>CM035427.1:170331457-170348957 GCA_020310875.1 Ceratopteris richardii
GTGTGTATGTATGTATATATATACACACACACATATATATATATATATATATATATATATATATATATATATATATATATATATATATATATATATATATATATATATATATATATATATATATATATATATATATATATATATATGTGTATGAGAGAGAGAGAGAGAGAGAGAGAGAGAGAGAGAGAGAGAGAGAGAGAGAGAGAGAGAGAGAGAGAGAGAGAGAGAGATATTAACGTCTTCCAAAGGCCAAACTTGGCCTATGAGACAAAACCATGTACAACTGTCGTAACCTTTGTGTAGAAATAAAACGGAATAGTACTTGCTACACAAAATTGTGTAGGCTGAAAAAGGCTGGAAACAACCACAGGATAGTGTACCGGATGATGGAGAGGTGGTGGGGATAATGTAATAATGTAGTGGTGCATGGGGAGATGTGGCTCTGACTTTGCAGATAATGACCACCTAATACATGGGGGCCCATGATGGGAGTGAATATATATATCCTAACTACAGATAATGGGTGGAGGTGGATGGAGTATGTGGTACATCGGCGGCGGTCGGAGTGTCTCTGAAGGAAGGCTACCCAGGTGGTGGTGGTGGTGGTGGTGGTGCGCCTTTGCTCCATCATGTGGTCATGGGCTATCATGATTTGTGAAATATCCTCCTCGTATAGTCGTGGTCGTCCGTATCCAGCCCTATGTGGTCGATGTCGTACTCTTTGTGCCCCTGCCTGCTGGAGCATGAGCCCTATGCCTCAGGAAGGCGGGCGCGTCTGATGTAGCCCATCTCGCTGAAAGAACTGAGTAATGGTCTGCTGGGTACTCACCCGTGTCTGATGCGTGGGCTGTAGGGACTGATCTCGTCTCTCATATGCTGCCGTGAGGAAACGTCCCAACCTCCGCTGGTCTCCAGTGGTCATGCACAACTGTGGTGACTCCTCTAGGTGGAATTGTGCTTGTAGATCCGAGTATGCTCGACATCTGGTAACAAAGTGCTCCTCGCTCTCTATCTCTGTATGGCATACTGGGCACCACCTCTCCTCTCTAGGGACTCCCCTTGTCCGACCACTCTCGATCTCGAGCTGATGCGATGAGAATCGAAGCTTCCCAATGACGACTCGCAGGTGGTGTGGTAGGTATGTCTGCATGTATCGTGGAGTCTCAATGAAGCCCTGGTTTGAGATCTGTAAAAAATGCTCACGGTAGTGAAACATTTTCGATGGCAATGTACCCATGGGGCTAATCCATGTCCTCTGTATGTATGTATGCCATATCTCCTGTCGAATGACCCTATTCCTCTCCTGGTGGGAGAGCGAATAGGTGGGGGCTTGTAAGTCATACTGCAGTGGTGGTAGTCTATGTCAAATCCATGGTGGGCTTGCCAGTCTCATGTCTCTGCGTAGCATGAGGATGTGTCTCCTGCTAATGCCATGTCACGTGATGCCTCGAAAGCTAGATAAGTGATGCGCTCTCTATCCATGCTTCGGATCCTGTGTAATAGGCATACTATCTCGAACAGTACCTCTACTAGCATCGGTGGTACAAGGAGCTTCGCTATGATGATATCATGTGGTATCGAACGCTTGCTACGGATGAGTCTGGCAATCATGAGAATCTGTGGCCCCTCCAATGCTATCCATGCTTATGTAGCTAACCCCGACCCCCATATGGAAGCTCCATAGATGAGCGCTGGGAGAGGGGGAGGGGGGGAGAGAGAGAGAGAGAGAGAGAGAGAGAGAGAGAGAGAGAGAGAGAGAGAGAGAGAGAGAGAGAGAGAGAGAGAGAGAGAGAGAGAGAGAGAGAGAGAGAGAGAGAGAGAGAGAGAGAGAGAGAGAGGGGGGGGGGAGAGAGAGAGAGAGAGGGAGAGAGAGGGGGGAGAGAGAGAGAGAGAGAGAGAGAGAGAGAGAGAGAGAGAGAGAGAGAGAGAGAGAGAGAGAGAGAGAGAGAGAGAGAGAGAGAGAGAGAGAGAGAGAGAGAGAGAGAGAGAGAGAGAGAGAGAGAAAGAAAGTCATATTAACGTCTTCTGGAGGCCAAACTTGGCCTATGAGACAAAAACCATGTACAAGTGTAGAAACCCTGTGTAGAAGATAAAATGAAATAAAAAGTATATCGCTACACAAAGCTATATAGGGCTGGAAAAGGCTTGGGAGACATGGCTCTGACTCTGCAGATAGTGGCCACCTAATACATGGGGGATCCAAAATGTGAGTAAAACGCCTTAGCTACTGGTGATGGGTGGAGGTGGGTGTAGTATGTGGTACATTGGTGGTGGTCTGAGTGCCTCCTGAAGGAAGACAACCCAGGGGGTGGTGGTACGCCTATGCTCCATCATGTGGTCGTAAGCAATCCTGATGCGTGCGATATCCTGCTGATATAGTCGTGGTCGACGATATCCGCCCATGCGTGGTCGGCGCCGTACTCTCTGTGCTGCTGCCTGATGGAGAGTGAGCCCTATAGATGGACCTCTCTGATGTAGCTCAACTCGCTGAAAGAACTGTGTAATGGTCTGCTGGGTACTCACCCGTAGTGACCGCTCTCGCCTCTCGTATGCTGCTGTGAGAAAGCGTCCCAAGCGTCTCTGGTCTCCAATAGTCATGCACAGCTGGAATGACTCCTCGGTCTCGAACTGTGCTCGTAGGTCTAAGTATGCTTGACATCTGATAACAAAATGTTCCTCACTCTCTACCTCTGTCCGGCATACTGGGCACCACCTCTCCTCACGGGGGACTCCCCTGGACCGACCCCTCTCAATCTCGAGCTGATGTGATGAAACCCGGAGCTGCCCAATGACGACTCATATGTGGTGGGGAAGGTAGGTCTGCATGTATCTCGGAATTTCGATGAAGCCCGTTCCCGATATATGTAGAAAATGCTCGCGGTAGTAGAGCATTTTCGGTGGCAATGTACCCCTAGGGAGAGAGAGGGGGAGAGAGAGGGAGAGACGGGGAGAGGGAGAGAGAGAGAGGGGGAGAGGGGAGGGGAGAGAGAGAGAGAGAGAGAGAGAGAGAGAGAGAGAGAGAGAGAGAGAGAGAGAGAGAGAGAGAGAGAGAGAGAGAGAGAGAGAGAGAGAGAGAGAGAGAGAGAGAGAGAGAGAGAGAGAGAGAGAGAGAGAGAAAGAAAGAAAGAAAGTGTTTTTACGTCTATTAGGAGGCCGAACTCGGCCTATGAGACAAATCGATGTACATGGGTGTATCTTCTGTCTATCATAGACAGAGAAGATAAAAGTGCTGAAAAAGAAACTGGTAAAGCTGATACATATCTCCGTGAAATGCGTGTGGAGATACCCATGAAAGGGGGGGGTGTATGGAGTGCGATATCTATGGCAGTCTATATGCAAAGGGGTAGTACAACAAGCATGGGAATGCATCTGAAACGACTAACTAGCTCCATCTTGTGCTAGTGGGCGGGTGTAAGATGTGATACATAGGTGGAGGTGGAGTCAGGGCCATCGTGATAGCTACAGCGGGATCAGCCATCATCTTGAATCGTCTCTCCTCCATGGCGCGATGGTGACGAGCCTGGATCTCTGCAATCTGATGTCGGTGATGTCTCGGGGCCCGATATCCTCTAGCACGGGGTCGTCTGCTAGCTCGAGCAGCCTGAGCCTGCTGAAGAGTCACCCCTCTCGGTGTGTGGGCGAGAGAGAGAGAGAGAGAGAGAGAGAGAGAGAGAGAGAGAGAGAGAGAGAGAGAGAGAGAGAGAGAGAGAGAGAGAGAGAGAGAGAGAGAGAGAGAGAGAGAGAGAGAGAGAGAGAGAGAGAGAGAGAGAGAGAGAGAGAGAGAGAGGAGGGAGGGAGGGAGGGAGGGAGGGAGGGAGGGAGGGAGGGAGGGAGGGAGGGAGGGAGGGAGGGAGGGAGGGAGGGAGGGAGGGAGGGAGAGAGAGAGAGAGAGAGAGAGAGAGAGAGAGAGAGAGAGGGGGGGGGGGAGAGAGAGAGGGGGGGGGGAGAGAGAGAGGGGGGGAGAGAGAGAGAGGGGGTGGGGGGGAGGGAGAGAGAGAGAGAGAGAGAGAGAGAGAGAGAGAGAGAGAGAGAGAGAGAGAGAGAGAGAGAGAGAGAGAGAGAGAGAGAGAGAGAGAGAGAGAGAGAGAGAGAGAGAGAGAGAGAGAGAGAGAGAGAGAGAGAGAGAGAGAGAGAGAGAGAGAGAGAGAGAGAGAGAGAGAGAGAGAGAGAGAGAGAGAGAGAGAGAGAGAGAGAAAGAAAGTCATATTAATGTCTTCTGGAGGCCAAACTTGGCCTATGAGACAAAAACCATGTACAAGTGTAGTAACCCTGTGTAGACGATGAAATGAAATAAAAGGTATATCGCGACACAAAGATATATATAAAGCTAGAAAAGGATGGGGAGATGTGGCTCTAACTCCGCAGATAGTGGCCACCTAATACATGGGGGACATGTGAGTAAAAGTGTGAGTAAAACACCCTAGCTACCAGTGAATGGGTGGAGGTGGGTGTAGTATGTGGTACATCGGGGGTGGTCTGAGTGCCTCCTGAAGGAAGACAACCCATGGGGTGGTGGTGCGCCTATGCTCCATCATGTGGTCGTAGGTTGTCCTGATGTATGAGATATCCTCCTTTATATAGTCGTGGTCGATGATATCTGCCCATGCGTGGTCGGCGCCGTGCTCTCTGTGCTGCTGCCTGGTGGAGCGTGAGCCCTATAGATTGACCTCTCTGATGTAGCTCAGCTCGCTGAAAAAACTGGGTAATGGTCTGCTGCGTACTCACCTGTGGCTGATGTGTGGGCTGGAGTGACCGATCTCGCCTCTCGTATGCAGCTGCGAGGAAGCGTCCCAAGTGTTGCTGGTCTCCCATAGTCATGCTTAACTGGAGTTACTCCTCTATTTGAAAATGTGCTCGTAGGTCTACATATGCTGGGCATATGATAACAAAATGCTCCTCACTCTCTACCTCTGTCTCGCATACTGGGCACCACCTCTCCTCACGGGGGACTCCCATGGATCGACCCCTCTCAATCTCGAGCTCATGTGATGAAACCCGGAGCTGCCCAATGATGACTCGAAGCTGGTGGGGTAGATATGTCTGCATGTATCTCGGAATCTCGATGAAGCCCTCGTCCGATATATGTAGAAAATGCTCACGGTAATAGAGCATTTTCGGTGGCAATGTACCCCTAGGGCTCAGCCATGTCCTTTGTATGTATGTATGCCATATCTCCTGACGAATGATCCCATTCCTCCCCTGATGAGAGAGCGAGTAGGTGGGTGCATGTGAGTCGTACTGTAGTGGTGGTAGCCTGTCTATGTCAAAGCCGTGGTGGGTCAGCCAGTCTCGTGTCTGTGCATACCATGAGGAGGTGTCCCCTGCTAATGCCATGTCCCGTGATGCCTAGAAAGCCCGATAAGCAATGCGCTCTGGATCCATGCTGCGGAGTCTGTGTAATAGGCATACTGTCTGGAATAGTGCCTCAACTAGCATCGGTGGTGCAGCGAGCTCTGCTCTAATGATATCATGCGGTACTGAAGGCTTGCTCCGGATAAGTCTGGAAATCATGAGGATCTGTGGCCTCTCTAATGCTGTCCATACTGATGTGGCTAATCTTGGTCCCCATATGGCTGCCCCATACATGAGCGCTCGTGTAACCAAAGTGTCGAAGAGCCACCATTTTGTGCGGGGCTCCTGAAAATATGCCTGGTGGCACTGTCTCTCCATCAAGGCAAGTGCAGCATACCCACGTGTGATGCGGTCACATGCTGCCTGAGACATAGAGAAGACCCCTGATGCTGCTGTAAATGTCACTCCCAAGTAAACATATGATCCGACCACCTCAATGGGTCCACCCACTGCCGTGAACAAACTATGTCTGCGTACCTGTGCTGATGTATGAAAGATCATGACCTTGGTTTTACCAAGGTTCACAGATAACCCTCTGTGTGTGCAAAAGTCATCTAGGCCATGTAGATGATGCTGTAGACCTTCGCAGACTCTGAAACCAGTACAATATCATTAGCATATAAAAGAATATGGACAGTGGACCCGCGTACCTCAATGCCATCACCCCCCTCTGCTGTATGTAGTCTACTATCTCATCAATGTAGAGACCAAAGAGGGTGGGTGAAAGAGGGCATCCTTGCTTCACCCCGATAGTGCTAGCAAGTGGATGAGATAAGCCCCCCGGACATCTGACTCAGCCAGATACTCTCTCGTATAAGGCATAGATCCCCCATATCATCTCCTCTGGGGCTCCGATATCAAGTAGTCGTCTGAAGAGTCGTCCCCTGGGAACTGTGTCAAATGCTTTGCGGAAGTCCACAAAGCAGCAATATAATCTCCTCTTCCTCACCCTTGCCTGGTCGATCAGGCATCTCAGAGTGAAGATGTGGTCAATGGTAGAGTAATCTCGTCCGAAGCCTTCCTGTCCTAGAGCCCTGATACCCTTCCTCTCGGCGAGAGTACTCAACTCTGTCTCCAGTACCGCCCCATATAACTTGGCCAATATAGGGCCAATCATGATCGTCCGGTATGTAGCTGGATCCATAGTATCTCCTGACTTATGAATGGGCACTATGGTGTGCTCAGTCCATGAGTCAGGGAACCCTTCAACCAGTGCACGGTTGAAGAGGTGGGCAATGAGCGGTGCAAGGGTCGTGCCTCCGTAGATGAGGTGCTCGGCCTGTAAACCGAAAAGGTCATGGGCCTTGCCATGCTGTAGATGGGCAATAGCGCGTCCCACCATAGTGGGTGTGAAGAAGTCAGATGTAGTAGGACGTGAGCTCTATGGTCTGGGAATGGGAGGCTGGTCTGGGATCTCGTATAGGCTCTGTGCATAGCTATGCCAAGTGCTCGGGTCTTGGATGGGTGTCTGCTGTCTCCTCTCTCTCAAATGTCGCAATGCCACTGCACTGTCTCGACTCATGAGTAAATGATAAATATCCTAGTACTGTCTCTCTTCCCAATCACGCCGTTTGCGGCGAGTAAGGCTCTGCATGCGACGCTGTGCCTGTGTGTGTGTAATATCCCCTCTATGCTCTAAAATGCGTAGGTGCTTCCGTAGCTCGTGACAATCTGCATCATACCTGCGGTTCTGAGGCATGGAGCCTCTGCGTGGAGGGTGTATATGTGTGCGGTGTGGGAAACTGCAGAGAGCTGAGTCGTGTAGGATGGTGGTGAACTGTGATGTAAGTGTGTCCAAGGGTGAGGGTGGATCGAGGGAGAGTAGGCGGGTGTGTAAATTGTGTGCATAAACGTGTGAGAGCTCATGTGTGAAGTGTATCGTGATGTGTGTCTCAGTGGGTGAGGGAGGGTCTAATGGAATAGGAGATGAGAGTGTGAATGTGATAAATGTATGGTAAGCACCAAGTGGGCGTCGTCCAATAGTAAGTGAGGTGATGAGTGAAGCTCCAGAGGTGGTACCCAAAATGTAGTCGACTGTGCTCTCACCTCCCCCGTGAGGGAAGCAAGTAAGTCCGCCCGAACCTGGCCAACGATGCATCCCGTTACATATAATGAGCTGATGTCGGCTGCCTAGCTCAAGCAGATGTCTGCCATACCCTGTGGTGTCCTGACCCATATCTGCCGATACTCTACTGGTACTCATCTCCTCTGGGGCTCTGGTCCTCATGAGATGTGGGTGATCCATATCGTATGCATCACACTCATGTGACTGAGTGCGTCCATTGAAGTCCCCCATAAGAAAGACTTCACCTAGTGTGCTATAATGTAGTATGTCATCTGAAAGTGCTGTGTATGGTGAGTCTCTGTCTCGGATCGGTCCCCCAAGATCCTGTCCTGCGTATCGAGATCCGCCTGGAGGGAAGTAGCATATAGCAATGTAAATCCAACTCCCCTGTGCTATCTCCATGCGAACCCACATGAATCGTGCCTCCTCATCTCTTCCTATAATATGGATCCGGCTCTGTATCTCCTGTCTAAATACGATGGCCACCCCTCCCGACCCTCGTGCTGTACTCTGTCTCGTGGTGGTCCTAAATGAAGATTCCCAATGAAAACCTGCAATGTGAGGTAGACCTCATGCTCTCGTGGGTCTCTGTGATGCAAGCAAAGTCATGAGTGTCTAGGATCTCTTCCAGTCGGTATGGCCGTGTCCAAAGTGCTCCATTGCAGTTCGAGACTTCTCCTCTAAGTGGTGACTCCTGATATGGTGTTGCCTCATAGGCCACGTATCCCTATTTGATAGGGCGTCCGTCGATGAAGACTTTACCGTCCCGGTAGAAGGCCTTCTTTCCCTCTTGTCGGGCTTGAAGAATATGTGGCATACATGTCCGACGGTGCTCTATCTGCATCCTCGTGAGATCCTCGTCCATATATAAAGCTCCTCCAGGTAGTCCGCGTAGTACTGGTCGGTGCGGAAGAGGCGATACGTGTATCCTTAGAGCTCATACGAAGGATGAGTGCTCGTGGTCGGGACGTGTCTTTACCAACCCTCCATGCCTCTGTGAAAGGCATGCTCTCGTACCCCAAGCGTCGGCAGATGTCAGTGGCATCTGCATCCGGTGATGTGCCTTCTGAGAGCCCTGTAATCCGTACATGCAATCGGCGTGTGTGTCGAAGTTTTTCTTCCTTGAGTGTGTCTTGGACTCTAGAGAACTCTTCTTTTCGTGCCTCTTCACTGACTTCTTTCTTGACCCTCTTGTGAACCACTTCTACCCATGTCTCTCGAGTGGACTCCACTTCTGATTTGATTTCCTTTTTGAGCTATTCCTTGAGTTCTTCCACTTGAGAGATCTCTCCTTCCTCTTTAACCCTAGAGATCTTCATGTGAACAATCTCTTCTTGAAGGCGGTGGATTTCAGCCTTCAATTCGTCTCTCTCCTCTTTGATGTCTTCGATTTGATCTTCAAAAGCTTTAATCTTCTCAAAAGCTCTTCTCATTTCTTAATTTAGTGCTTTGTCTGCCTCCTTTTTAACATCTTTGATAGCTTTACTGATCATCTCTTCCAGAGAGAGAGAGAGAGAGAGAGAGAGAGAGAGAGAGAGAGAGAGAGAGAGAGAGAGAGAGAGAGAGAGAGAGAGAGAGAGAGAGAGAGAAGAGAGAGAGAGAGAGAGAGAGAGAGAGAGAGAGAGAGGGGGGGGGGAGAGAGAGGGGGGGGGGAGAGAGAGGGGGGGGGAGAGAGAGGCGGGAGAGAGAGAGAGAGAGAGAGAGAGAGAGAGAGAGAGAGAGAGAGAGAGAGAGAGAGAGAGAGAGAGAGAGAGAGAGAGAGAGAGAGAGAGAGAGAGAGAGAGAGAGAGAGAGAGAGAGAGAGAGAGAGAGAGAGAGAGAGAGAGAGAGAGAGAGAGAGAGAGAGAGAGAGAGAGAGAGAGAGAGAGAGAGAGAGAGAGAGAGAGAGAGAGAGAGAGAGAGAGAAACTTGGCCTATGAGACAAAAGCCATGTACAAATGTAGTAACCATGTGTAGAAAATGAAATGAAATAAACACAAAGCTATCTTGGTCTGGTAAAAGGCTTGGGAGACGTGGCTCTGACTAAGCAGATAGTGGCCACCTAATACAGGGGGATCCATAATAATATGAGTGAGAAAAACACCCTACCTACTGGTGATGGGGGGAGGTGGGTGTAGTATGTGGTACATCGGTGGTGGTCTTAGTGGTGGTCTGAGTGCCTCCTGAAGGAAGACAACCCAGGGGGTGGTGGTATGCCTATGCTCCATCATGTGGTCGTAGGCTGTCCTGATGCGTGAGATATCCTCGTGATATAGTCGCGGTCGATGATATCCTACAATGCGTGGTCGTCGTGCACGCTGTGCTATTGCCTGGTGGAGCGTGAGCCCTATAGAAGGACCTCCCTGATGTAGCTCTGCTCGCTGAAAGAACTGGGTAATGGTCTGTTGGGTACTCACCCGTGGCTGATGTGTGGGCTGTAGTGACCGCTCTCGCCTCTCGTATGCTGCTGTGAGGAAGCGCCCCAAGCGCCGCTGGTCTCCCATACTCATTCACAACTGGAGTGACTCCTCTAGCTGGAACTGTGCTCGTAGGTCTAAGTATGCTCGGCATCTGATAACAAAATGCTCCTCACTCTCTACCTCTGGCTGGCATACTGGGCACCACCTCTCCTCACGGGGGACTCCCCTGGACCGACCCCTCTCAATCTCGAGCTGATGTGATGAGACCCGGAGCTGCCCAATGATGACTCAGAGGTGGTGAGGAAGGTATGTCTGCATGTATCTCGGGATCTCGATGAAGCCCGCGTCCGATATATGTAGAAAATGCTCACGGTAATAGGGCATTTTCTGTTGCAATGTATCCCTAGGGCTCACCCATGTCCTCTGTATGTATGTATGCCATATCTCTTGACGAATGACCCTATTCCTCTCTTGGTGAGAGAGGGAGTAGGTGGGTGCATGTGAGTCATACTGTAGTGGTGGTAGCCTATCTATGTCAAAGCCATGGTGGGCCAGCCAGTCTCGTGTCTGTGCTTACCATGAGGAGGTGTCGCCTGCTAATGCCATATCACATGATGCCTGGAAAGCATGATAAGCAATGCGCTCTGTATCCATGCTCCGAAGTCTGTGTAATAGGCATACTGTCTGGAACAGTGCCTCAACTAGCATCGGTGGTGCAGCGAGCTCTGCTCTAATGATATCATGTGGTATTGTAGGCTTGCTGCGGATAAGTTTGGCAATCATGAGGATCTGTGGCCTCTCTAATGCTTTCCATACTGATGTAGCTAATCCCGGCCCCCATATGGCTGCCCCATACATGAGCGCTTGCGTAACCAAAGTGTCAAAGAGCCACCCCTTTGTGCGGGGCTCATGAAAATATGCGTGGTGGCACTGTCTCTCCATCAAAGCTAGTGCTGCGTACCCACGTGTGATGCAGTCCCGAGCTGCCTGAGACATAGAGAAGACCCCTAATGCTGCTGTAAATGTCACTCCCAGTAAACATATGATCCGACCACCTCGATAAGTCCACTCGCTGCTGTGAACAAACTATGTCTGCGTACGTGTGCAGATGTATGAAAGATCATGACCTTGGTTTTACCAAGGTTCATAGATAACCCTCTCTGTCTGCAAAGGTCATCTAGGCCATGTAGATGATGTTGTAGACCTTCTGCAGACTCTGAAACCAATACAATATTATCAGCGTATAAAAGAACATGGACAGTGGATCCCCGTACCTCAATGCCATCTCCCCCCTGCTGCTGTATGAAGTCCACTATCTCATCAATGTAGAGACCAAAGAGGGTGGGTGAAAGAGGACATCCTTGCTTCACCCCGATAGTGCTAGCAAGTGGATCAGATAAGCCCCCTGGGCATCTGACTCTACCAGATACTCTCTCGTATAAGGAGTAGATCCCCCATATCATCTCCTCCAGAGCTTCGATATCAAGTAGTCATCTGAAGAGTTGGTCCTTGGGAACAATGTCAAATGCTTTGCGGAAGTCCACAAAGCAACAATATAATCTCCTCTTCCTCACCCTTGCCTGGTCTATCAGGCATCGCAGAGTGAAGATATGGTCAATAGTCGAGTAATCTCGTCTGAAACCTGCCTGTCTTGGGGCCCTGATATCCTTCCTCTCAACGAGAGTACTCAACTCCGTCTCTAGTACTGCCCCATATAACTTGCCCAATATAGGGCCAATCATGATCGTCCGGTATGTAGCTGGATCCATAGTATCACCTGACTTATGAATGGGCACTATGGTGTGCTAAGTCCATGAGTCCGGGAACCCTTCGGAAACCCTTCAACCAATGCACGGTTGAAGAGGTGGGCAATGAGCGGTGCGAGAGTCATGCCTCCATAGATGAGGTGCTCTGCCTGTAAACCGAAATGGTCATGGGCCCTGCCATGCTGTAGCCGGGCAATAGCGCGTCCCACCATAGTAGGTGTGAAGAAGTCAGAGCTAGTAGGACGTGAGCTCTGCGGTCTGGGAATGGGGGGCTGGTCAGGGATCTCGTATAGACTCCGTGCATAGCTATGCCAAGTGCTCGGCTCTCGGATAGGTGTCTGCTGTCTCGTCTCTCTCAAATGTCGCCATGCCACTCCACTGTTTCGACTCATGAGCAAATGGTAAATATCCCAGTACTATCTCTCCTCCCAATCTCGTCGTTTGCGGCGAGTGAGGCTCTGCATGCGGCGCTATGCCTATGTGTGTGTAATATCTCCCCTATGCTCTAAAATCCGTAGGTGCTTACGTAGCTCACGGCAATCTGCATCATACCAACGGTACTGGGGCATGGATCGTGTGCGTGGAGGGTGCATATGTGTGCGGTGTGGGAAGCTCTAGAGAGCTGAATCCTGGAGGATGGTGGTGATCTGTGATGTAAGTGTGTCCAAAGGTGAGAGTGGATCGAGGGAGAGTAGGCGGGTGTGTAAATGGTGTGCATAAACGTGTGAGAGCTCGTGTGTGAAGTGTATCGTGGTATGTGTCTCAGTGGGTGAGGGAGGGTCTAATGGAATAGGAGATGAGAGTGTGAATGTGATAAATGTATGGTCAACACCAATTGGACGTCGTCCAATACTAAGTGAGGGGATGAGTGAAGCTCCAGAGGTGGTACCCAAAATGTAGTCGACTGTGCTCTCACCTCTCCCGTGAGGGAAGCAAGTAAATCCGCCCGAACCTGGTCAACAATTCATCCCGTTATATATAACGAGATGGTGTCGGCTGCCTAGCTCGAGTAGATGTTTGCCATAGCCGGTGGTGGCCTGACCCATATCTGCCGATACTCTGCGGATGCTCATCTCATCCGGGTCTCTGGCCCTCATGAGATGTGGGTGATCCAGATCATATGCCTCGCACTGATGTGACTGAGTGCGGCCATTGAAGTTCCCCATAAGAAAGACTTCACCTAGTGTGCTGTAATGTAGTATCTCCTCTGAAAGCGCTGTTTACGGTGAGTCTCTGTCTATGGTCGGTCCCCCAAGATCCTGTCCTGCATATCGAGACCCGCCTGGTGGGAAGTAGCATATAGCAATGTAAATCCAACCCCCCTGTGCTATCTCCATGTGAACCCACATGTATCATGCCTCCTCATCTCTACCTATAATATGGATCCGGCTCTGTATCTCCTGTCGGAATATGATGGCCACTCCTCTTGATCCTCGCGCTGTACTCTGTCTCATTGTGGTCCTGAATGCAGATTCCCAATGAAAACCTTCGATCCGTGGTAGACCTCTCCCCGGGCTCTCGTGTGTCTCTGTGATACACGCAAAGTCATGTGATGCCAGGATCTCCTCGAGTCTGTGTGGTCGCGTCCAGAGTGCCCCGTTGCAGTTCCACACTGCTCCTCTCAGTGGAGTCTCCTTGTATAGTGATGTCTCATAGGCCGCATGCCCCTATTTGATAGGGAGTCCATCTATGAAGACCTTACCATCCCGGTAAAAGGCCTTTCTCCCCTCTCGGCGTGCCTGGAGTATCTGTGGCATGCAAGCGCGTCGGTGTGCCACCTGCATCCTCGTGAGGTCCTCGTCCATGTAGAGGACGCCGCCTGGTAGTCCATGTAGTACTAATCGACGTCTAAAGAACGCGGTCCGTGCCTCCTCAGAGCTCATCTTAAGGATGAGTGCTCGTAAACGCGATGTATCCCTCCCAACCCTCCATGCGCCTGTGAAGGGCACGCTCTCGTATCCAAGTCGACGGCAAATGTCAGTTGCATCTGCCTCTGGTGATGCTCCCTCAGGTAGGCCTGTAATCCGAATGTGAAGTTTTCGAGTGTGTCGAAGCCTCTCCTCCTCAAGTGTATCCTTGACTCGTGTGAGTTCTTCTTTCTGCACGTCTTCCCTAACTTCCTTCTTAACCCTTTTGTGTACTACTTCCACCCATGACTCTCGAGTGGATTCTACCTCCGTTTTGATTTCCTTCTTTATTTCTTCTTTGAGTGTCTCCACGTTGGAGATCTCTCCCTCTTCTTTCATGTGCTCATAGGCTGTCCTCCAGTTGTCTCGTTCTTTTGTGAGAGTCTTTACTTGTTCTTCGAGTCCTTTGACTTTATCCATCACTTGTTCTTCGAGTCCTTTGAATTTTTCCATCATTTTTCGTATCTCCATATTGAGGTTGCGGTCTGCTTCTTTTTTGGCCTCTTTGAGAGCTCTAGCGATAAGTTCGTCTACTTCCCTCCTGTCCATGGGAGCCATGAGAGAGAGAGAGAGAGAGAGAGAGAGAGAGAGAGAGAGAGAGAGAGAGAGAGAGAGAGAGAGAGAGAGAGAGAGAGAGAGAGAGAGAGAGAGAGAGAGAGAGAGAGAGAAAGAAAGAAAGAAAGAAAGTCATATTAATGTCTTCTCGAGGCCAAACTTGGCCTATGAGACAAAAACCATGTACAAGTGTAGTAACCCTGTGTAGAAGATAAAATGAAATAAAAAGTTTATCGCTACACAAAGCTAGCTATATAGGGCTGGAAAAGGCTGGGGAGACGTGGCTCTGACTTTGCAGATAGTGGCCACCTAATACATGGGGGGATCCAAAATGTGAGTAAAACGCCCTAGCTACTGGTGATGGGTGGAGGTGGGTGTAGTATGTGGTACATCGGTGGTGGTCTGAGTGCCTCTTGAAGGAAGACAACCCAGGGGGTGGTGGTACGCCTATGCTCCATCATGTGGTCGTAGGCAATCCTGATGCGTGAGA
Organism: Ceratopteris richardii; assembly: GCA_020310875.1. NCBI lineage: Eukaryota > Viridiplantae > Streptophyta > Polypodiopsida > Polypodiales > Pteridaceae > Ceratopteris > Ceratopteris richardii. The sequence goes on from CM035427.1 coordinate 170,345,992, forward strand.
TATCCTCCTGATATAGTCGTGGTCGACGATATCCGCCCATGCATGGTCGGCGCCGTGCTCTCTGTGGTGCTGCCTGGTGTAGCGTGAGCCCTATAGATTGACCTCTCTGATGTAGCTCAACTCGCTGAAAGAACTGCGTAATGGTCTGCTGGGTACTCACCCGTGGCTGATGTATGGGCTGTAGTGACCGCTCTCGCCTCTCGTATGCTGCTGTGAGAAAGAGTCCCAAGCGTCTCTGGTCTCCCATAGTCATGCACAGCTCGAATGACTCTTCGATCTGGAACTGTGCTCGTAGGTCTAAGTATGCTGGACATCTGATAACAAAATGCTCCTCACTCTCTACCTCTGTCTGGCATACTGGGCACCACCTCTCCTCACGGGGGACTCCCCTGGACCGACCCCTCTCAATCTCGAGCTGATGTGATGAAACCCGGAGCTGCCCAATGACGACTCGTAGGTGGTGGGGAAGGTAGGTCTGCATGTATCTCGGGATCTCGATGAAGCCCGTGCCCGATATATGTAGAAAATGCTCGCGGTAGTAGAGCATTTTCGGTGGCAATGTACCCCTAGGGCTCACCCATGTCCTCTGTATGTAGGTATGCCATATCTCCTGACGAATGATCCTATTCCTCTCTTGATGAGAGAGCGAGTAGGTGGGTGCATGAGAGTCGTACTGTCGTGGTGGTAGCCTGTCTATGTCAAAGCCATGGTGGGAAAGCCAGTCTCGTGTCTGTGCATACCATGAGGAGGTGTCACCTGCTAATGCCATATCACGTGATGCCTCGAAAGCACGATAAGCAATGCGCTCTGTATCCATGCTCCGAAGTCTGTGTAATAAGCATACTGTCTGGAATAGTGCCTCAACTAGCATCGGTGGTGCAGCGAGCTCTGCTCTAATGATATCATGTGGTACTGAAGGCTTGCTGCGGATAAGTCTGGCAATCATGAGGATCTGTGGCCTCTCTAATGCTGTCCATACTGATGTAGCTAATCCTGGTCCCCATATGGCTGCCCCATACATGAGCGCTGGCGTAACCAAAGTGTCAAAGAGCCACCCCTTTGTGCGGGGCTCCTGAAAATATGCTTGGTGGCACTGTCTCTCCATCAAAGCTAGTGCTGCGTACCCACGTGTGATGCGGTCACGGGCTGTCTGAGCCATAGAGAAGACCCCTGATGCTGCTGTAAATGTCACCCCCAAGTAAACATATGATCCGACCACCTCGATCGGTCCACCTGCTGCTGTGAACAAACTATGTCTGCGTACGTGTGCTGATGTATGAAAGATCAAGACCTTGGTTTTACCAAGGTTCACAGATAAGCCTCTGTGTCTGCAAAAGTCATCTAGGCCGTGTAGATGATGCTATAGACCTTCTGCAGACTCTGAAACCAATACAATATCATCAGCGTATAAAAGAATATGGACAGTGGACCCGTGTACCTCAATGCCATCTCCCCCCTGCTGCTGTATGAAGTCCACTATCTCATCAATGTAGAGACCAAAGAGGATGGGTGAGAGAGGGCATCCTTGCTTCACCCTGATAGTGCTAGCAAGTGGATCAGATAAGCCCCCTGGACATCTGAATCTACCAGATACTCTCTCGTATAAGGCGTAGATCCCCCATATCATCTCCTCCGGAGCTCCGATGTCAAGTAGTCGTCTGAAGAGTCGATCCCTGGGAACAGTGTCAAATGCTTTGCGGAAGTCCACAAAGCAACAATATAATCTCCTCTTCCTCACCCTGGCCTGGTCGATCAGGCATCTCAGAGTGAAGATGTGGTCAATGGTAGAGTAATGTCATCTGAAACCTGCCTGTCCTCGAGCCCTGATGCCCTTCCTCTCAGCGAGAGTACTCAACTCTGTCTCTAGTACCGCCACATATAACTTGGCCAAGATAGGGCCAATCATGATCGTCCGGTATGTAGCTGGATCCATAGTATCACCTGACTTATGAATGGGCACTATGGTGTGCTCAATCCATGAGTCTGGGAACCCTTCAACCAATGCACGGTTGAAGAGATGGGCAATGAGCAGTGCGAGAGTCGTGCCTCCATAGATGAGGTGCTCTGCCTGTAAACCGAAATGATCATGGGCCCTGCCATGCTGCAGCCGGGCAATAGTGTGTCCCACCATAGTGGGTGTGAAGAAGTCAGAGGTAGTAGGACGTGGGCTCTGCGGTATGGGAATGGGAGGCTGGTCCGGGATCTCGTATAGGCTCCGTGCATAGCTATGCCAAGTGCTCGGGTCTCGGATAGGTGTCTGCTGTCTCCTCTCTCTCAAATGTCGCCATGCCACTACACTGTCTCGACTCATGAGCAAATGGTAAATATCCCAATACTGTCTCTCCTCCCAATCTCGCCGTTTGCGACGAGTAAGGCTCTGCATGCGACGCTGTGCCTGTGTGTGTGTAATATCTCCTCTATGCTCTAAAATCCGTAGGTGCTTCCGCAGCTCACGACAGTCTGCATCATACCAACGGTTCTGGGGCATGGATCCTGTGCGTGGAGGGTGCATATGTGTGCGGTGTGGGAAGCTGCGGAGAGCTGAGTCCTGTAGGATGGAGGTGATATGTGATGTAAGTGTGTCCAAAGGTGAGAATGGATCGAGGGAGAGTAGGCGGGTGTGTAAATGATGTGCATAAACGTGTGAGAGCTCGTGTGTGAAGTGTATCGTGGTATGTATCTCAGTGGGTGAGGGAGGGTCTAATGGAATCGGAGATGAGAGTGTGAATGTAATAAATGTGTGGTCAGCACCGAGTGGGCGTCGTCCAATACTAAGTGAAGGGATGAGTGAAGCTCCAGAGGTAGTACCCAAAATGTAGTCGACTGTGCTCTCACCTCCCCCGTGAGGGAAGCAGGTAAATCCACCTGAACCTGGCCACCGATTCATCCCGTTATATATAACGAGATGATGTCGACTGCCTAGCTCGAGTAGATGTCTGCCATAGCCGGTGGTGTCCTGACCCGTA
>CM035427.1:170353957-170361457 GCA_020310875.1 Ceratopteris richardii
CCTAGGTACCTCATATAACCTCTGAGCATAATCATGCCATGTGTGTGGGTCTCCAATAGGTGTGGTCGGGCGTGGCTCTCGTAGGCTGCGCCATGCTGCAGCACTGTCCATACTCATAAAGAGATGGTATAGCTCAAGCTCCTGTGCCTCCTCAAAGGCTCGCCTCTTTCGACGTGTGAGAGTCTTCATCTGTCCGTTGGCCTCTCTCTCTGTGATCTCTCCCAATGCTCGCTGAGCTCGTAGTCTGCGGTAAAGATCTCTGCAATCCTCATCATACCAACGATGTTGTGGCATAGTCCCGGGAGGAGGTGTGTGACGAGAATGGATGGTGTGTGGGAAGGAGCTGATGGCTGATGTCTGAAGAACTGATGCTATCTGAGAGGTGAGTAGGGATAGTGGAGTGTCAGGATGAAGTAAGAGAAGACCCTGCTCGACTCGAGCCGCATATATGTGAGCTAGCTCGTGTGTGAAGTGGATGGTGGTGTGTGGGATGCGTGCTGCGGGTATGCGTGTAGGGGTGTCTCCCTTTAGGGAGAGTGCGAGGTATGTGTGATCAGCCCCAATGGGTATGGGTGGGATGGTGAATGAGGTAAGTAGGTGGATGGCCTCTCTGGACCCCATGACGTAATCTACTGTACTTCCCCCGCCATCTGTGACTGAGTGTGGTATGCATGTCAATCCTCCTGAGGTAGGCCACTGAGTCATCCCGTTATAGATAACGAGATTATGTCCAGAGCCTAGTCTGAGTAGGTGAGTGCCATAGTGAGTGTGTGTAGCGTCAGCTGAAGCTCGAGCTGTAGACTCATCCTCTATGGTATGTAGTATCTCCGGGTCTTCTGGGTCAAATATCTCACACTGATCATTGCCTGTCCTGGCATTGAAGTCTCCCATAAGGAAGACTTCCCCTAATGCAGAGTACTCTGTAATCTCTTCTGACAAGCAAGTGTATGGTGAGTCCTCCTCTCGATCTATGATAGCGAAACGCGAGCTAGAAGGAGCAAAGTAGCATAATGCTATGAAGATGATCCTCTCCTGCGAGAGCTGGAGTCGAATCCAAAGATATCTGGCCTGTGAATCACGTGCGACTATCTGTATCCTGCTCTGAAGTCAATCTCTAAAGAGTATGGCTACTCCTCCTGATCCTCGGGTGGTGTGCTGACGTGTACACTCTCTGTATGTGGACTCCCACTGAAAACCGTGGACACGAGGTAGGCCCCGGTCCGGGCTCTCATGTGTCTCTGTGAGCATAATGATGTCTTTGCCTTTGCGCACCTCTTCCAATCTCTCTGGGTGTGTCCATAGATCTCCATTGCAGTTCCAAACTGCAAGGTGTATCTCCTCGAGTGTCTCACAGGCCGCGAATCCCTATGGGATGGCCTTGCCATCAATGATGACACGACCATCTCTGTATGAAGCCTTCTTTCCTTCTTTGCGAGCTTGATGTACTCTCGGCATGCATGCACGACGGTGTGCTACCTGCATGGGTGTGAGATCATCGTCAAGGTAGATGGGGGGGCCATCAAGTGCTCTCAAAATCACCCTCTTGCGTAGGAAAGTAGATCTTATATCTTCGGAAGGGAAGTGTAGAATGAGAGCTCTCTTCTTCGTGGGGTCTCGTCCCGTTCTACAAGACTTGATGAATGGGGGGGACTCCTCTTTGTAGCCGAGTATCTTGCATAGTGTCTTCCCATCGGACTCGGGGGTAGAGCCTTCTTTTTCTTCAATGCCCGTGATGCGTACATTGAGACGGCGGGCATGTCTCATCTTTTCTTCCTCAATAGTGGTGTGCACGATGAGGGCTTCTTCCTTTTGTGCTTTCTCTTTGGCTTCTTTTTTGATGTTCTTCTTCACTATGTCGATCCACCCTTCTTTGGTAGCTTCTAATTTGTTTTCCATGCTCTCGGTCAAGGATTTGGTGAGTTCTTCTTTGAGAGCTTCTGTCTTGTTCATATTAATCTCTCCTTCTTCGGGTGTAAGAGAGACCATTGAAGCTTTGAGGAGCTCCAATTCCTCTTTCATGTTTGCCCTCTCCTTAGCCCATTCTTCTTTCTCTTTCTGCCATGCTTCCCTCTCCTTATGATATGTTTCTACTTCCTTCTCGAGCTTTGAGAGGCGGCTGATGATGGCCGTGATAGTGAAGTCCACCATCTTCTTGTTTTCTTTGATAGCTATGGTCAGTTTGTCCTCCATTTTTGTCAAATCGTCCTTCTTAGCCGTAGCGCTCATTGCATTCGAAGATGAAAAAATGCTCAGAGTACTGAGCCTAAAGACTTGCGATGAAGACGGGAGCGCGCCCGATGCGCGATGGAGCAAGGGTGGGAGTGGCTAATAACTGTAGGAAACAGTTATTAGTCCGGGAGAGAGAGAGAGAGATGAGAGAGAGAGAGAGAGAGAGAGAGAGAGAGAGAGAGAGAGAGAGAGAGAGAGAGAGAGAGAGAGAGAGAGAGAGAGAGAGAGAGAGAGAGAGAGAGAGAGAGAGAGAGAGAGAGAGAGAGAGAGAGAGAGAGAGAGAGAGAGAGAGAGAGAGAGAGAGAGGGAGGGGGAGGGAGGGAGGGAGGGAGGGAGGGGGAGGGAGGGCTGGGGGGGGGGGGGGGGAGGGCGGGGGGGGGGGGGGGGAGGGGAGGGGAGGGGAGGGGAGGGGAGGGGAGGGGAGGGAGGGAGGGAGGGAGGGAGGGAGGGAGGGAGGGAGGGAGGGAGGGAGGGAGGGAGGGAGGGAGGGAGGGAGGGAGGGAGGGAGGGAGGGAGGGAGGGAGGGAGGGAGGGAGGGAGGGAGGGAGGGAGGGAGAGAGAGAGAGAGAGAGAGAGAGAGAGAGAGAGAGAGAGAGAGAGAGAGAGAGAGAGAGAGAGAGAGAGAGAGGGGAGGGGGGGTGGGGAGGGGGGGGAGGGAGGGTGGGGAGGGGGGGAGGGGGGAAGGGAGAGAGAGGGGGGGGGAGGGGGGGGGGGAGTGGGAGGGGGGGGGGAGGGGGAGGGGGGGGAGAGAGAGAGAGAGAGAGAGGGAGAGAGAGAGAGAGAGAGAGAGAGAGAGAGAGAGAGAGAGAGAGAGAGAGAGAGAGAGAGAGAGAGAGAGAGAGAGAGAGAGAGAGAGAGAGAGAGAGAGAGAGAGAGAGAGAGAGAGAGAGAGAGAGAGAGAGAGAGAGAGAGAGAGAGAGAAAGAAAGAAAGAAAGAAAGAAAGTCATATTAACGTCTTCTGGAGGCCAAACTTGGCCTATGAGACAAAAGCCATGTACAAGTGTAGTAACCATGTGTAGAAAATGAAATGAAATAAACACAAAGCTATCAAGGGTTGGTAAAAGGCTCGGGAGAAGTGGCTCTGACTCAGCAGATAGTGGCCACCTAATACAGGGGGATCCATAATATGAGTGAGCAAAACACCCTAGCTACTGGTGATGGGGGGAGGTGGGTGTAGTATGTGGTACATCGGAGGTGGTCTGAGTGCCTCCTGAAGGAAGACAACCCAGGGGGTGGTGGAACGCCTATGCTCCATCATGTGGTCGTAGGCTGTCCTGATGCGTGAGATATCCTCCTGATATAGTCGCGGTCGACGATATCCTACCATGCGTGGTCGGCGTCGTGCTCTCTGTGCTGCTGCCTGGTGGAGTGTGAGCCCTCTAGAAGGACCTCTCTGATCTAGCTCCGCTCGCTGAAAGAACTGGGTAATGGTCTGCTGGGTACTCACCCGTGGCTGATGTGTGGGCTGTAGTGACCGCTCTCGCCTCTCGTATGCTGCTGTGAGGAAGCGCCCCAAGCGTCGCTGGTCTCCCATGGTCATGCACAACTGGAGTGACTCCTCTAGCTGGAACTGTGCTCGTAGGTCTAAGTATGCTCGACATCTGATAACAAAATGCTCCTCACTCTCTACCTCTGTCTGGCATACTGGGCACCACCTCTCCTCACGGGGGACTCCCCTGGAGCGACCCCTCTCAATCTCGAGCTGATGTGATGAGACCCGGAGCTGCCCAATGACGACTCGGAGGTGGTGGGGAAGATATGTCTGCATGTATCTCGGGATCTCGATGAAGCCCGTGTCCGATATATGTAGAAAATGCTCGCGGTAATAGAGCATTTTCGGTGGCAATGTATCCCTAGGGCTCACCCATGTCCTCTGTATGTATGTATGCCATATCTCCTGACGAATGACCCTATTCCTCTCTTGATGAGAGAGCGAGTAGGTGGGTGCATGTGAGTCGTACTGTAGTGGTGGTAGCCTGTCTATGTCAAAGCCATGGTGGGCCAGCCAGTCTCGTGTCTGTGCATACTATGAAGAGGTGTCGCCTGCTAATGCCATATCACGTGATGCCTGGAGAGCACGATAAGCAATGCGCTCTGTATCCATGCTCCGAAGTCTGTGTACTAGGCATACTGTCTGGAACAGTGCCTCAACTAGCATCGGTGGTGCAGCGAGCTCTGCTCTAATGATATCATGCGGTACTGAAGGCTTGCTGCGGATAAGTCTGGCAATCATGAGGATCTGTGGCCTCTCTAATGCTGTCCATACTGATGTAGCTAATCCCGGCCCCCAAATGGCTGCCCCATACATGAGCGCTGGCGTAACCAAAGTGTCAAAGAGCCACCCCTTTGTGCGGGGCTCCTGAAAATATGCCTGGTGGCACTGTCTCTCCATCAAAGCTAATGCTGCGTACCCACGTGTGATGCGGTCACGAGCTGCCTGAGACATAGAGAAGACCCCAGATGCTGCTGTAAATGTCACTCCCAAGTAAACATATGATCCGACCACCTGGATCGGTCCACCTGCTGCTGTGAACAAACTATGTCTGCGTACCTGTGCAGATGTATGAAAGATCATGACCTTGGTTTTACCAAGGTTCACAGATAACCCTCTGTGTCTGCAAAAGTCATCTAGGCCATGTAGATGATGCTGTAGACCTTCTGCAGACTCTGAAACCAATACAATATCATCAGCGTATAAAAGAATATGGACATTGGCTCCCCGTACCTCAATGCCATCTCCCTCCTGCTGCTGTATGAAGTCCACTATCTCATCAATGTAGAGACCAAAGAGGGTGGGTGAAAGAGGGCATCCTTGCTTCACCCCGATAGTGCTAGCAAGTGGATCAGATAAGCCCCCTGGGCATCTAACTCTACCAGATACTCTCTCGTATAAGGCGTAGATCCCCCATATCATCTCCTCCGGAGCTCCAATATCAAGTAGTCGTCTAAAGAGTCGGTCCCTGGGAACAGTGTCAAATGCTTTGCGGAAGTCCACAAAGCAACAGTATAATCTCCTCTTTCTCACCCTTGCCTGGTCAATCAGGCATCGCAGAGTGAAGATGTGGTCAATAGTAGAGTAATCTCGTCTGAAACCTGCCTGTCCTGGAGCCCTGATACCCTTCCTCTCAGCGAGAGTACTCAACTCTATCTCTAGTACTGCCCCATATAACTTGGCCAATATAGGGCCAATCATGATCGTCCGGTATGTAGCTGGATCCATAGTATCACCTGACTTATGAATGGGCACTATGGTGTGCTCAGTCCATGAGTCCGGGAACCCTTCAACCAATGCACGGTTGAAGAGGTGGGCAATGAGGGGTGCGAGAGTCGTGCCTCCATAGATGAGGTGCTCTGCCTGTAAACCGAAATGGTCATGGGCCCTGCCATGCTGTAGCCGGGCAATAGCGCGTCCCACCATAGTGGGTGTGAAGAAGTCAGAGGTAGTAGGACGTGAGCTCTGCGGTCTGGGGATGGGGGGCTGGTCTGGGATCTCGTATAGACTATGTGCATAGCTATGCCAAGTGCTAGGCTCTCGGATAGGTGTCTGCTGTCTCCTCTCTCTGAAATGTCGCCATGCCACTCCACTGTCTCGACTCATGAGCAAATGGTAAATATCCCAATACTGTCTCTCCTCCCAATCTCGCCGTTTGCGGCGAGTAAGGCTCTGCATGCGACGCTGTGCCTGTGTGTGTGTTATATCTCCCCTATGCTCTAAAATCCGGAGGTGCTTCCGTAGCTCACGACAATCTGCATCATACCAACGGTTCTGGGGCATGGATCCTATGCGTGGAGGGTGCCTATGTGTGCGGTGTGGGAAGCTGTGGAGAGCAGAGTCCTGTAGGATGGTGATGATCTGTGATGTAAGTGTGTCCAAAGGTGAGAGTGGGTCGAGGGAGAGTAGGCGGGTGTGCAAATTGTGTGCATAAACGTGTGAGAGCTCGTGTGTGAAGTGTATCGTGGTATGTGTCTCAGTGGGTGAGGGAGGGTCTAATGGAATCGGAGATGAGAGTGTGAGTGTGATAAATGTATGGTCAGCACCAAGTGGACGTCGTCCAATACTAAGTGAGGGGATGAGTGAAGCTCCAGAGGTGGTACCCAAAATGTAGTCGACTGTGCTCTCACCTCCCCCATGGGGGAAGCAAGTAAATCCGCCCGAACCTGGCCAACGATTCATCCCGTTATATATAACGAGATGATGTCGGCTGCCTAGTTCGAGTAGATGTCTGCCATAGCCAGTGGTGTCCTGACCCATATCTGCCGATACTCTACTGGTGCTCATCTCATCCGGGTCTCTGGCCCTCATGAGATGTGGGTGATCCATGTCATATGCCTCGCACTGATGTGACTGAGTGCGGCCATTGAAGTCCCCCATAAGGAAGACTTCACCTAGTGTGCTGTAATGTAGTATCTCCTCTGAAAGCGCTGTGTATGGTGAGTCTCTGTCTCTGGTCGGTCGCCCAAGATCCTGTCCTGCGTATCGAGACCCGCCTGGTGGGAAGTAGCATATAGCAATGTAAATCCACCTCCCCTGTGCTATCTCCATGCGAACCCACATGTATCGTGCCTCCTCATCTCTACCTATAATATGGATCCGGCTCTGTATCTCCTGTCGAAATATGATGGCCACTCCTCCCGATCCTCGCGCTGTACTCTGTCTCGTCGTGGTCCTGAATGCAGATTCCCAATGAAAACCTGCAATGCGTGGTAGACCTCTCTCTGGGCTCTCATGGGTCTCAGTGATGCAAGCAAAGTCATGTGACTTCAAGATCTCCTCGAGTCTGTCTGGCCGTGTCCAGAGTGCCCCGTTGCAGTTCCACACTGCTCCTCTAAGTGGTGCCTCCTGATGTAGTGATGTCTCACAGGCCGCGTGGCCCTATTTGATAGGGCGTCCGTCTATGAAGACCTTACCATCGCGGTAAAAGGCCTTCCTTCCCTCTCGGCGCGCCTGGAGTATCTGTGGCATGCAAGAACGTCGATGTGCTACCTGCATCCTCGTGAGGTCCTCATCCATGTAAAGGGTGCCGCCCGGTAGTCCACGTAATACTGATCGGCGTCTAAAAAAGGCGGTCCGTGTCACCTCAGAGCTCATCTGAAGGATGAGTGCTCGCGAACGGGATGTATCCCTCCCAACCCGCCATGCACCTATGAAAGGCATGTTCTCGTACCCAAGTCGATGGCAAATGTCGGTGGCGTCCGCCTCCGGTGATGCTCCCTCTGGTAGGCCCGTAATCCGAATGTGGAGTCTTCGAATGTGTCGAAGTCTCTCCTCC
>CM035427.1:170363957-170486457 GCA_020310875.1 Ceratopteris richardii
AATAAAATGGAAAAGTACTCGCTACACAAAACTGTGTAGGCTGAACATGGAAACAAGCACAGGATAGTGTACCGGGTGACGGAGAGGAAGTGGGGATAATGTAGTGGTGCGTGGGGAGATGTGGCTCTGACTTTGCAGATAATGGCCACGTAATACATGGGGGCCTGATGCTGGGAGTGAATATGTATATCCTAACTATAGGTAATGGGTGGAGGTGGGTGGAGGTGGGTGGAATATGTGGTACATCGGAGGCGGTCTAAGTGCCTCCTGAAGGAAGGCTACCAGGGTGGTGGTAGTGCACCTGTGCTCCGTCATGTTGTCATGAGCTATCCTCATGCGTGAGATATCCTCCTGGTATAGTTGTGGTCGTCTGTATCCAGCTTTATGTGGTCGATGTGGAGGAACTCTCTAAGTGGGTGGAGGTGGGTGGAATATGTGGTACATCGGAGGCGGTCTAAGTGCCTCCTGAAGGAAGGCTACCAGGGTGGTGGTAGTGCACCTGTGCTCCGTCATGTTGTCATGAGCTATCCTCATGCGTGAGATATCCTCCTGGTATAGTTGTGGTCGTCTGTATCCAACTTTATGTGGTCGATGTGGAGGAACTCTCTATGCCACTTCCTACTGGAACATTAGCCCTATGCCTCTGGAAGGTGGGCTCGTCTGATGTAGCCCATCTCGTTGAAAGAACTAAGTAATGGTCCGCTGTGTACGCATCCGTGTTTGATGTGTGGGCTGTAGCAACTGCTGTCGTCCCTCATGCGCTGCTGTGAGGAATCGTCCAACCTCCGCTGGTCTCCAATGGTCATGCACAACTATAGTGGCTCCTCTATATGCAACTTTGCTCGTAGATCTGAGTATTCTCGGCATCTAGTAACAAAGTGCTCCTCACTCTGTATTTCTATATGGCATATTGGGCACCACCTCTCCTCTCTAGGTACTCCCTTGGTCTGACCCCTCTCGATCTCGAGCTGATGTGATGAAACTCGAAGCTGCCCAGTGATGACTCGGAGGTGGTGTGGTAAGTATGTCTGCATGTATCACGGAGTCTCAATGAAGCCCTGATTTGAGATGTGTAGGAAATGCTCGCGGTAGTGGAGCATTTTCGGTGGCAATGTATCCTTGGGGCTAGTCCATGTCCTCTCTATATATGTATGCCATATCTCTTGGCGAATGACCCTGTTCCTCTCCTGGTGGGAGAGGGAATAGATGGGGGGTGAGTCGTACTGCAGTAGTGGTAGTCTATCTGTGTCAAATCCATGATGGGCCAGCCAGTCTCGTGTCTGTGCGTACCATGAGGAGGTGTCTCCTTCTAGTGCCATGTCGCATGACGCCTGGAAAGCTCGATAAGTGATGTGCTCTATGTCCATGCTCTGGATCCTGTGTAATAGGCATACTGTCTGTCTGGAATAGTGCTTCTACAAGCATCGATGGTGCAGCGAGCTCTTCTCTGATGATATCATGTGGTACTGAAGGCTTGCTGCGGATGAGTCTGGCAATCATGAGAATTTGTGGCCTCTCCAATGCTGTCCATGCTGATGTAGCTAATCCTGGCCCCCATATGGCTGCTCCATACATGAGCACTGGCATAACCAGAGTGTCGAAGAGCCACCCTTTTGTGGGGGGCTCTTGAAAATGGGCCTGGTGGCACTATCTCTCCATCAAGGCTTATGCTGTGTATCCACGTGTGATGTGATCCCGGGCTGCCTGAGATATAGAGAAAACCCCAGAGGCTGCTGTGAATGTCACTTCGAGATAGACATATGATCTAACTACCTCAATCATTTCGCCTACTGTTGTGGAAGAACTATGTCTCCTCACTTGTGCTGATATATGAAAAACCATAACCTGTTTTATCAAGGTTCACTGATAGCCCTCTATGTATGCAGTAGTCGTCTAGGCCACATAGGTGGTGCTGTGGATTCTGAAACTAGCACAATATCAATAGCATATAAAAGAATATGAACAGTAGTCCCTCGTACCTCAATGCCCTCCCCTCCCTGCTATCATATGAAGTCCACTATCTCATCAATGTGTAGGCCAAAGAGGGTGGGTGAAAGAGGGCACCCTTACTTCACCCCGGTAGTGCTATCAAGTGAGTCGGATAAGCTACTTGGACATTTGACTCTACCAGATACTCTCTCATATAAGGCATAGATCCCCCATATCATCTCATCTGGAACTCCGATATCGAGTAGACATTTGAAGAGCCGTTCCTTAGGAATTGTGTCGAAGGCTTTGCAGAAGTCCACAAAGCAGCTGTATAATCCTCTTCCTCACTCTTGCCTCGTCGATCAGGCATCTCAAAGTGAAGATGTGGTCAATGGTAGAGTAATCTTGTATAAAACATGCGTGTCCTCGGGCCGTGATACCCTTCCTCTCTGCAAGAGTGCTCAACTTTGACTCTAGGGTTGTCCCATATAATTTGGCCAATATGGGGCCAATCATGATCGTCCGATATGTAGTTGGATCCATATTGTCTCCTCACTTATGAATGGGCACTATGGTATCAGTCCATGAGTCAGGGAACCCTTCAACCAGTGCACGGTTGAAGAGGTGGGCAATGAGCGATGCCAGAGTAGTGCATCCGTATATGAGGTGCTCTCCCTGTAAACTAAACTGGTCATGGGCTCTGCCTTGCTACAGATGTGAAATAGCGCAGCTCACGATGGTGGATGTGAAGAAGTAAGAGGTAGTTGGGCATGAGCTTTGCGGCCTGGGAATGGGGGGCTGGTCTAGGATGTGGTATAGGCTCTGTGCATAGTGATGCCAAATGCTCGGGTCTTGAATGGGTGTCTGCTATCTCCTCTCCCTCATATGTGGCCATGCCACTACACTGTCTCGTCACCCCCTCCACGAGGGAAGCAAGTAAGTCCACCTGAGCTTGGCCAATGGTTCATCCCGTTGTATATAACGAGATGGATGGTGTCAGTTGCCTAGCTTAAGCAGATGTGTGCTGTAGATCAATTTCTTGATCTATATGCTCGATGTGGTGTGTCCTCTTAAGTGCAATATGCACTGTGGGTTGCAATTTGAAGACTCAATGGGGAAGGAAAATAGCATATACAGGACACAGTGAAATAAGAGAAAGAAGCTGAAATTATGAGTACAAACAACTCAAAAGAGGATTATACAAACTATGGGCAATCGGTAGGAGACATAAGCATACACCTTCATTCTAAGTGCTTCATTTCGATTCTCTAAACATACATGCTCAAGACTCTAGTCTTCTAACTAGCTGTTCACAAGAAGAATGACCAATCACTGCTTGCCCACTACTCACTCAGAGTGCCAAGCTAGCTGATTCCAATTCTACCTAGTGGAGCACTAGAGGTAAGCTAAGAGCTCTACACACACAAAGAGAAGGCAAAGCTGCAGGAGTGCATTCCTTCCTCGAGTCTCTCTCTGAGCTTGTCTGAGCTTGTTTCAGCCTCCCTTTGTTCATGAAGAGGTCTACTTATATAGTTTTCCTGGAAGTGAAGGATAGCAAAAGGGGACAAAATTAGTTTCTTCTTTGGTAGGCTCTCTGATACTTTTGACAATTTTGGTACTCTGGAAGCTTCCTTCTTGGTCCACTTTTCCTGCGTCGTCACTATCTTCCAAATTCTGGTATTCGCGCCGTCCACCGTCCATGAGTTCTACGTGTGCAAGTGGCTCGAAATTTAGACTATATGGAGATCTGGAAAATTTAGTCTCTTTTTTCAAGTGAAAAAGTAGACTAAATCAAAAGTACACCCTTTTCTTAAAAATTAGACTACTTTTGAAGTAAGTAGACTAACTTCATAAAATTTGTGAACTTTTGAGTAATTCGACTAACTTGTAAAATTTGACTAAAAATCGTCTAATTGGTCAACTTAGGAAAATTAGACAACTTAGAGATTTGGTGAACTGGGAGAATTAGACGACTTAGGAAAATAGGTGAAATGGGGAATTAGGCAACTTGGGAAAATAGGTGAAATGGGAATTTAGACAACTTGGGAAAATAGGTGAAATGGGAATTTAGACAACTTCGAAAAATAGGTGAAATGGGAAAATAGGCAACTTGGGAAAATAGGTGAAATGGGAATTGAGGCAACTTGGGAAAATAGGTGAAATGGGAAAATAGGAAACTTGGGAAAATAGGTGAAATGGAAAATTTGGCCTTCTTCATGAACTGATGAGCTGGATCCCCCTTTCTCCATTTTCTTGCTCCTCGCTTCTTCAGCTTCTCCTTTTGTTCGAAATCGAGGTAACTTGCCTTGTGCTTGGCTTCTGCATCTTGAAAAGCAAAACATAAAATACATTATTTTAAGGATGTATCAAAGTACCCCGCTACAAGTTGCCCACCACTTAGACATAATCTGTCCTCGGAGAAAAATAATACTCTTTTTTCTTCTGTCTTTTCTTTTTCTCTTTTTCTTTTTTTCTTCTTTTTTTTTTTTCTTTTTCTCCTTTTTCTCTCTTTTCTCTTTTTCTTTCTTCCTCTTCTCTTTTTTTTTTCCTTTTTTTTTGGTTGTTGTTGGTACAATAGAACAATCATTCAAAACACCTCCATTGGATACTTGTCCGCTCAGCTAAACATGTATTGTAATGATTTTCCACATCATCCTAGGTAGGGTTTAATGCACTTAAGCAATGTCTTCAATATGGCCAATGAGTGGAAGGTCCAGCAACCTGATGGTGACGAACACGTCCCCCACCTAGATCCAATTCTCTCTGTGCTTGTTGCAGGGATGTCCCTAATCCTTGCTGATATGGCTCAGAGTCATAATTGTTGCTGCTCATAGAATTCCTTGAAGATGAATGGGACATGTTACTTTGCTAATAGTTGGACGCTTTTGTCTTGTTCCTGAATGCCCACCTTGTAGGTTCTTAGATTTCCACACTTTGTATAAGATGAGGCAAGAACAACGAACTCCTGCTGCTCCTACTCTGATAACAATTCTAAGGTCGATTTTCAGCTGATAACAAATCAAGGTCAATTTTCAGTGGACTCCCATTCAAAGGTGAAGGAAATGGCCAAAACATTCAAGGGTGCTGCCCTACATAGTCTGCTTCTCTCCATTTAAACAGGCTGCTGCTCTTCATTTAAACTAGTCGTGGACTGAAATGAAGAAAAGCAGATCGCCTGACTCTTCAAGCAGATGGTGAAGAGCTGACAGTAGTCGACTGGACTCTTCAAGGGAAGGAAAGCCACATCACCTGGATTCTTCAAGGGAAGGAAAGCCACATTGCCTGGATTCTTCAAGGGAAGGAAAGCGGCTTCCAAGCGACTGCCCACATCTCGAACGCACACAATTGATGAAATCCATTCAACTAAGAAGAACCAAATCGACTAATTTATGGAGAAAAAAATCGTCTGTTGACACAAACTAGGTGACCATAAAAAATCGACTTTATGAACCTTAAAAAATCGACCTTATTGACATATAAATATTGACCAAAAATCGACCCTATAGACATAACTACTTGACCCCAAAAGAATCGACCTTTTATGAACAAAAAAAATCGACCTATTCATTTGACCGAAAAAAATCGACCTTTCTAAAAAAATCGACCTAATAACTTAAAAAAATTGACTTTTTCAATTAAAAAGAAAAATCGACTTTTCTTGGGAAAAAATCGACCTTTTCCAAAAAAATCGACTTTTTTTTTTTGGATTTGAAAAAAATCGACAAAAAAAAATTCGACATTTTTCTTTTTTTTATTAATGAACTTAAAAAAGTCGACCTAATACCAAAGAAAAAAAACGACTTTTTTTTTTTGAACTTGAAAAAAAATCGACCTAAAAAAAACCGAATTTAATTAATTAATCTATTTTTTTTGAACTAAAAAAAATCTACCTATAAAAAACAATCGACCCTTTTATATGACTTAGAAAGAATTGACCTATCAACTTGACCAAAATCACTCAATCGACTTATTTTAGGAAATCGACTAATTAACCGACCAAAAAAAAAGAATGACCTGCTCCAAGTGGATAACTTCTTTTCTTTCTTGACCGCTTCTGCATACTTTGGATTAAGTCGATAAAACCTTCCTCTTACGGGCTTAGCATCATGAATGAGTGGAATAGAATGCTCTCCAAGATGAACTGGAATTCCTTCTAAGTCATGGTAACTCCATGCAAACACATCCTTGAAGTTTTGCATGAAAGTGGTTACCTGATGGAGAAAGGACGGATGATCCCAAAGCCATGTTGCTAGTAAGATCGGTTGTGAGTGTTCCTCATTTCCAAGATTGACTTGCCTTACAGGTTGAGATGATATGGCTGATTGTTCGTTTTGATCTTCAAAAATGCATTGTGGATAGGCCGGTGATTCCTCTATGTTGATTTTTTATTCTTTTTCTTGCATCCATGAAGGTGAAAGCTCTTTCATCCACGGTATGTCGGATGGTATCGGTAAGTCGTCTAATGCAGCTCTTTTCTCCTTTCCTTGGGTCAAATCCTTCGAGACTCCTTTTTTTCCTCTCCTCAAGTCCATGACTTGTTCTCCAAGCCCAAGAGTTTCTACCTGTTCAGACTCTCCTTTACAAATAGATATGCCATAACATGGAAAGGCTTTGATCCATTCCAAAAGATCTTGGTCATCGTTTATTTCAATTTCATTACATGCTTCTGCGATAGGAATGTGTTGTTCTTCGAGTTTTCCCAAGTTGTCTATTTTCCCATTTCACCTATTTTCCGAAGTTGTCTAAATTCCTATTTCACCTATTTTCCCAAGTTGTCTAAATTCCCATTTCACCTATTTTCCCAAGTTGCCTAATTCCCCATTTCACCTATTTTCCTAAGTCGTCTAATTCTCCCCGTTCACCAAATCTCTAAGTTGTCTAATTTTCCTAAGTTGACCAATTAGTCGATTTTTAGTCAAATTTTACAAGTTAGTCGACTTACTCAAAAGTTCACCAATTTTATGAAGTTAGTCTACTTACTTCAAAAGTAGTTTAATTTTTAAGAAAAGGGTGTACTTTTGATTTAGTCTACCTTTTCACTTGAAAAAAGAGACTAAATTTTCCAGATCTCCATATAGTCTAAATTTCCAGACACTTGCACGCGGAGAACTCATGGACGGTGGACGGCGCCGAATACCAGAATTTGGAAGATAGTGATGGCGCAGGAAAAGTGGACCAAGAAGGAAGCTTCCAGAGTACCAAAATTATCAAAAGTGTCAGAGAGCCTGCCAAAGAAGAAACTAATTTTGTCCCCTTTCGCTATCCTTCACTTCCAGGAAAACTATATAAGTAGACCTCTTCATGAACAAAGGGAGGTTGAAACAAGCTCAGATAAGCTTAGAGAGAGACTCGAGGAAGGAATGCACTCCTACAGCTTTGCCTTCTCTTTGTGTGTGTAGAGCTCTTAGCTTACCTCTAGTGCTCCACTAGGTAGAATTGGAATCAGCTAGCTTGGCACTCTGAGTGAGTAGTGGGCAAGTAGTGATTGGTCATTCTTCTTGTGAGCAGCTAGTTAGAAGACTAGAGTCTTGGCATGTATGTTTAGAGAATCGAAATGAAGCACTTAGAATGAAGGTGTATGCTTATGTCTCCTATCGATTGCCCAAAGTTTGTATAATCCTCTTTTGAGCTGTTTGTACTCATAATTTCAGCTTCTTTCTCTTATTTCACTGTGTCCTGTATATGCTATTTTCCTTCCCCATCGAGTCTTCAAATTGCAACCCACAATGCATATTGCACTTAAGAGGACACACCACATCGAGCATATAGATCAAGAAATTGATCTACAGGTGCTCATTTTGGCACGCCCAGTGGGACCTTGGTTGCAATTTGAACTTGTTAGAATTTCAGCCCTTAGAAGAACCGAGTTGATGAAGAGCGTTAGAGCAATAGTCTATGACTCATACTCGCTCCAGCCATAAGGAAGGATCCCTTAGTCCCGTAAAGACTCCCATAAAGAGTTATGAACACAAAAGATTACACTACATCCCTCCTAGGGCTCCACCACTTCCATTTCCATTTCCCTACCTATCATCATCGCAAGTGTATTTTTTTCACTAGGGGAGATCGCAAGGCATCTCGGATCGGCACTCAACGCCTCCTTTGACGGACATGGCAGACAACCAAAGGCCACAAGGGGCAGTGATGGGGGACGATTTGACCAACTTGCTCTCTCGGATCAACATCAAATTTCCTTCCTTCAAAGCAGTCCCTCATGAGGATGCGGATGATCATGTCAAGAGGTTTCTTTCCCTATGTAAGAGTAGGGGTTTACATGAGAGAGAAGATGCCTTCCTTGCCTTGTTTCCGGCCACTCTTGAAGGGCTCGTGGATCGATGGTACAATCAAAACGATGAAGCACACTTCACCACCTAGGATGCCCTCAAAACTGCCTTCACAACTACGTTTACCCCAGGTAACTCCACAGAACGCATTCTTGATCAATTGGAAAATCTTAAACTACAAAAAGGAGAGGCATTCTCTGAATTAATGACTAGAGTAAAGTCGTTAGTTTCTCGTCTTCCTCACAATCCTGGGGATGTTCTAGTCAATAAATGGGTAGGGAAGGCTCTACCAAAAACTTCTCAGCAAAAGCTTAGAGAGTTTCTACAAGCTGATGCATCAGTGGAGGAATTCGAAGCTGCAGCCTCAAGGATCGAAGCAGCAAGGGTCCAGTTCAAAGAACATGAAGGTACGGATGAATTCAAAAGTGATCCTCTTGCACCACTAAGAAGAGAGTTAGAAGCCTTGAAGCCACAAAAGACCTTGCAAGAGGAAAAAACTGCTTGGCAAGGAAGGGATGAAGCGCTAGCTCTACTACGACAAGAATTGGAGGAGCTTAGAATGCAAAAAGAGGTAAAAACATCGATTTGGTGCACCTTATGTAAGAAATAAGGACATTCTTCTCAAGATTGTTCGGAGAGGTTGGTGTGTCAATTTTATGGAAAACCAGGTCATGAAGCAAGGGATTGCTATTTTCTCAAGGGGATGCAAGCGAATTGAGAGTCACCAAGTGTATCCTTACATCAGCCCTTATTACCAACTCCAAGATTTCAAATCGAAAGCATGTATACCACTCCTCAGGTAAACTCCTCTAACAAAAGAAAACCTCCATTTAGAAGACCAGCTCGTCCTATCATGTGCTATAGATGTGGCGAATATGGGCATTTTCAAGGAAAATGCTCCCTCCCATACGGGTCTCCACCTTGCAGGTTTTGCCCAGATACAATGGATCATTATTCGAAGGACTGCCCGAAGCAGAAGGCTTTTACAAGTGGATCAGCTCCATCCTACCAAGTCAATGCTATCTTTGTCAATAAGGGGAAGCAACCAGCAATTCATTCATGTAAGAGAAAAGAGAGCAACACTCTTAATTATCCAAGTATCCAATTTTCTCATGTACACTCACAGTGGCACTTATCTGAGAAAGAGGACCCGAATATGTGTGATGCCCCTGGGCGATTTGGACAATTTTTTTCACCTAAAGAAGTTGACCCATTTTTTAAAAATGGTCAAGTTTAGCAAGTCGACTTAAAAGAGGAGCAAGTTGACCCATTTTTTAAAAATGGTCAAGTCGACTTAAAAGAGGAGCAAGTTGACCCATTTTTTAAAAATGGTCAAGTCGACTTAAAAGAGGAGCAAGTGACTAAAAAATTTGACCAATTTTGTATTTAAAAATGGTCAAGTCGACTTAAAAGAGGAGCAAGTGACTAAAAAATTTGACCAATTTTGTAAAAAAGACCACGTTCATAAAGTAGACCAATTTTTGGAAAATGGTCGACTTGAAGTTGCCCAAACTTTTAAAAATAGTCTACTTAAAAAAGGTCAAATTTTTGAACTAGACTTATTTTCTGAGGATAACCCAATTCAGGAAAATAGACGATTTTTTGAAATCGACTCTTTTGCTCAGATTCATGCCACTCCACTAACTGATCTTGGTCAACTTCATGGAGATGTTTCCCTGCACAATCATGGACCAGAAAAAAAACCCCAAGCTATGCTCCAGAATTGGAACCTGTTTCATGTTAGATATGCTCAATACTCCACCCTCATGTGACCACAAATGATCCATGGTGCGTTGTAAGGCCCCCATTATGAGGAGAAGCCATTATGAGAGCCCGGACATTTGTGGAACCCTAACTTCCAAGTTAGATGAGGTCTATGTGTGACCGTTGATGGTTGTAGATGATCTTTGTGAGCTTAGCCGTTAGGTTAGGTAGGGCATAAACTTCCAGGCCATTAGGTTGCCATTTAAGGTGAAAATAAAGGCCTTGTGGCGTCGCGCGGTTTCCCCATAGAACTTTAATGGGGGGAGTGCAGAGGGGGGCTTGCCCCCTTCTGCGGGGTCCAGGGGGCCTATTCCCCTGGCCTGTAGGGGCAAGACGGTAGGACTTCTGGTCGTGAAGATATTGTCGGATCATATATTTTACCGATTATTTTGTATCTTCCGACTACGTTTATCTATACCGAACCGCCTTGTAAAAGCTATATAAGCACGGTCGAGGTTGAGCTTTACATAGCATTGCGCACTAGTAAGCCCTTCATCTAGAGTCTGTCTAGATCGCCATCTAAGCTCCACATTGGGAGCGCACGGGTGGAGAGAACCATCATTGTAACTGCATTACGCTCGGCAATCTGAGAATTTGAGTTTTCTATCTCTCTGTCTGCATCTATCTTTGTCTTCGTTTTTCTCTCAACTTTGTCTACAGGTCTATTCCGCTGTGCATTTATTTTCTTACATGGTATCAGAGCTCAGGAGGCTCTGAGTGTTGCAGAAGCAGAAATGCAGAGGTTGCAGAGGTCTGAACAACGAAAGAGAGAAGATGTCAAGCAGTGCGTCATCATCTACGACTGGGGCCAAGGTGGTTCATCAACAGGAGTAGGTGGTGCAGAAGCAGGAGCAGCAATGATGCAGGTCATCCCAATGTTGCGGATACGGCCACCAACGTTCAGAGAAGGTAAACTTGATGGTACGAACTACACCCTGTGGAAGTTCAAAATCACTTCTATTCTTGATTCATATGAGCTTTTGGAGACTGTTCTTGGGACTGATCTTGAGCCCCAAGAAAGACCCGATCCAAATAATCCTGGTCGAATGATTCCTCCTGATGCTGATCTTCTACGTGCCTGGAAACGTAGAAATGCAGATGCACTCTGTGCTCTTGTTACAAGTACTTCTGACAGTGTTCTGACTCTCATTCAGCATACTACAAAGGCATGTGAAGCATGGAACATATTGAGAAATCAATATGAAACTCGTAATCATACACGGATTCAGAACTTGGAGTATGACCTTGCGGTAGAACGGTTTGCTGAAGGGGAGACTGCAGAGGTGTTTATCACTCGCATAAAGAATCTACGAGATCAAATGGCGGGAGCAAGTGTTGAAAAGTCAAGTGAGGAGCTAGCTCGACGTTGTCTTCGAATCTGTCCACCTAAGTTTGATGGTTTGGTAACTACTCTTAACACTCAAATCAGACCTCAACCACTAACTTTTGAAGAATTTAGTGCCTTACTCATGGAGAAGGAGCTTCGGCTCAAGGCAAGGAGTGGTGGTAGCAAAGGAGATGCTGCATTCACAGCAAATTCCAAAGGAGGCAAAACAGAATCTTCAAAAGATGGAGACAAAAAGAAGAACGACAAAAAGAAGTTCAAGGGAGAGTGTTTTCACTACAAGAAGAAAGGACACAGAATCCAAGACTGTCGCATCAAGAAGGCAGGAAAGAAGAGTGGCTCTTCAAAAGGTGGCAAGGGCAAGGAGTCTGCCAACACAGCAGAAACAGAGCTTGAGTTATTTGTTACGATAGAGGAGGTGTGCTCCTCGGCTGAAGATTCAGGAATAGATGACTCATGGGTGTTGGATAGTGGTGCATCTCGTCACATGACGAGTAGAAAAGACCTTTACAGTTCCTTACAGCCTCTAAAGGAACCCATCATAGTAAAAGTAGGGAACAATGAAAGATGTTCTGCAGAGGGCGAAGCTACAATTTCTTTCATTAACTCTAATGGTGATATCAGAAAGTTTTCAAATGTGCTGTATGTCCCACAAATAAAACGAAATCTACTTTCACTAGCTTCTATAACTGATCAAGGTCATCAAGTATCTTTCAGTAAGACAGGATCTAAGATTATGGATGGTAACAACAACATTGTTGGGACTGGCATAAGGAGGAACAACCTCTATGAGTTGTGTGCTCTTACAGCCACTACAAACATGGGCACAAGTAAGCTACGGCATGAGAGATTCGGCCACATTGGATACCCTGTACTGAAAGAGATGCATCGTAGAGGTATGGTTGCACACCTACCATCGATTGCAGAAATGAAGGAACCATGTGAAGCTTGCATGATGGGAAAGCAACACAGGAAGACGTTTCCACAAGAAAGCAAGAACAGGGCAAGCTATCCTCTAGAGTTGGTGCATGCTGACTTGTGCAGAAAAATGCCTACACAGGCCTTGGGCGGATCTTCCCACTTCATGTTACTTGTCGACGACTATAGCAGGAAGATGTGGGTGTACTTCCTTCGCGATAAGGCTCAAGCTTTTGGTAAGTTTAAAGAATGGGTTCAGCTTGTTGAAACTGAAACAGGGAAAAAGATGAAGAAATTCAGGACAGATGGTGGTGGTTAGTTCACATCAATAGAGTTTGAAGATTTATGCAAGAGTAAGGGAATCAAGCATCAACTCACAGTGGCACATAGTCCTCAACAGAACGGTGTTGCAGAACGTCGGAATCGAACCATCATGGAGATGGCAAGGTGCATGTTGAAAGGAAAGGGTTTGCCTAATCAATTTTGGGCAGAGGCTGTCAACACTGCTGTCTACATCTTGAATTGAAGCTACACCAAGGCACTTGATGGAAAGACTCCACAAGAAGCCTACACTGGTAAAAAGCCTTCTGTTTCCCATTTCAAAGTATTTGGAAGTGAATGTTATGTACATGTTCCAGATAGGGAGAGAAACAAGCTTCAACCAAAAAGCATCAAATGTATCTTCCTAGGGTACAGCGAAGATAAGAAGGCTTATAAGCTTTATGACCCTGAGGCTAAGAAGATCATGGCGAGTCGTGATGTGGTGTTCAAGGAGGAGCAGCCACATGCAATGGAGGAGGAAAAGAGAGCTTCCACTTTATCATCAGGCGAAGGGGCAATCCACTATGAACCTGGCCCAAGATCTATCCCTTCTACACAAGAGAAGGAAGCATCATCTTCAGATGATGAGTCTGAAAGTCACCAACCTGCAGACACCCAAGTGGAAAAGCCATTGCCACGTTGGGTGAGGCAGCTCAATGATTCTGCAAATCCCATCCCACAGTCAGTAGAACAGGTTGCAGATGGACCGAGGCAATCACAAAGAATAGAGGAATAGAGACGGGCAAACGCCCATATTGTAAACACAGCCTTGATGGCCGATCTCATTCAAGAAGAAGCAAAGGAACCAACCAATGTGGAAGAGGCACTCCATGATCCGAATTGGAGGGCTTCCATGCAAACAGAATACAACAATATCATGAAGAATGGAACTTGGGAGCTAGTGGATCGACCCCCTAAGCATAAAGTCATTGGCACCAAGTGGGTCTGGAAGCTAAAGTACAAGGCTGATGGTACTTTGGAAAAGTATAAAGCAAGACTTGTTGCACAGGGCTACTCACAAGTTGAAGGCATTGACTTTTGTGAATCATTTGCCCCGACTGCAAGAATGACTACTATCCGAGTAGTACTAGCTGTGGCTACACATAAGTGTTGGCCAGTCTATCACATGGATGTCAAGTCAGCGTTCCTGAATGGAGACCTCAAGGAGGAGGTATATGTGTCTCAGCCACCAGGGTTTGAGGCTCCCGATTCAGAGAGCAAGGTTGTAAGCTGAAGAAGGCATTATATGGGCTAAAACAAGCCCCTAGAGCATGGTACCAGCGCATAGATAAGTATCTCTTGGACCTAGATTTCAAAAGATGTGCTTTTGATGCTAACTTGTATGTTCTAAAGAGAGGAGGGAAGACAATTGTGCTTGTACTCTATGTAGATGACCTTGTGATTACTGGAAATGATGATGCTCTTCTTCAACAAACAAAAGATGCCCTGAGTTCAGAATTTGAAATGACAGACTTGGGCTTAATGCATTATTGCTTAGGTCTTGAAGTTTGGCAGGAACCAGGGAAGATTTTCATCTCTCAACGAAAGTATGCAAGACAAATATTGAAGGCATTCGACATGAAGGATTGCAAGGAATTTCTACACCTATGGAGGTCAATACAGAATTATCTATTGAAGATACTTCACCTCTAGTGGATATTGGAAGATACAGGAAATTAGTTGGAAGTCTAATCTACTTGTGCAATAGAAGACCAGACATCTCTTATGTTGTTGGAGTAGTAAGCAGGTTCTCTAATAAGCCTTGCCAAACTCATTGGAAGGCAAGCATGCGGATACTCAGGTATGTGAAAGGAACCACTGATTGTGGTATTCTTTATGAAGAAGGATCATCTCTACTCGGATACTGTGACTCAGATTGGGCAGGAGATATTGATACTAGAAAATCAGTTTCTGGATATTGCTTTCTTTAGGATCAGGGATTTTCTCTTGGATCAGTCAGACGCAACCGATTGTAGCATTATCTTCTACTGAAGCTGAGTACAAAGCTGCATGCGTTGCAACATGTGAAGCAGTATGGTTGAGGAGGATCCTATGGCACATAGGAATACAAGGACAGGAGGCTACGGAGTTGAAGTGTGACAACCAAAGTTGCATGGCCATCGCCAAAAATCCTATTTTCCATGCACGTACCAAGCACATAGAAATCCAGTATCACTATGTGCATGCGTTGATTGAGGACGGGGTCGTGGAGATAACCTATTGCCTTACTGAAGAAAATGGAGTAGACATCTTCACCAAGGCTCTTGGGAGAGAGCAACTTCTTCGACACTTTCCAAAGCTTGGGATTGGACCAAGGAGGTAGTTCACCATCGGGTGGACATTGAGGGGGGGTGTTAGATATGCTCAATAATCCACCCTCATGTGACCACAAATGATCCATGGTGCTCTAAGTTGTAAGGCTCCCATTATGAGGAGAAGCCATTATGAGAGCCCGGACATTTGTGGAACCCTAACTTCCAAGTTAGATGAGGTCTATGTGTGATTGTTGATGGTTGTAGATGATCTTTGTGAGCTTAGCCATTAGGTTAGGTAGGGCATAAACTTCCAAGCCATTAGGTTGCCATTTAAGGTGAAAATAAAGGCCTTGTGGCGTCGCGCGGTTTCCCCATAGAACCTTAATGGGGGTAGTGCAGAGGGGGGCTTGCCCCCTTCTGCGGGGTCCAGCGGGCCTATCCCCCCGGCCCATAGGGCCGAGACGGTAGGACTTCTGGTCGTGGAGATATTGTCGGATCATATATTTTACCGACTATTTTGCATCTCCCGACTACGTTTATCTATAACGAACCGCCTTGTAAAAGTTATATAAGCACGGCCCAGGTTTGAGCTTTACATAGCATTGCGCACTATTAAGCCCTTCATCTAGAGTCTGTCTAGATCGCCATCTAAGCTCCACATTGGGAGCGCACGGGTGGACAGCACCATCATTGTAACTACATTACGCTCGGCAATCTGAGAATTTGAGTTCTCTATCTCTCTATCTGCATCTATCTTTGTCTTCATTTTTCTCTCAACTTTGTTTACAAGTCTATTCCGTTGTGCTGTTATTTTCTTATATTTCACAAAATTCTGAAGTTTTGCAGGAAATAGACAAAGTTTTTGAAGAAACGATGAGGGAACTCCATTCATGTAAATCCATCATCAATACGGAGGAAATATTAAAGAACACCTTCCAGAAGGTATCATTGTATGATCTATTAAGACTGGATGAAAGGTTTAGAAGTGAAGTTATAGGGATCATAGAGACATTGTCTCCTCCGACAATGCTTGCAATAAGTGGTGGGCACACTCCAACAAACCTGATGAAAGCTTCAATTTCCGAGAACTTCACAAAGGTATCAACCAACTCTCTAACCGACTTCAGGAGTCCATGTCTATCAATCACTATATATGGAATAACTATAAATGGAGTGATAATCGATGGAGGTTCAGGCATAAATCTCATGCTAGATTTTACCCTCAAATCACTTGGACTCCAACTTTCAGGTGACGCAAAGTTCACAATAACCTTGGCTGACCAGAGTCGAGTTAAACCTCTTGGTATTGTGGAAAAGGTACCGGTAGAGATGGACGGGTTGACATTCTTTCTAGATTTTGTGGTGTTAAATTTACCGCAGGTCAATGGAGGCTTTCCTTTACTCATAGGGAGGCCATGGCTAAGGCACATCCAAGCCATGCATGATTGGGAAAATGATACTATTTTAGTTAACCTGCTAGGGAAAGTACAAAAACAAGTACACTTAGATCCAAAAGGATCTCATGGAGGTAATGCACATTCTTTCACAAAAGACGGTCCGTATCTCCTATGAGCTCATTTGAAGGATGAGTGCTCACGAACGAGACGCATCCCTCCCAAACCTACATGCACCTGTGAAGGGCATGCTCTCATATCCAAGTCGACGACAAATGTTAGTGGCATCCGCCTCTGGTGATGCTCTTTTGGTAGGCCCGTAATCCGAATGTGGAGTCTTCAAATGTGTCGAAGTCATTCCTCGAGTGTATCATGAGCCATGTGAGCTTTTCCTTCTTCACGTCTTCCTTGACTTCCTTCGTCACTTCTTCTTTGACCTCCTTTTTAACATTTTTACTTAATAATTCCATCCAACTATTTTGCTTCCATCTCTGATCTGATGTGTTCTTGCATATCCATCTTCCAATCATTCTTGATTTCCTCTTTTAAGTCATCTAGCTTTGTGATTTCTCCTTTTTCTTCTTGAAGCTTATGTATCTTAGCTTTCCATTCATCTCGGTCTTCTTCGAGAATTTTGACATGCTCTTTTAGGGCTTTGATTGTCTTTGGCCTTCCTCATTTCTTGATTAAGTACTCTTTCTTCCTCCTTCTTTGCCTCTCTGATTGCTTTAGTAATCATGTCTTCCACTTCCTTTCTTTCAATCCAAGAGAGAGAGAGAGAGAGAGAGAGAGAGAGAGAGAGAGAGAGAGAGAGAGAGAGAGAGAGAGAGAGAGAGAGAGAGAGAGAGAGAGAAAGAAAGAAAGAAAGCCATATTAACGTCTTCTGGAAGCCAAACTTGGCCTATGAAACAAAAACCCTGTGCAAGTGTAGTAACCCTCTGTAGAAAATGAAATGAAATAAAAAGTATATCGCTACACAAAGCTATATAGGGCTGGAAAAGGCTGGGGAGACGTGGCTCTGACCGTGCAGATAGTGGCCACCTAATTCATGGGGGATCCATAATGTGAGTGAGTAAAACACATGACATACTGGTGATGGGTGGAGGTCGGTGTAGTATGTGGTGCATCGGTGGTGGTCTGAGCGCCTCATGAAGGAAGACAACCCAGGGTGTGGTGGTACGCCTATGCTCCATCATGTGGTCGTAGGCTGTCCTCGTGCGTGAGATGTCTTCCTGATATAGTCGTGGTCGATGAATCCAACCATCCATGGTCTGCGTTCTTCTCTCTGTGCTGCTGCCTGGTGGAGCGTGAGCCCTATAGATGGACCTCTCTGATGTAGCTCAGCTCGCTGAAAGAACTGGGTAATGGTCTGCTGGGTACTCACCCGTGGCTGATGTGTGGGCTGTAGTGACCGCTCTCGCCTCTTGTATGCTCCTGTGAGGAAGCTTCCCAAGCACCGAAGGTCTAACAGAGTCATGCACAACTGGAGTAACTCCTCTATCTGGAACTTTGCTCGTAGGTCTAAGTATGCTGGGCATCTGATAACACACACACAGAGAGAGAGAGAGAGAGAGAGAGAGAAAGAGAGAGAGAGAGAGAGAGAGAGAGAGAGAGAGAGAGAGAGAGAGAGAGAGAGAGAGAAAGAAAGAAAGAAAGAAAGAAAGAAAGAAAGAAAGAAAGTGTTTTTATGTCTATTAGGAGGCCGAACTCGGCCTATGAGACAAATCGATGTACAAGGGTGCATCTTCTGTCTATCGGAGAAGATAAAAGTGCTGAAAAAGAAACTGGTAAAGCTGATACATATCTTCGTGAAATGCGTGTGGAGATACCCATGAAAGGGGGGCGTGTATGGAGTGCGATATCTATGGAAGTCTATATGCAAAGGGGTAGTACAACAAGCATGGGAATGCATCTGAAACGACTAACTAGCTCCATCCTCTGCTAGTGGGCGGGTGTAAGATGTGATACATAGGTGGAGGTGGAGTCAGGGCCATCCTGATAGCTGCAGCGGGATCAGCCATCATCTGGAATCGTCTCTCCTCCATGGCGCCATGGTGACGAGCCTGGATCTCTGCAATCTGATGTCGGTGATGTCTAGGGGCCCGATATCCTCTAGCACGGGGTCGTCTCCTAGCTCGAGCAGCCTGAGCCTGCTGAAGAGTCACCCCTCTCGGTGTGTGGGCTGAGGGGGGGAGGGAGAGAGAGAGAGAGAGAGAGAGAGAGAGAGAGAGAGAGAGAGAGAGAGAGAGAGAGAGAGAGAGAGAGAGAGAGAGAGAGAGAGAGAGAGAGAGAGAGAGAGAGAGAGAGAGAGAGAGAGAGAGAGAGAGAGAGAGAGAGAGAGAGAGAGAGAGAGAGAGAGAGAGAGAGAGAGAGGGGAGAGAGGGGGGGGGGAGAGAGAGAGAGAGAGAGAGAGAGAGAGAGAGAGAGAAAGAAAGAAAGAAAGAAAGTGTTTTTACGTCTATTAGGAGGCCGAACTCGGCCTATGAGACAAATCGATGTACATGGGTGTATCTTCTGTCAATCAGAAAAGATAAAAGTGCTGAAAAGAAACTGGTTAAGCTGATATAGATCTCCGTAGTATGCATGTGGGGATACCCATGAAAGTGGTGGGGGGTGTATGGAGTGCGATATCTATGATAGTCTATATGCAAAAGGGTAGTACAACAACCATGAGAATGCATCTAAAACGACTAACTAGCTCCATCCTGTGCTAGTGGGTGGGATGTAATATGTGATACATAGGTGGAGGTGGAGTCAGGGCCACCCTGATGGCTGCAACGGGATCGGCCATCATCTGGGATCGTCTCTCCTCCATGGCGCGATGGTCACAAGCCTGGATCTCCGCAATCTGGTGTCGGTGAAGTCTCTGGGTCCGATGTCCTATAGCACGGGGTCGTCTCCTAGCTCGAGATACCTGAGCCTGCTGAAGAGTCACCCCGCTCGGTATGTGGGCTGAGGGGGGGAGGGCTGCAGCACGTCGTGGAATAAAGAAGTGAGTGAGCTGACTCTGTCTCCCTCCTGTATGGAGTGCTACAGTAGGCTGGAGTAGGGAATCTCTGTGACTCTGTATCTCTAGTAAGAATCGCCCGAACTGTCGCTGGTCTCTAGAGTCCATGATCTCTCGGAGGGTGGGCTGCCCTGCAAACAGAGTCTCGTATCTGCCTCTGATGCCATCATATGCGCTACATCTGCATACAAAGTGCTCCTCATCCTCCATCTCTACTCTGCATACTCTGCATATCCGCTCCTCTCTGGGAATGTCTGCGGCTCTGCCCGTCTCAATCTCGAGTCGGTGTGATGAGACTCTCAGCTGGCCAATCGCTACCCTCAAGCTATGAGGCATGTGAGTATCCATGTAGCGTGGTCGCTGGATGAAACCGTCAGCTAGTATGTCTATGAACTGGTCTCGATAGTGCGATAGTCTCGATCCCATGTGTGCTGTGTGCCATGTCTGACTAATGTAGAGCTGCCAGAGATCCTGTCTGAGCACAACATTCCTCTCACGACGAGAGAGGTGGGTGTGAGGTGAGTCTGGGTCATACTGAAAAGGCGGCAATCTGTCCATATCAAGTCCATGACTATCAAACCAGACTCTAACCTGAGTGTACCAAGCTCTCTCATATCCTAACTCTGATATCTGTATAGATGCCTCAAGAGCTTTGTGTGTGAGTCTATCTGTAGGGAGGTCCCTAATCCTCTGAATAAAGCAGATAGTCTGGAATAGTGCCTCTACTGCCATGGGTGGTGCAGCTAGCTCTGCCCTGATGATGTCATGTGGCACCGACTGTTTCCCACGAAATAATCGCGAGATCATACGTACCTGTGGCCTCTCGATCGCACTCCACTGGGTGACTGTGAGACCTGGGGCCCAAACCGTCGCAGCATACATCATAGCTGGTCTGACCAGTGTGTCAAATAGCCAGCCCTTCGTGCGGGGCTCCTGGAAGTGTGCTTGGTGACATCTCCGTTCTAACATGGCTAAAGCTGCATATCCACGTGTGAGTCTATCGGTGGCTGCCTGTCTCATGCTGAAGGGGCCAGGCAAGCTCGTGAATGTGACTCCGAGATAGACATAGGAAGTGACCACCTCAATCTGTCCACCACCAGCTCTGAATCCTGCTCCATTCCTCACCATGGGGGAGGTGTGGAAGATCATGACCTTGGTCTTGCCAAGGTTTACTGTCAAGCCCCTCTGTGTACAAAACTCATCCAGGGCCTCAAGGTGGCGCTGTAATCCCTCGAGTGACTCTGAAATCAAGACAATGTCATCGGCATATAATAAAATGTGGACATGTGTACCTGCGAGGTCTGCACCCTCTCCTCCAGCTCGGAGAATGTAGTCCTCAATCTCGTCAATGTAGAGACCAAATAGAGTGGGAGAGAGTGGGCAGCCTTGCTTAACACCGATGGTGCTAGCAATGGCCTCAGACATACCTCCTGGACACCGTACCCTCCCAGTCACCTGCTCATAGAGTGCATAGATGGCCCAAATCATCCCTGATGGTACTCCCAAGCTCTGGAGGCGTTGGAAGAGCCTCTCGCGCGGCACTGTATCAAAAGCTTTGCGGAAGTCCACAAAGCAGCAATATAGCCTCTTCTTCCGCACCCTTGCCCCATCAATGAGGCAGCGCAGAATGAAGATGTGATCAATAGTAGAGAAAGCTCGTCGAAAACCTGCCTGGCCTCGTGCTCGTAGCCCCTCAGTCTCTGCATATGAACTGAGCTCTGCCTCAAGTATGGCACCGTATAGTTTGGCCATGGTGTGGCCAATCATGATGGTCCTGTAGTTCCCTGGATCCAGGGTGTCGCCAGATTTGTGGATAGGCACAATGGTGTGCCTAGTCCACTCCTCTGGGAAGCCCTCTCCTATAGCCCGGTTGAAGACATGTGCAATCAACGGGGCTATAGTGGAGGCTGCATATATGAGATGCTCGCTCTTCAGTCCTGCGTGGTCTGTCGAACGTCCATGTCGAAGTCGTCGTATGGCCCTCTCAACCATCTTTGCTGTGAAGAGAGAAGAACTAGTAGGGCGAGGCTCAAGTGGCTGGGGAATGGGAGGCTGCCTAGGTACCTCATATAACCTCTGAGCATAATCATGCCATGTGTGTGGGTCTCCAATAGGTGTGGTCGGGCGTGGCTCTCGTAGGCTGCGCCATGCTGCAGCACTGTCCATACTCATAAAGAGATGGTATAGCTCAAGCTCCTGTGCCTCCTCAAAGGCTCGCCTCTTTCGACGTGTGAGAGTCTTCATCTGTCCCTTGGCCTCTCTCTCTGTGATCTCTCCCAATGCTCGCTGAGCTCGTAGTCGGCGGTAAAGATCTCTGCAATCCTCATCATACCAACGATGTTGTGGCATAGTCCCGGGAGGAGGTGTGTGACGAGAATGGATGGTGTGTGGGAAGGAGCTGATGGCTGATGTCTGAAGAACTGATGATGCTATCTGAGAGGTGAGTAGGGATAGTGGAGTGTCAGGATGAAGTAAGAGAAGACCCTGCTCGACTCG
Source organism: Ceratopteris richardii (assembly GCA_020310875.1). Lineage (NCBI taxonomy): Eukaryota > Viridiplantae > Streptophyta > Polypodiopsida > Polypodiales > Pteridaceae > Ceratopteris > Ceratopteris richardii. Next base: position 170,385,671 of record CM035427.1, read on the forward strand.
AGCCGCATATATGTGAGCTAGCTCGTGTGTGAAGTGGATGGTGGTGTGTGGGATGCGTGCTGCGGGTATGCGTGTAGGGGTGTCTCCCTTCAGGGAGAGTGCGAGGTATGTGTGATCGGCCCCAATGGGTATGGGTGGGATGGTGAATGAGGTAAGTAGGTGGATGGCCTCTTTGGACCCCATGACGTAATCTACTGTACTTCCCCCGCCATCTGTGACTGAGTGTGGTATGCATGTCAATCCTCCTGAGGTAGGCCACTGAGTCATCCCGTTATAGATAACGAGATTATGTCGAGAGCCTAGTCTGAGTAGGTGAGTGCCATAGTGAGTGTGTGTAGGGTCAGCTGAAGCTCGAGCTGTAGACTCATCCTCTATGGTATGTAGTATCTCCGGGTCTTCTGGGTCAAATATCTCACACTGATCATTGCCTGTCCTGGCATTGAAGTCTCCCATAAGGAAGACTTCCCCTAATGCAGAGTACTCTGTAATCTCTTCTGACAAGCAAGTGTATGGTGAGTCCTCCTCTCGATCTATGATAGCGAAACGCGAGCTAGAAGGAGCAAAGTAGCATAATGCTATGAAGATGATCCGCTCCTGCGAGAGCTGGAGTCGAATCCAAAGATATCTGGCCTGTGAATCACGTGCGACTATCTGTATCCTGCTCTGAAGTCCATCTCTAAAGAGTATGGCTACTCCTCCTGATCCTCGGGTGGTGTGCTGACGTGTACACTCTCTGTATGTGGACTCCCACTGAAAACCGTGGACACGAGGTAGGCCCCGGTTCGGGCTCTCATGTGTCTCTGTGAGCATAATGATGTCTTTGTCTTTGCGCACCTCTTCCAATCTCTCTGGGTGTGTCCATAGATCTCCATTGCAGTTCCAAACTGCAAGGTGTATCTCCTCGAGTGTCTCACAGGCCGCGAATCCCTATGGGATGGCCTTGCCATCAATGATGACACGACCATCTCTGTATGAAGCCTTCTTTCCTTCTTTGCGAGCTTGATGTACTCTCGGCATGCATGCACGACGGTGTGCTACCTGCATGGGTGTGAGATCATCGTCAAGGTAGATGGGGGGGCCATCAAGTGCTCTCAAAATCACCCTCCTGCGTAGGAAAGTAGATCTTATATCTTCGGAAGGGAAGTGTAGAATGAGAGCTCTCTTCTTCGTGGGGTCTCGTCCCGTTCTCCAAGACTTGATGAATGGGGGGGACTCCTCTTTGTAGCCGAGTATCTTGCATAGTGTTTTCCCATCGGACTCGGGGGTAGAGCCTTCTTTTTCTTCAATGCCCGTGATGCGTACATTGAGACGGCGGGCATGTCTCATCTTTTCTTCCTCAATAGTGGTGTGCACGATGAGGGCTTCTTCCTTTTGTGCTTTCTCTTTGGCTTCTTTTTTGATGTTCTTCTTCACTATGTCGATCCACCCTTCTTTGGTAGCTTCTAATTTGTTTTCCATGCTCTCGGTCAAGGATTTGGTGAGTTCTTCTTTGAGAGCTTCTGTCTTGTTCATATTAATCTCTCCCTCTTCGGGTGTAAGAGAGACCATTGAAGCTTTGAGGAGCTCCAATTCCTCTTTCATGTTTGCCCTCTCCTTAGTCCATTCTTCTTTCTCTTTTTGCCATGCTTCCCTCTCCTTATGATATGTTTCTACTTCCTTCTCGAGCTTTGAGAGGCGGCTGATGATGGCCGTGATAGTGGAGTCCACCATCTTCTTGTTTTCTTTGATAGCTATGGTCAGTTTGTCCTCCATTTTTGTCAAATCGTCCTTCTTAACCGTAGCGCTCATTGCATTCGAAGATGAAAGAATGCTCAGAGTACTGAGCCTAAAGACTTGCGATGAAGACGGGAGCGCGCCCGATGCGCGATGGAGCAAGGGTGGGAGTGGCTAATAACTGCAGGAAACAGTTATTAGTCCGGTTAGGTTTTTTGGGTCAAGGTCGGGTTTGGGGTTAGGGTTAGGGTTAGGTTTTTTGGAGCAAGGTCGGGTTAGGGTTTCGAGGGATTAGGGTTAGGGTTTCGGTTTAGAGAGAGAGAGAGAGAGAGAGAGAGAGAGAGAGAGAGAGAGAGAGAGAGAGAGAGAGAGAGAGAGAGAGAGAGAGAGAGAGAGAGGGTTCGGGTTAGGGTTAGGTCTAGGGTTAGGGTTTGAAGTTTAGGGTTAGGGTTTGAAGTTTAGGGTTAGGGTTAGGGTTTTAATTTGAGGGTTAAGGTTAGGGATAATTTTCATGTTAATTTTGATGATGAATGCGAGGTTAAGTTTAGGCTTCCGACTAAGGATTCCTATCATTTCGGGTCTCCTGCAGGCGACGGGATGCTTCAAGCTGACGGCGCGGTGTGTGACGGGAAGGGGTGGCGCACAGGTGGCGAGCAAGCGCGGGTAGGTTTCCGGGCAGTTGCGGGCAGGCGCAGGTAGGGTAGCGGGCAGTGGCGGGCAGGTGTAGGTAGGGTTACGGGAAGGACGAGGGCTGAGGGGGATGTCTGCTGCAGGCGACGAGCTGATGGAGGGGTTTGCTGCAGGCGACGGGCTGGGGGGTTTGCTGCAGGCGACGGGCTGGAGGGGGGTTTGCTGGAGAGAGAGAGAGAGAGAGAGAGAGAGAGAGAGAGAGAGAGAGAGAGAGAGAGAGAGAGAGAGAGAGAGAGAGAGAGAGAGAGAGAGAGAGAGAGAGAGAGAGAGAGAGAGAGAGAGAGAGAGAGAGAGAAAGAAAGAAAGAAAGAAAGACTTTTTAACGTCTATTAGAGGCCAAAATCGGCCTATGAGACAAAACATATACATCAGTATGATCCAATCCACTGTGATCCAAAACGAAAATAAAGTGTGAGTACTGCAAACGGGTATAAAAGGAGGGATAGTAGCTGGTATCAAGGGTGTGGGGTGCTATGGGTATGCACTCTATATGCTCAATGGGTGAGATACAAATATGATATGCATAGGGAGGGGAGGCTCAATGGTATCACAACCCCCTAAATGCTTGGAGTGGGTGTAGGATATAATGCATCGGTGGGTAAGGCATCATGGCGATCCTCAAAATGCTCTGGGCGTCCAAATCGATAGGGGTGCGCTGCTGACGTCTCTGTATCTCCATGTCATGGCGTGCGTGAATCGCCTGAATCTCTCTCTGATGTGGACGAGCTCTCCGGACAAGGGGTCTCGGTCGTCGACGCTGTCGTCTAAGCTCCTCTGCTCTGTGTAATGTGACACCCCGCATCGAGCTGGGCCCTCGAGTGTATGTGGGTCTGAAAAAATTTGTAATATAAGTCTGAGGGGGGGGGGTCAGGTGTATCTCCATCTGCTACTGGAGGAGTGATGCGCGACGGTGCTGGAGCTCTACTAGGAAACGACCTAGAGAGAGAGAGAGGGAGGGGAGAGGGAGGGGGGAGAGAGAGAGAGAGAGAGAGAGAGAGAGAGAGAGAGAGAGAGAGAGAGAGAGAGAGAGAGAGAGAGAGAGAGAGAGAGAGAGAGAGAGAGAGAGAGAGAGAGAGAGAGAGAGAGAGAGAGAAAGAAAGAAAGGTATATTAACGTCTTCCAAAGGTCAAACTTGGCCTATGAGAGAGAAAGAAAGAAGAAAGAAAGAAAGTCATATTAACGTCTTCTGGAGTCCAAACTTGGCCTATGAGACAAAAACCATATACAAGTGTAGTAACCCTGTGTAGAAGATGAAATGAAATAAAAAGTATATCGCTACACAAAGCTATATAGGGCTGAAAGAGACCGGGGAGACGTGGCTCTGACTCTGCAGATAGTGGCCACCTAATACATGGGGGATCCATAATGTGAGTAAAAACACCCTAGCTACTGGTGATGGGTGGAGGTGGGTGTAGTATGTGGTACATCGGTGGTGGTCTGAGTGCCTCCTGAAGGAAGACAACCCAGGGGGTGGTGGTACACCTATGCTCCATCATGTGGTCGTAGGCTGTCCTGATGCGTGAGACATCCTCCTGATATAGTCGTGGTCGACGATATCCTCCCATGCGTGGTCGGCGCCGTGCTCTCTGTGCTGCTGCCTGGTGGAGCGTGAGCCCTATAGATGGACCTCTCTGATGTAGCTCAGCTCGCTGAAAGAACTGTGTAATGGTGTGCTGGGTACTCACCCGTGGCCGATGTGTGGGCTGTAGTGACCGCTCTCGCCTCTCGTATGCTCCTGTGAGAAAGCGTCCGAAGCGTCGTTGGTCTCCCATAGTCATGCACAACTGGAGGGACTCCTCAATCTCGAAGTATGCTCGTAGGTCTAAGTATGCTGGGCATCTGATAACAAAATGTTCCTCACTCTCTACCTCTGTCTCGCATACTCGGCACCACCTCTCCTCACGGGGGACTCCCCTGGACCGACCCCTCTCAATCTCGAGCTGATTTGATGAAACACGGAGCTGCCCAATGACGACTCGAAGGTGGTGGGGTAGGTATGCCTGCATGTATCTCGGAGTCTCGATGAAGCCCTCATCCGATATATGTAGAAAATGCTCACGGTAGTAGAGCATTTTCGGTGGCAATGTATCCCTAGGGCTCACCCATGTCCTCTGTATGTATGTATGCCATATCTCCTGACGAATGACCCTATTCCTCTCCTGATGAGAGAGCGAGTAGGTGGGTGCATGTGAGTCATACTGTAGTGGTGGTAGCCTGTCTATGTCAAAGCCATGGTAGGCCAACCACTCTCGTGTCCGTGCATACCATGATGAGGTGTCGCCTGCTAATGCCATATCACGTGATGCCTGGAAAGCTCGATAGGCAATGCGCTCTGTATCCATGCTCCGAAGCCTGTGTACTAGGTATACTGTCTGGAATAGTGCCTCAACGAGCATCGGTGGTGCAGCGAGCTCTGCTCTAATGATATCATGTGGTACGGAAGGCTTGCTACGGATAAGTCTGGCAATCATGAGGATCTGTGGCCTCTCTAATGCTGTCCATACTGATGTAGCTAAGCCTGGTCCCCATATGGGTGCCCCATACATGAGTGCTGGCGTAACCAAAGTGTCGAAGAGCCACCCCTTTGTGCGGGGCTCCTGAAAATATGCCTGGTGGCACTGTCTCTCCATCAAAGCTAATGCTGCATACCCACGTGTGATGCGGTCACGGGCTGCTTGAGACATAGAGAAGATCCCTGATGCTGCTGTAAATGTCACCCCCAAGTAAACATATGATCCGACCACCTCGATCGGTCCACCTGCTGCTGTGAACAAACTATGTCTGCGTACCTGTGCTGATGTATGAAAGATCATGACCTTGGTTTTACCAAGGTTCACAGATAACCCTCTATGTCTGCAAAAGTCATCTAGGCCATGTAGATGATGCTGTAGACCTTCTGCAGACTCTGAAATGAGTACAATATCATCAGCGTACAAAAGAATATGGACCATGGACCCACGTACCTCAATGCCATCACTGTAGGATGGTGGTGAACTGTGATGTAAGTGTGTCCAAGGGTGAGAGTGGATCGAGGGAGAGTAGGCGGGTGTGTAAATGGTGTGCATAAACGTGTGAGAGCTCGTGTGTGAAGTGTATCGTGGTGTGTGTCTGAGTGGGTGAGGGAGGGTCTAATGGAATAGGAGATGAGAGTGTGAATGTGATAAATGTATGGTCAGCTCCAAGTGGGCGTCGTCCAATAGTAAGTGAGGGGATGAGTGAAGCTCCAGAGGTGGTACCTAAAATGTAGTCCACTGTGCTCTCACCTCCCCCGTGAGGGAAGCAAGTAAGTCCGCCCGAACCTGGCCAACGATTCATCCCGTTATATATAACGAGATGATGTCGGCTGCCTAGCTCAAGTAGATGTCTGCCATACCCGGTGGTGTCCTGACCCATGTCCGCCGATACTCTACTGGTGCTCATCTCATCTGGGTCTCTGATCCTCATGAGATGTGGGTGGTCCATGTCGTACGCCTCGCACTGATGTGACTGAGTACGTCCATTGAAGTCCCGCATAAGGAAGACTTCACCTAGTGTGCTCTAATGTAGTACCTCATCTGAAAGTGCTGTGTATGGTGAGTCTCTATCTTGGATCGGTCCCCCAATATCCTGTCCGGCGTATCGAGATCCACCTGGAGGGAAGTAGCATATAGCAATGTAAATCCAGCTCCCCTGTGCTATCTCCATGCGAACCCACATGTATCGTGCCTCCTCATCTCTCCCTATAATGTGGATCCGGCTCTGTATCTCCTGTCTAAATACGATGGCCACACCTCCCGATCCTCACGCTGTACTCTGTCTCGTCGTGGTCCTGAATGCAGATTCCCAATGAAAACCTTCAATGCGTGGTAGACCTCTCTCTTGGCTCTCGTGTGTCTCTGTGATGCACGCAAAGTCATGTGATGCCAGGATCTCCTCGAGTCTGTCTGGTCGCGTCCAGAGTGCTCCGTTGCAGTTCCACACTGCTCCTCTGAGTGGTGTCTCCTGGTGTAGTGATGTCTCATAGGCCACGTGGCCCTATTTGATAGGGCGTCCATCTATGAAGACCTTACCATCACGGTAAAAGGCCTTCCTCCCCTCTCGACGTGCCTAGAGTATCTGTGGCATGCAAGCGCGTCGGTGTGCCACCTGCATCTGCGTGAGGTCCTCGTCCATGTAGAGGGCGCCGCCGGGTAGTCCACGTAGTACTGATCGACGTCTAAAAAAGGCGGTCCGTGCCTCCTCAAAGCTCATCTTAAGGATGAGTGCTCGCAAACGTGATGTATCCCTCCCAACCCTCCAGGCGCCTGTGAAGGGCATGCTCTCGTATCCAAGTCGATGGCAAATGTCAGTGGCGTGTGCCTCCGGTGATGCCCCTTCAGGTAGGCCTGTAATCCGAATGTGAAGTCTTCGAGTGTGTCGAAGCCTCTCCTCCTCAAGTGTATCCTGGACTCGTGTGAGCTCTTCTTTCTGCACGTCTTCCTTAACTTCCTTCTTAACCCTTTTGTGTACTACTTCCACCCAAGACTCTCGAGTAGATTCCACCTCCGTTTTGATTTCCTTTTTTATTTCTTCTTTGAGTGTCTCCACGTTGGAGATCTCCCCCTCTTCTTTCATATGCTCATAAGCTGCCCTCCAATTGTCTCGTTCTTCTGTGAGGGTCTTCACTTGTTCTTCGAGTCCTTTGACTTTATCCATTACTTGTTCTTCAAGTCCTTTGAACTTCTCCATCATTTTTCGTATCTCCATATTGAGGTTGCGGTCTGCTTCTTTTTTGGCTTCTTTGAGGGCTTTAGCGATAAGTTCATCCACTTCCCTTCGGTCCATGGGGGCCATTTCAGCGATTCTGTTTAGGGTTTCAGTTTTTTTAGGGTGAGAGAGAGAGAGAGGGAGAGAGAGAGAGAGAGGATTAGGATTAGGGTTAGGGTTCCGATTAAGACTAGGGTTAGGGTTAGGGTTAGGGTTAGGATTAGGGTTAGAGTTAGAATTTAGGGTTTTGGCTTAGGATTAGGGTTAGTTTGGGAGACTAGGTTAGACATTTTGGCAACGGGGCAGAAGACAGAGATGGGGTTTAAGTGTGTGGCGAACCCTAACTGCAGGTGAGGGCGAGCTGTCCGAGGAGATGGAGAAGAGACCTTCATCGACTAGGCATCTGAAGGCGCTGCTAGGGTTCCGACGGGGTGCCTCGACGGGATGCAATTGGGAGAGAGAGCGAAGGCTTGCTGAGGGAGACCTACTGAGCGGGCAGCTCGAGGCGTGCTGTGGGGTGCCGACTGGCGGCCTGACGGCGGCCTGACTGGGGGCTGCTGACGGCGGCATGATTGGCGGGCAGCGACCTACTGCTGACGGCGACCTACTGAGCGGGCAGCTCGAGAGAGAGAGCGGGCAGCTCGAGAGAGAGGGAGGGAGGGAGGGAGGGAGGGAGGGAGGGAGGGAGGGAGGGAGGGAGGGAGGGAGAGAGAGAGAGAAAGAGAGAGAGAGAGAGAGAGAGAGAGAGAGAGAGAGAGAGAGAGAGAGAGAGAGAGAGAGAGAGAGAGAGAGAGAGAGAGAGAGAGAGAGAGGGGGAGGGAAGAGGGAGGGGGGAGAGAGAGAGAGAGAGAGAGAGAGAGAGAGAGAGAGAGAGAGAGAGAGAGAGAGAGAGAGAGAGAGAGAGAGAGAGAGAGAGAGAGAGAGAGAGAGAGAGAGAGAGAGAGAGAGAGAGAGAGAGAGAGAGAGAGAGAGAGAGAGAGAGAGAGAGAGAGAGAGAGAGAGAGAAAGAAAGAAAGAAAGTCATATTAACGTCTTCTGGAGGCCAAACTTGGCCTATGAGACAAAAGCCATGTACAAGTGTAGTAACCATGTGTAGAAAATGAAATGAAATAAACACAAAGCTATTTAGGGCTGGTGAAAGGCCGGGGAGACGTGGCTCTGACTCAGCAGATAGTGGCCACCTAATATAGGGGGATCCATAATATGAGTGAGTAAAACACCCTAGCTACTGGTGATGGGGGGAGGTGGGTGTAGTATATGATACATCGGTGGTGGTCTGAGTCCCTCCTAAAGGAAGATAACCCAGGGGGTGGGGTGGTGGTATGCCTATGCTCCATCAAGTGGTCGTAGGCTGTCCTGATGCGTGAGATATCCTCCTAATATAGTCGCGGTCGACGATATCCTACCATGCGTGGTCGGCATCATGCTCTCTGTGCTGCTGCTTGGTGGAGCGTGAGCCCAGTAGAAGGGCCTCTCTGGTGTAGCTCAGCTCGCTGAAAGAACTGGGTAATGGTCTGCTGGGTACTCACCCGTGGCTGATGTGTGGATTGTAGTGACCGCTCTCGCCTCTCGTATGCTTCTGTGAGGAAGCGCCCCAAGCGTCGCTGGTCTCCCATAGTCATGCACAACTGGAGTGACTCCTCTAGCACAACTGCAGTGACTCCTCTAGCTGGAACTGTGCTCGTAGGTCTAAGTATGCTCGGCATCATATAACAAAATGTTCCTCACTCTCTACCTCTGTCTCGCATACTGGGCACCATCTCTCCTCACGGGGGACTCCCCTAGAGAGAGAGAGAGAGAGAGAGAGAGAGAGAGAGAGAGAGAGAGGGAGAGGGAGAGGGAGAGGGAGAGGGAGAGGGAGAGGGAGAGGGGGAGGGGGAGCGGGGGGGGGGGAGGGGGAGGGGGGGGGGGCGGGGGGGGGGGGGGGGGAGTGGGGAGGGGGGAGGGGGGAGGGGGGAGAGAGAGAGAGAGAGAGAGAGAGAGAGAGAGAGAGAGAGAGAGAGAGAGAGAGAGAGAGAGAGAGAGAGAGAGAGAGAGAGAGAGAGAGAGAGAGAGAGAGAGAGAGAGAGAGAGAGAGAGAGAGAGAGAGAGAGAGAGAGAGAGAGAGAGAGAGAGAGAGAGAGAGAGAGAGAGAGAGAGAGAGAGAGAGAGAGAGAGGAGGGGAGGGAGGGAGGGAGGGAGGGGGGTGGGGGGAGAGGGAGGGAGGGAGGGAGGGAGGGAGGGGGGGGAGAGAGAGAGAGAGAGAGAGAGAGAGAGAGAGAGAGAGAGAGAGAGAGAGAGAGAGAGAGAGAGAGAGAGAGAGAGAGAGAGAGAGAGAGAGAGAGAGAGAGAGAGAGAGAGAGAGAGAGAGAGAGAGAGAGAGAGAGAGAGAGAGAGAGAGAGAGAGAGAAAGAAGAAAGAAAGACTTTTTAACGTCTATTAGAGGCCAAAATCGGCCTATGAGACAAAACATATACATCAGTATGATCCAATCCACTGTGATCCAAAACGAAAATAAAGTGTGAGTACTGCAAACGGGTATAAAAGGAGGGATAGTAGCTGGCATCAAGAGTGTGGGGTGCTATGGGTATGCACTCTATATGCTCAATGGGTGAGATACAAATATGATATGCATAGGGAGGGGAGGCTCGATGGTATCACAACCCCCTAAATGCCTGGAGTGGGTGTAGGATATAATGCATCGGTGGGTAAGGCATCATGGCGATCCTCAAAATGCTCTGGGCGTCCAAATCGATAGGGGTGCGCTGCTGACGTCTCTGTATCTCCATGTCATGGCGTGCGTGAATCGCCTGAATCTCTCTATGATGTGGACGAGCTCTCCGGACAAGGGGTCTCGGTCGTCGACGCTGTCGTCTAAGCTCCTATGCTCTGTGTAATGTGACACCCCGCATCGAACTGGGCCCTCGAGTGTATGTGGGTCTGAGAAAATCTGTAATATAAGTCTGAGGGGGGGGGGGTCAGGTGTATCTCCATCTGCTGCTGGAGGAGTGATGCGCGACGGTGCTGGAGAGAGAGAGAGAGAGAGAGAGAGAGAGAGAGAGAGAGAGAGAGAGAGAGAGAGAGAGAGAGAGAGAGAGAGAGAGAGAGAGAGAGAGAGAGAGAGAGAGAGAGAGAGAGAGAGAGAGAGAGAGAGAGAGAGAGAGAGAGAGAGAGAGAGAGAGAGAGAGAGAGAGAGAGAGAGAGAGAGAGAGAGAGGTATATTAACATCTTTCAAAGGCCAAACTTGGCCTATGAAACAAAATCATATAGAACTGTGGTAATCTCTGTGTAGCAATGGAAAGAAAAAATACAGGCTACATAAAATCTGTAGGCTGAGAGAGAGAGAGAGAGAGAGAGAGAGAGAGAGAGAGAGAGAGAGAGAGAGAGAGAGAGAGAGAGAGAGAGAGAGAGAGAGAGAGAGAGAGAGAGAGAGAGAGAGAAAGAAAGTCATATTAACGTCTTTTGGATGCCAAACTTGGCCTATGAGACAAAAACCATGTACAAGTGTAGTAACCCTGTGTGGAGGATGAAATGAAATAAAAAGTATATCGAGACACAAAGATATATGAGGCTGGAAAAGGCTAGGGAGACGTGGCTCTGACTCTGCAGATAGTGGCCACCTAATACATGGGGGACATGTGAGTAAAAGTGTGAGTAAAACACCCTAGCTACTGGTGAATGGGTGGAGGTGGGTGTAGTATGTGGTACATCGGGGGTGGTCTGAGTGCCTCCTCAAGGAAGACAACCCATGGGGTGGTGGTGCGCCGATGCTCCATCATGTGGTCGTAGGGTGTCCTGATGCGTGAGATATCCTCCTGATATAGTCGTGGTCAATGATATCCGTCCATGCGTGGTGGGCGCCGTGCTCTCTGTGCTGCTGCCTGGTAGAGCGTGAGCCCTATAGATGGACCTCTCTGATGTGGCTCAGCCCGCTGAAAAAACTGGGTAATGGTCTGCTGCGTACTCACCCGTGGCTGATGTGTGGGCTGGAGTGACCGATCTTGCCTCTCGTATGCTGCTGTGAGGAAGCGTCCCAAGCGTCGCTGGTCTCCCATAGTCATGCATAACGGGAGTGACTCCTCTATCCGGAACTGTGCTCGTAGGTCTAAGTATGCTGGGCATCTGATAACAAAATGCTCCTCACTCTCTACCTCTGTATGGCATATTGGGCACCACCTCTCCTCACGGGGGACTCCTCTGGACAGACCCCTCTCAATCTCCAGCTGATGTGATGAAACCCGGAGCTGCCCGATGACTACTCGAAGGTGGTGGGGTAGATATGTCTGCATGTATTTCGGAATCTCGATGAAGCCCTCGTCCGATATATGTAGAAAATGCTCACGGTAATAGAGCATTTTCGGTGGCAATGTATCCCTAGGGCTCACCCATGTCCTCTGTATATATGTATGCCATATCTCCTGACGAATGACCCTATTCCTCTCCTGATGAGAGAGCGAGTAGGTGGGTGCATGAGAGTCGTACTGTAGTGGTGGTGGCCTGTCTTTGTCAATGCCGTGGTGGGCCAGCCAAGCTCGTGTCTGTGCATACCATGAGGAGGTGTCGCCTGCTAATGCCATGTCCCGTGATGCCTGGAAAGCTCGATAAGCAATGCGCTCTGTATCCATGCTCCGGAGTCTGTGTAATAGGCATACTGTCTGGAATAGTGCCTCAACTAGCATCGGAGGTGTAGCTAGCTCTGCTCTAATGATATCATGTGGTACTGAAGGCTTGCTGCGGATAAGTCTGGAAATCATGAGGACCTGTGGCCTCTCTAATGCTGTCCATACTGATGTGGCTAATCCTGGTCCCCATATGGCTGCCCCATACATGAGGGCGGGTGTAACCAAAGTGCGAAGAGCCACCCCTTTGTGCAGGGCTCCTGAAAATATGCCTGGTGGCACTGTCTCTCCATCAAGGCAAGTGATGCATACCCACGTGTTATGCGGTCACGTGCTCCATGAGACATAGAGAAGACCCCTGATGCTGCTGTAAATGTCACTCCCAAGTAAACATATGATCCGACCACCTCAATCCGTCCACCTGCTGCTGTGAACAAACTATGTCTACGTACCTGTGCTGATGTATGAAAGATCATGACCTTGGTTTTACCAAGGTTCACAGATAACCCTCTATGTGTGCAAAAGTCATCTAGGCCATGTAGATGCTGCTGTAGACCTTCTGCAGACTCTGAAACCAGTATAATGTCATCAGCGTATAGAAGAATATGGACAGTGGACCCACGTACCTCAATGCCATCACCTCCCTGCTACTCTATGTAGTCCACTATCTCATCAATGTAGAGACCAAAGAGGGTGGGTGAAAGAGGGCATCCTTGCTTCACCCCGATAGTGCTAGCAAGTGGATGAGATAAGCCCCCTGGACATCTGACTCTGCCAGATACTCTCTCGTATAAGGCGTAGATCCCCCATATCATCTCCTTTGGAGCTCCGATATCAAGTAGTCGTCTGAAGAGTCGTCCCCTCGGAACGGTGTCAAATGCTTTGCGGAAGTCCACAAAGCAGCAATATAATCTCCTCTTCCTCACCCTTGCCTGGTCGATCACGCATCTCAGAGTGAAGATGTGGTCATTGGTAGAGTAATCTCGTCTGAAGCCTGCCTTACCTGGAGCTCTGATACCCTTCCTCTCAGCGAGAGTACTCAACTCTATCTCTAGTACCGCCCCATATAACTTGGCCAATATAGGGCCAATCATGATCGTCCGGTACGTAGCTGGATCCATAGTATCTCCTGACGTATGAATGGGCACTATGGTGTGCTCAGTCCATGAGTCAGGGAACCCTTCAACCAGTGCACGGTTGAAGAGGTGGGCAATGAGCGGTGCAAGGGTCGTGCCTCCGTAGATGAGGTGGTCAGCCTGTAAATCGAAAAGGTCATGGGCCGTGCCATGCTATAGACAAGCAATAGCGCGTCCCACCATAGTGGGTGTGAAGAAGTCAGAGGTAGTAGGACGTGAGCTCTGTGGTCTGGGAATGGGGGGCTGGTCTCGGATCTCATATAGGCTCTCTGCATAGCTATGCCAAGTGCTCGGTTCTCGGATGGGTGTCTGCTGTCTCTTCTCTCTCAAATGTCGCCATGCCACTGCAATGTCTCGACTCATGAGTAAATGATAAATGTCCCAGTACTGTCTCTCCTCCCAATCTCGCCGTTTGCGGCGAGTAAGGCCGTGCATGCGACGTTGTGCCTGTGTGTGTGTAATATCCCCTCTATGCTCTAAAATGCGTAGGTGCTTCCGTAGCTCGCGGCAATCTACATCATACCAGCGGTTCTGAGGCATGGAACTTGTGCGTGGAGGGTGTATATATGTGCGGTGTGGGAAACTGCAGAGAGCTGAGTCGTGTAGGATGGTGGTGAACTCTGATGTAAGTGTATCCAAGGGTGAGAGTGGATCGAGGGAGAGTAGACGGGTGTGTAAATGGTGTGCATAAACGTGTGAGAGCTCGTGTGTGAAGTGTATCGTGATGTGTGTCTCAGTGGGTGAGGGAGGGTCTAATGGAATAGGAGATGAGAGTGTGAATGTGATAAATGTATGGTCAGCACCAAGTGGGCATCGTCCAATAGTAAGTGAGGTGATGAGTGAAGCTCCAGAGGTGGTACCCAAAATGTAGTCCACTGTGCTCTCGCCTCCCCCTTGAGGGAAGCAAGTAAGTCCGCCCGAACCTGGCCAACGATGCATCCTGTTATATATAATGAGCTGATGTCGGCTGCCTAGCTCAAGCAGATGTCTTCCATACCCTGTGGTATCCTGACCCATATCTGCCGATACTCTGCTGGTGCTCATCTCCTCTGGGTCTCTGGCTCTCATGAGATGTGGGTGATCCATGTCATATGCATCGCACTGATGTGACTGAGTGCGTCCATTGAAGTCCCCCATGAGGAAGACTTCACCTAGTGTGCTGAAATGTAGTATCTCATCTTAAAGTGTTGTGTATGGTGAGTCTCTGTCTCGGATCGGTCCCCCAAGATCCTGTCCTGCGTATCGAGATCCGCCTGGAGGGAAGTAGCATATTGCAATGTAAATCCAGCTCCCCTGTGCTATCTCAATGCGAACCCACATATATCGTGCCTCCGCATCTCTTCCGATAATATGGATCCGGCTCTGTATCTCCTGTCTAAATACGATGGCCACCCCACCCGACCCTCGCGCTGTACTCTGTCTCGTCGTGGTCCGGAATGCAGATTCCCAATGAAAGCCTGCAATGCGAGGTAGGCCTCTCTCAGGGCTTTCATGGGTCTCAGTGATGAAAGCAAAGTCATGTGACTCCAAGATCTCCTCGAGTTTATCTGGCCGCGTCCAGAGTGCCCCGTTGAAGTTCCACACTGCTCCTCTGAGTGGTGCCTCCTGGTGTAATGATGTCTCATAGGCCGCGTGGCCCTATTTGATAGGGCGTCTGTCTATGAAGACCTTACCATCACGGTAAAAGGCCTTCCTTCCCTCTCGACGTGCTTGGAGTATCTGTGGCATGCAAGCACGTCTATGTGCTACCTGTATCCTCGTGAGGTCCTCATCCATGTAAAAGGTGCCGCCGGGTAGTCCACGTAGTACTGATCGGCGTCTAAAAAAGGCGGTCCGTGTCTCCTCGGAGCTCATCTGAAGGATGAGTGCTCGCGAACGGGATGTATCCCTCTCAACACGCCATGCGCATGTAAAGGGCATGCTCTCGTATCCAAGTCGACGGCAAATGACGGTGGCGTCTGCCTCCGGTGATGCTCCAGCGGGTAGGCCCGTAATCCGAATATGGAGTCTTCGAATGTGTCGAAGTCTCTCCTCCTCGAGAGTATCCTGAACCCGGGTCAGCTCTTCTTTCTTCACGTCTTCCTTGACTTCCTTCCTCACTTCTTCCTTGACCTCCTTTTTAATATGTTTACTTACTACTTCCACCCAACTATTTTGTGTCGCTTCCATCTCTGATTTGATGTGTTCTTGCATATCCATTTTCCAATCATTCTTGATTTCCTCTTTTAAATCATCTAGCTTTGTGATCTCTCCTTCTTCTTGGGAAACCTTGAGCTGAATGATTTCTTCTCGAAGTTTATGTATCTCTGCTTTCCATTCATCTCGGTCTTCTTCAAGAATTTTGACACTCTCTTCTAGGGTTCTGATTCTATCTATGGCCTTCCTCATTTCTTGATTGAGTACTCTGTCTTCCTCCTTTGCCTCTCTAATTGCTTTAGCTATCATGTCCTCCGCTTCTTGTTTTTCCAATCGTGCCATGTTGTTGTTTGCTTATATATTTAATAGATGAAAGTGGTGTCCACTGTAGGCAAAACCCTAACACCTCGTAGTCATGTTTCACGAGCAGAACAATTTTTTCAAACAACTCCGAGGTGCGAGTTATTCAGATCTACTGTACTGCACTGTACTGCTTTTCGTGTCAGAGCCAAAGCTGCTGTACATCAGAGATTCCAGGTCGTGTCACAGAAGCCCAATCGCGTCAGATCTGCATGCCAGAGGTGTCAGATGCATGCGACAGAGGAGTCAGATGCAGGTGTCAGAGCCGTCAGATGCTCGCGTCAGAGGCGTCAGACGCGTCAGATGCTCACGTCAGAGGCATCAGGTGCGTCAGATGCACGCGTCAGACACGTCAGAGAGAGAGAGAGAGAGAGAGAGAGAGAGAGAGAGAGAGAGAGAGAGAGAGAGAGAGAGAGAGAGAGAGAGAAGAGAGAGAGAGAGAGAGAAAGTTTTACGTCTATTAGGAGGCCGAACTCGGCCTATGAGACAAATCGATGTACATGGGTGTATCTTCTGTCAATCAGAAAAGATAAAAGTGCTGAAAAAAACTGGTTAAGCTGATATAGATCTCCGTAGTATGCATGTGGGGATACCCATGAAAATGGTGGGGGGGGGGGGGGGGGGTGTATGGAGTGCGATATCTATGATAGTCTATATGCAAAAGGGTAGTACAACAACCATGAGAATGCATATGAAACGACTAACTAGCTCCATCCTGTGCTAGTGGGTGGGTGTAAGATATGATACATAGGTGGAGGTGGAGTCAGGGCCACCCTGATGGCTGCAACGGGATCGGCCATCATCTGGGATCGTCTCTCCTCCATGGCGCGATGGTCACAAGCCTGGATCTCCGCAATCTGGTGTCGGTGAAGTCTCGGGGCCCGATATCCTATAGCACGGGGTCGTCTCCTAGATCGAGAAATCTGAGCCTGCTGAAGAGTCACCCCGCTCGGTGTGTGGGCTGAGGGGGGAAGGGCTGAAGCACGTCGTGGAATAAAGAAGTCAATGAGCTGACTCTGTCTCCCTCCTGTATGGAGTGCTACAGTAGGCTGGAGTAGGGAATCTCTGTGACTCTGTATCTCTAGTAAGAATCGCCCGAGCTGTCGCTGGTCTCTAGAGTCCATGATCTCTCGGAGGGTTGGCTTCCCTGCAAACAGAGTCTCGTATCTGCCTCTGATGCCATCATATGCACTACACCTGCATACAAAGTGCTCCTCATCCTCCATCTCTACTCTGCATACTTTGCATATCCGCTCCTCTCTAGGAATGTCTGTGGCTCTGCCCGTCTCAATCTCGAGTCGGTGTGATGAGAGAGAGAGAGAGAGAGAGAGAGAGAGAGAGAGAGAGAGAGAGAGAGAGAGAGAGAGAGAGAGAGAGAGAGAGAGAGAGAGAGAGAGAGAGAGAGAGAGAGAGAGAGAGAGAGATTAACGTCTTCTTAAGGCCAAACTTGGCCTATGAGACAAAACCGTGTACAATTGTAGTAACTCCTGTGCAGAAATAAAATGGAATAGTACTCGCTACACAAAATTGTATAGGCAGAAAAAGGCTCAAAATAACCACAAGATAGTGTATCATGTGATGGAGAGGTAGTGGGGATAACGTAGTGGTGCGTGGGGAGATGTGGCTTTGGCTCTACAGATAATGGCCACCTTATACATGGGAGCCCCATGACAGGAGTGAATATGTATATTCTAACCACAGATAATGGGTGGAGGTGGGTGGAGTATGTGGTACATCAACGGCGGTTTGAGTGCCTCTTGAAGGAAGGCTACCCAGGTGGTGGTGGTGCACCTCTTCTCCATCATGTGGTCATGGGCTATCCTGATGCGTGAGATATCCTCCTGGTATACTCGTGGTCGTCCCTATCCAGCCCTATGTAGTCAACGTCGCACTCTCTGTGCTGCTGCCTGTTCGAGCATGAGCCCTATGTCTCGAGAATGCAGGCCCCTCTGATGTAGCCCATCTCGCTGAAAGAACTGAGTAATGGTCTGCCTGGCACTCACCCGTGTCTGATGCGTGGGCTGTATCGACTGCTCTCGTCTCTCATATGCTTCCGTGAGGAAACATCCCAACCTCCGCAAGTCTCCTGTGGTCATGCACAACTGTAGCGACTCCTCTATATGGAACTGTGTACGTAGATCTGAGTATGCTCGGCATTGGGTAACAAAGTGCTCCTCACTCTCTACCTCTATGGCATACTGGGCACCACCTCTCCTCTCTAGGGACTCCCCTGGTCAGACCACTCTCAATCTCGAGCCGATGTGACGAAACTCCAAGCTACCCCATGATGACTCAAAGGTGGTGTGGTCGGTATGTGACATGTCTGCATGTATCGCGGAGTCTCAATGAAACCCTGGTCTGAGATATGTAGAAAATGCTCGCGGTAGTGGAGCATTTTCGGTGGCAATGTATCCCTGGGACTAATCCATGTTCTCTGTATGTATGTATGCCATATCTCCTATCGAACTACCCAATTCCTCTCCTGGTGGGAGAGCGAATAGGTGGGGGCCTGTAAGTCGTACTGTAGTGGTGGTAGTCTGTCTATGTCAAACCATGATGGGCCAACCAGTCTCATGTCTGTGCATACCATGAGGAGGTGTCTCTTGCTCATGCCATGTCACGCGATGCCCAGAAAGCTCGTTAAGTGATGTGCTCTATGTCCATGCTCTGGATCATGTGTAAAAGCATACTGTTTGGAAGAGTGCCTCTACTAGCATCAATGGTGCCGCTAGTTCTGCGCTGATAATATCATGTGGTACCGAAGGCTTGCTTCGGATGATTCTGGCAATCATGAGAATCTGTGGCCTCTCCAATGCTGTCCACGCCGATGTAGCTGATCCCGGCCCCCATATGGCTGCTCCATACATGAGTGCTTGTGTGACCAACATGTCGAAGAGCCACCCCTTTGTGCAGGGCTCCTGAAAGTGTGCCTAGTGGCAGTGTCTCTCCATCAAGGCTAGTGCTGCGTATCCACGTGTGATGCGATCCTGGGCTGGCTGAGACATAGAGAAAACCCCCGAAGCTTGCTGTGAATGTCACTCCGAGATAGACATATGATCCGACTACCTCAATCAGTCGGCTTGCTGCTATGAAAGAACTCTGTCTCCTCACTCGAGCTGATGTATGAAAAATCATAACCTTGGTTTTACCAAGGTTCACAGATAGCCGCCTATGTATGCAGAAGTTGTCTAAGCTACGTAGGTGGTGCTCTAGACCTTCTGTGGACTCTGAAACCAGCACAATATCATTAGCATATAAAAGAAGATGAACAGTGGTCCCTTGTACCTCAATGCCCTCCCCTCCCTACTGTCATATGAAGTCCACTATCTCATCAATGTATAGGCCAAAGAGGGTGGGTGAAAGAGGGCACCCTTGCTGCACCCCGATGGTGCTAGCAATTGAGTGGGATAAGCCACCAGGACATCTGACTCTACTATATACTCTCTCATATAAAGCGTAGATCCCCCATGTCATCTCATCGGGAGCTCTGATATGGAGTAGTCTGAAGAGTCGCTCCCTCGGAACTGTGTCGAAGTCTTTGCGGAAGTCCACAAAGCAGCAGTATAGTCTCCTGTTCCTCACTCTCGCCTGGTCGATCATGCATCTCAGAGTGAAGATGTGGTCAATGGTAGAGTAGTTTGGTCTGAAACCTGCCTGTTTTGGAGCCCTGATACCCTTCCTCTCGGCGAGAGTGCTCAACTCTGTCTCTAGCACTGCCTCATAGAACTTGACCAATTTAGGGCCAATCATGATTGTCCGATATGTAGCTGGATCCATAACGTCACTTGACTTATGAATGGGCACTATGGTGTGCTCCATCCATGAGTCAGGGAACCCTTTAACCAGTGCACGGTTGAAGAGGTGGGCAATGAGCGGTACCAGAGTTGTACATCCATAGATGGAGAGAGAGGGAGGGAGGGAGGGACGGGGGGAGGGAGTGGGAGGGGGAGGGGGGGGGAAGAGAGAGAGAGAGAGAGAGAGAGAGAGAGAGAGAGAGAGAGAGAGAGAGAGAGAGAGAGAGAGAGAGAGAGAGAGAGAGAGAGAGAGAGAGAGAGAGAGAGAGAGAGGATCTCTGCATTGAGCTCTCAGACTCCTGAAGCTGATGCCTTAGGGCTTTGTGTATATTGGTAAACTGTTTTGATATACTTGATATTCATGTATATTCAAAAGGGGAAGAGAAGAAAAGGAACAAGGTCTTTGAGCTTTATTGTTGGTCAATCACAAAGCTGATGATGAGATGTATTTTCTGAAAACACCAATCAATAAATGCTGAAATAAAAATGAAATAGATTTGCAACACACCTATTGAAAGCAAGAGAGCTTAGACATGTGATGGGCAATAAATCATTCTTCACCAAGTGCTAATGCGATATAATTCAGTGGAAATTGATAAATAAAACTCAAAACAGAATTGTAATAGACTCATCAAACTGCACTCCAAAGCAAGAGAATTGACCCATGAGATGAGCAAAGTATTGTTCTTTACCAAAGTGTTGATGTAAGTGTTGATTTTTACACGTGGTCCGTTAGGGGTCTGTATATGCTTGTCCAAAGATCATGGTAAGAAGAAAGGCAAAAGTGAAGGGAACTTTTTATTCTATAATCTGACCTTTGTTTGTGACCTTTTGATCAATGTTTATGTGATTGGCTTTCAATGTATAATACCCTTATTTTTATTTATCATTAAGCCCTAATTTTACTGCTGTACGAACTCCGAAATCAGAGAACCTAATTTTGGGTCGTCTGCAAATTGGCTAAAAACTCCTCACCGTGATGTGCAAATCGGTTAAAATTCCTAAGCATAATGTACTGAAGTTGAGATTCATATTTTTCCAGTGAATTCATCGAGATGAGATAGAATGAAGACCATTTGAAAAGCTTTGTATACCTCATGCAGCTATGAACGCTGAAGATTTAGAAGCTTTGAGCCCCTGCTGGGTGTCTCCATGGGATGCTGGGCTGTAGTATGTTTACACAAGTCTGCAAATGGCAGGGCCTGTGGATGCTATGGAATTGTCTTTGTGGTCATTTGGTGGCCATTGATGGTCAAGATGGATTCATGGCTTTACTGGTTGCTCTGATGCTATCATTCAATTCTCACCATCCTTTTTTTGCAAACTTCCAAATAAAGATACAGAATTTTTCACACGTGACACAGTAAATCCTTGAAAGTCTATCCTTCTGTGGCATGTGCATATTGATATATGACGTCCCATCTTTTTGAAGTCTACTCATGATTTCCACTGAGTGCTCATGAGTCGAATAACTATGAAATAGGTGTTTTATATTCTAAGGCTGATTTATATTTTCCTAAGTGACAATGCTATTCTCCTGTGTTCTTTTTCTCTTTCTTTTCTGTTCAACGTCAGATTTAGAGAAAGAGTTGATTTCCTGTGTGTAAATGGATAAGTTTCTTTAGTTTTTCTCAATAAGTAGGTGGTGGGGTTTGACAGTGATTTGTATACCTATTTGCTAATGCATATGTTGATAGTACACTTACACATTTGATGTATCTTTGAGCAGCACTATTCATTATGTTTAAGGGCAGACAATCATTTTTCAGAGTTGCAAAATATTTTTTTGTTCCATTAAATCAATAATATCTTGGCCAGAGTTTGATTGATTTTTCTTATTCTTCTGCAGGTTTTTCACACTGATCTTGGTTTTCTTTAAAAGTAAGTAAAGTCTTATGGTTTGCTAATGCAACTGGAGCTTTAATATCTCATTCTAAGTGTCTCTTGTTCAATTTTGGTCAAGATCAGGGGATTGCGTAAAGAGCTCATTATCTAAATTTGTGATGATGGCATGGATAATTTTCATTCTACTTCTCAGTGCAAGTTACACGGCTAGTCTGAGCTCTATTTTAACAGTCAATCAGCGCTCTGCAAAGCTCCTAGGAATTGAGGACCTTAAAAACAAGCCAGTTGGCTATCAAGATGGATCTATTGTCAAAGAGTATCTGATTAAAAATAATATAACAAGACTATGCCCACTGAAGAATGTGTCTGCTTATGAGGATTCCTTACGCAGTAGGAACGTAGTTGCCATCGTTGATGAGATTCCTTACATCAGTTTGTTTCTGGCAGAAGCTTCAAAATGTGATTTCTCAGTTAGTAGAAAGCTCACAATCGAAGGCTTAGGATTTGTAAGTGTATTTTTTTATTATGTTTGAATATAAGATTTAATTATGTTTGCCCCATGTGCACTTGAGAATCACTGTTATATAGGCGGAAAAGGATATGCTGTCCAGATCCCTGAGATTTTGTGGAACTGGCTCAATTGCTGGATTTACACAACATAATTTTGTTAAACTAATTGCATTTTCTTTGAAATTCTTTCCTTGATGTTGGAAAATGAGCAATTATCATACTTATTTTGATCCATCATCTGGTTATAGACTTTCTAAGCATCCTCGTGAGCTTATAATCCCAGTGATGTTAGTTAGTGCTTTCTTTTAGCATGCTTATTGGATACCCAGCCATAGATCCTTTTGCATGGAATAACGCAGTTTCCTTCTGGAAGTGATAAATGAAGTGTGAGTGAATCACATTAATCATCTCTTCTGGCAAATAGATGTACATCTGAAACACTGTTATATGATGCATTCACCCTTATGATATCTGTTGTCTCCTATGTTTTCTTTGAGTTTCTTTGAGGTTCACTTTGAATTCTCTGTGGTGAAATTTTGCTGTTTATTTGAATCATCAGGTTAAATATTTGGTAGTAAAGATAGCTAAAGTATTTCCTTTGTTAATATAACTCAAAGACTTGCTCGTCAACATGATTAATTTCATATCTTTTTGTACTTTCAGTACAAGGTGCTCACAAGAAACTTTTAATCATTATATGTTGCAGCATATTATTTAAAAATCTTTAAGTAGACGTGTCGTTTCTGCTTGATGTATGGTTACTCGGGGATGGTCCTAGGACACAGACAATTGAAAATGGAGCTTCTGGGATGGGGAGGGGAATGGCTCGAGGGTGTGCATTTATGTATGTATGTATGTATGTATGCATGTATGTATGTATGTATGTATGTATGTATGTATGTATGTATGTATGTATGTATGTATGTATGTATGTATTTATGTATGTTTGCATGCATGTATGAATGAATGTACTAATGCATGTTGTTGAAAGAAGTGATGTAGTCAGAAGAAGCCATGCGGAGACTTGAAGCAAGATGAAAGGCTTGCCAAGATTTCCAAATGGGTGATGAAGTGCATGTAAAATCTCTTGGGAACAGGTCAAGAGATAAAAAGACTTCAAGAGGACAGTGAGTGTGGACACCAGAAATATAGCGATACATGCCTACATCTTGAGGATTTTATGTAAATTTCAATCACTTGTAAAACGATCTTTGTAAAAGCACTCATCTTTTGTAAAGGGCAAGGAGTCCTTAAGCCTTGGGAGCTGTTACAAACACTCTAGGATTTTTGTCAGTATTTTTAAGACTCATTTTGGTTATTTTTGAAACACTAGGACCAATTTTTTAATTATTTTGTCCAACATTATATGGAAAGGGTCAAAACTCTTAATATTGAAGTGAAAAACCCTAACTTTGTAAAGAAACTTCATTCAATTGGCAAGAATTTTGTGCATCTTTCTTTTTGGGCTATTTGCTTCCATTTCCTTCTTTATTTGGAGCTTCCACAGTGTGCTTTAGGTGTCCTAACCCCATATCCACTCAAGGTTAGTGTTTTTGTGCGTATTTGACGTATTTCTTGCTTTTAACTGCATTATGTAGGTTGACCTTTCTCTTGAACATGTGTGTGACTTGATGGCTTTTTGAGACATATCTCATACACTTGAAAGGGTAAACATACTTGGATTGCAAATTAAAGTTATCAATAGCACTTGATGCTAGTGGGGCTTCCATCTAATGGGTCTACAACTACTTTTGACATTGTTGCCCGGGATATGATGTTGTTCAAGGTCTCCATTTGAGCTTGAAGCTTGGAGTGGTGGTAATAGAGCTTTGTTGAAGGTGTTGGTTGATTGTTTGAAGGGTTTTCTTATCATTTTCATCATCTTTTGCGGGACTTGCTTGCTGAGACAGCTTTGGCATAGTAGTTGGGACTTTTACATTGAGTCTTTCCATCATCTTCATAAATAAAACTGTTGCACTTAATTGACTTCAAAATCCATCTATATGAGGGAGTAGATATGCATGATGGAAGGCCCCAGGTTGGTCCTGCACAAGCATTTAGTGCTTTGCAAGCCAAGGAAGAATAGTGATCCTCAGAGTAGTGATCATTAATGTCTCTGTGTGTGTGTGTGTGTGTGTGTGTGTGTGTGTTTCAGAGAGCGAGTTCACACAGATGTGCCTTGTTTGCTACAGAGAGGCATGGTTCAGAAGCACTGAAGCATTGAGAAGGAATCCAAAGGAGGCTTCCATCGCTAAGTGCTGTGCCATCTTCTTTGACAGCTCACTGTGAGAGAGAGTACAAGGACGCCACAGAGATGATTAATCCTCTTCCTGATGAATTCAGGATGCTTCTGTGGAACAAAGGATGTCAGAGAACACCTTTGCAAAGCTAGGGTTTGACAAGGAATACAAGTGAAAAAAATCGACAAGAATAGTTAGTAACATAATTTGACCAAGAAGTGCTCGAATTGCATTAGAATTTCTTGCTTGATCCTATAAAGATTTGAAAGGATTGGACCTAGAGATTCGCTCTCATAAGATTCCCATGAGGGGTGCTGCCCAGCCGGTCAAGAAAAGATCATACACTTATAATGAGATATACTCTAAGAAAATCAATGAAGATATAGGTAAGGAAAGCTTCATCTAAGAAATTGAACATAGTAAATGGGTCTCTCTGTTGATATATTTAGGTAGTGATCTATGTGAACACACTAGGAACACCGGGGCACTTTTTCTCTCTTAAGGAGGTTTTTGTCCCCCGATTTCTATATATGCCTATTGCCCTAACGGGTCACTTATCTTTGCACATTCTAGTGGTAATACATTCATTATTCTATGTTGTGCTCCAAGCTTCTTCTCCTTCCTTGTGCTGTTCGCGTGCTTTCGTAGTCCTCAAACTCCAACAATTGGTATGGTATCAGAGCAGGTTGCTGCTTCATCTAGGGCATCGTCGACACCCCTCCAGAGAATCGCACAAAATTTGGTGAGCATACTCAAGGTGATTAGGACATCAAAATAGCTTTGCTATGTGGTGCCAAAATCGAGATCTGAGCTCGTTTCGGCCTCCGAATGCACTATTGCAGCGCTTGTGAAGGCTACTTCGTCTTTTTGTGCCAAAGATATATAGAGGTTTCGGTTCACCAGTTTAAGCGTCTCGAAGTCTCCTACAGGTTTAGCGGAACTCGATAGGTAGTTTTGTTCAACTTTTTGAGATACAATCAATTTTTTGCATTAGGGTATTTTAGTCGGTGGCCATGGCTGAAAGCAATGATGTATTCCGTATGTTGGCTGTTGAGGATAAGTTGGATGGTACGAATTACCCATTATGGGCTTTTATGATGAGTCATGTATTGGTCGCAAAAGGACTCTGGAATACTATGTAGGGTGTTGAAAAGCGTCCTATTACACTTGCAAATACAAGTACTAAAGCTGATGCAGATGGCGTTGAAGATGGTGATATTCTGCAGAATCCTGTTCATGCTTCACCTACTGTAGAGCAAATTCGTTGGGATGGCAGAGATGCACAGGCACATGCATTGATAGCCTTGTCTGTCAAACATGCCATTATTCCTCACATTCACTCTTGGAGAACAGCTAAGGATGCTTGGGATACACTTACCACTTTGTACCGCGCAAGGAATGGAAGGAGATTCCATGGACAATTTTCTGACAAAGATCAAAGATTTGAAGAAAGAGTTGATTTCTGTAGATGAAGTCTTGCCTGACACCTCACTTGTGCATACTTATCTGAATGGTCTTCTCGATTCATATCAAAGTTTTGCTTCTACTCTTCATTTGATGATGAAAGGCAATCCAAATGCGTTAACATTTGAGGAGCTAGTCTTTGTTTCGTAGGAAAAGAATTAATCTAGGCAGAACAGATCCATTATGCGTGTTGCAGATCAAGCTTTCCTAGCTAGTCGGAAGGGCAAAGGTAAATGGAGCTTTTCTACTAGTAAGCAGAAATCTACTAATTCTGCACAATCAAAGAAGGATGACTGTAATCGGGCAAGATTTCATCTGATTGTATGCCAGCTCAAAAAAAAAAAAAAAAGTCTTAGCACCCCTTCTTTTCGTCCTTAAGAGCTCACTGCTCCAGTTTCGCCCTCATTTCATCTTTGTCGATCGGAAAAAAATTCATTCTTCAAATTTCAGCCCTCCAAATTTAGCCTTCAAAATTCAGCCCTCCAAATTTCAGCCTTCAAAATTCAGCCCTACAAAATTCAGCCTTCAAATTTCAGCCCTCCAAATTTCAGCCTTCAAATTTCAGCCCTCCAAATTTAGCCTTCAAAATTCAGCCCTCCAAATTTCAGCCTTCAAAATTCAGCCCTCCAAAATTCAGCCTTCAAATTTCAGCCCTCCAAATTTCAGCCTTCAAAATTCAGCCCTCCAAAATTCAGCCTTCAAATTTTCAAATTTCACCCCTCCAAATTTAGCCTTCAAATTTCAGCCCTCCAAATTTAGCCTTCAAAATTCAGCCCTCCAAATTTCAGCCTTCAAAGTTCAGCCCTCCAAAATTCAGCCTTCAAATTTCAGCCCTCCAAATTTAGCCTTCAAAATTCAGCCCTCCAAATTTCAGCCTTTAAAATTCAGCCCTCCAAAATTCAGCCTTCAAATTTCAGCCCTCCAAATTTAGCCTTCAAAATTCAGCCTTCCAAAAATTCAGCCTTCAAAATTCAGCCCTCAAAATTTGGCCTTCAAAATTTGTCCTTCAAAATTTGTCCCTGAGTCAAAATTTGTCCTCGGCGTCAAAATCAAGTCAGAATCAAGTCGGCTATCAGATTTGTGATGAAGTGTTGATTCATGAAAGAGTCTCGCATTCAAAGCCATATTCCGAAGTCTTCAGGCGCTTTTGAGTCAGTTGGCTGTCAATACCAGAATTAGACCCACCTACCCAAAATTAGCCAGCTCTCACTCCACTTTCCCTCACTTTTGTCAGATCGGCGCAAACGGAGATGGTGCAGTAAATGATGGGATTCGGTGGAAGCCACTTTCTTGGCCGCGCGTGTGGAGTGAACAGTGATGGTGCCTTAAATGATGGAATCTGGCGGAAGTCTCTCTCTTGGCTCGAAGATCTATATAAGAAGTAGTTTGCACTCGTTTGGAAAACACACATACATACGTACGTACAGACGGTCACAAATATATAGCGAAGGGTCCATTCGGAAGGATATACAGAGATTTAGGAAGCTGAGAGATACACTTACTGTCGTCTCTCTGTGATTCTAGCTTTTGTGAATTTGGGTCTACTTGTGTTACTGTGGTATTTTGGAGAGTGTTCTAATTAGGCTTCTCCTTGATTATTCTCTGCTCACTGATGTGATTTTGCCCACTGTAGAAGAAGCTTCTCTGTTGGAGAATATACAAAGTGAGAGCTTCAGTGTTGGGGGCAGTCGGCATGACAGTGAGATTGGATATACTGGGATAGTCACTTGTAAGCTGGAGTTCATAGCATCATATACCACACTTGTATACCTTCTATATGTTTGTATACTTTCTCTGTGTTGAGATGTCGTAGTTCATCTTTCGAGTGATCAGACCTTTTGTACTGTTAACAATTTTATCGTTTTGTGAACTAGCTCAATTTTTTCAATCTTGGTCGAATTGGCCTTTTCAGCATCTTTGTAACACTCTGACTGTTTCTTGTATTGTCTTCTCAAGTAGTACCTCACACAATGATGTTACAGGGTATACTTCCCTAAGGAGAACCTCCCTTGAGTAGAAGGAGTACTGGAAGTATAGACCCGGTTACACCCTCTACAATTTGGCACGCCCGGTGGGACACTTGCATTTTTGTTTGAGGTAATTAGTGCAGTATAGAGTGTGTCATACTATTCTTGGTTTTTTGCATCCTGTGAGTGGGTACATGACCCACACTCGAGTAGACAGAGAACCTCTTCATGTAGAAAGGAGCATCAAGAAGTTAGCTCTATCTTCGGCAAGTATCCCACTACCCTTAAATTTGTCCATTGAATTGGCTTCAACCCCACTCTCAAAAGAGAAGCTGAGGAGAACATTAGATTTTTCTCATCTATGAGTTCATATCGAGTGGAGGTCTATGACTCATGCCAGATCTCATAAGGGGGGATCTCTGAGTCCAGTTAAAACGCCCATCAAGAGCTACCACAGAAGAACTGTTCATTATACCCCTCCTAGGGTACCTCCCAACCCTCTTCCACTTCCGGTTGGCTCTTCATCTTCATCTTCATCCTCATCATCAGAGGAACTACTTGCCCGCAACAATAGCACAAGGAGAATGGCAGACGATTTAGCCGCACTTCTATCTCGAATCAACATAAAATTTCCAACCTTCAAAGGAGCTTCTCATGAGGACCCAGATGACCATGTGCGAAGGTTTTTATCCTTGTGCAAGACGCTTTTCTAGCCCTCTTTCCAGCTACCTTGGAGAGCGTTGCTGATAGATGGTTCAGCCAATATGCTGAAGGACACTTTGCAACATGGGAAGCCTTAAGGGCAGCCTTCAACAAAACCTTCAGACGAGGTAACTCCATTGAACGGACCCTTGATAATTTAGAAAATCTTAAGCTTCAGCCCGGGGAATCGTTCCCTGAGCTAATGACTAGAGTAAAATCTCTAGTAGCCAAACTCCTTGCCCAACCTGGAGACTTCTTGGTTAAGAAGTGGGTGGAAAAAGCCCTCCTAAAATCCTCTCCGCAAAAACTGAGGGAACTATTACGACTAGATGCAACACTGGATGATTTTGTTGCAGCTGCATCACGCATTGAGGAAGCTAGGCTACATTTCGAAGGAGATACTCAACCAAATTATGCATCACACTTAGATCCTATTGAGCAACTCAGGAAGAAGTTGGAAGCTTTAAGAATGAAGCAGAGTCAACAAGAAGAGAAGGTCATACCACCACCATCGCGCCACAATGTTGATGAAGTAGCTCAACTTCGTCGTGAGTTAGAAGATTTGCGCACTACACAGGACATACGAAGGCAGGCTTGGTGTACAATATGTAGCAAAAATGGACATTCAAATGTTAATTGTCCCAACAAGGTGAGTTGTCAATTCTGTGGCAAGGATGGTCATGAAGCAAGAGACTGCTACTACCTCAAGGGAGTACAACAGCATGGTAACCCTCCTGTTCTTGATTCGTAT
Organism: Ceratopteris richardii; assembly: GCA_020310875.1. NCBI lineage: Eukaryota > Viridiplantae > Streptophyta > Polypodiopsida > Polypodiales > Pteridaceae > Ceratopteris > Ceratopteris richardii. The sequence continues at coordinate 170,414,302 of CM035427.1, forward strand.
TATGCTAGTACTTCAAATGCACCTAATAGAGAAGAGACCCATCTAACTCGGCCTAGATATAATAGGCCACTGATGTGTTATCGCTGTGGTGAGTATGGCCATATGCAGAATAGGTGTTCTCTACCAGAAGGTGCACCTCCCTGTCAGCATTGTCCAGATGCCAAGGATCACTATACCAGAGATTGCCCAAGAAGCCGCCCTGCTCCAATTCACATGATTGCAGTCTCCCCACAAGTAGAAGGTATGACCACTCAGTCTTATGCTCTTTCATCTTCTTCAGTGCCCATGATGACTAGAGCCAGGCAAGCGGCAACCTGTAGAGAGCAACAAGAGGGACTCAAAAATAGAGATGAGGAAAAGAAGGCTGGTTGGAAGGGCCAAGCAGACATTGAAGGAGCTTATGATATGGTGACTACTTCCCTTAAGGACCAACCTGCAAGCTCTCAGGAAGACACACAAGAGGTCAAGATTGAGGAAATCTTGAAAGATATTCATCACAAAGTTAGTTTGTACCAACTCATAAAAATGGATTCGAAAGTAAGAAGTGATTTATTGAAAGTTATACACTCGGCCTACTTAAGCCCACCACAAAGTGTAGATGGTTTCATGGTTGACTTTCCGCCCGCACCCTTGGTAGACTATCAAAGCTCAAGGCTATCTGTGTTCATAAATGATGAAGGTCTGACTGGCGTCATTATAGATGGAGGCTTTGGGATCAACCTGATGCCTGATTTTACAATGAAGAAACTCAAACTCAACCTAACCAAGGAGGCACCCTTCACTGTCACATTAGCAGATCAACATCGTGTTATGCCCCTCGGCATCATTGAGAAGGTACACATGTCTGTACAAGGTTGTCGATTCCTCCTGGATTTTGTTGTGATTGCCGTGCCACAGGTTAGCTCTTATCCTCTTCTTTTGGGAAGGCCTTGGTTAAGGCAAGCAAAAGCACTACAAGATTGGGGAAGAAACCAAATGTGGATCTCCTCGAAGACTAATAACCACTTACAGGTACACTTAGAAGAAGGATGTGACTCCAACAAGACAACTGGATATGTAGATACTCAGGTAATGCCTTCTGTACCCCAAGAAGAAGAAAATTTGTTAAATTGGATGATGGGTGATGCAGAGTGTTGCACTATTGAGATTACTGAAATAAATGAAGAACTTGCAAAAGAAGCCCAGGGAAGGGAAAAAGAGTCGAAAAATGAAAATTTAGGCTCAAGCACTCACAAAAGAGAAAAAGTGAGTCCTTGCAGGAAAACAGAGACCGAGATCAAGAAAGAGCCCTTGGAGATCAAATTTGGTCATTTTTCACAAAATGGTCTTGGTGGTCAAAAAGTAGCAGAAAGTGAGTTAGTATCTTCGGGAGGCCCAAATAGTCAAATTGGGCCATCAGACCAAGTCAAAGAACCTTTGGAGATCAAATTTGGGCATTTTTCAGAAAATGGTCTTGGTGGTAAAAAATTAGCAAGAAGCGAGCAAAAAGTAGCAGGAAGTGAGTTAGTCTCTTCAGGGGGCCCAAATAATCGAATTGGGCCATCCGACCAAATTGGTCCATTGGATCAAAATGGGCCAATTTTGCGAGGATGCACCATTGCAGAGTTCTACAAAAGGGTGGAAAAGCCTAAAATTGACAAAATTGAAGAAGCCTTGAAGGAGGCTAATTTTGAGTCTCAAGGGCCTAATTTTGAGCCTGAGAGCAGAGAAGATCTTCCGTTTTCAGAAATTCCTCAAGGATGGATCAAGCAACATATTGTGGAACATAAGGTGAATTCCACCCCTGCTCACAGTGCAGATGCTTTTTCAAGAGAGACGAGTCCTGAAATGCTAGTTCAAGAAGTGAACCTGGGAGATAAGGAAATCCTCATATAGTCCACTTAGCCTCCTGGTTGTGGCATTATCCTTTTTTACAACAGAGGGTAACTTCTCTCCTTTTCTCCTATAAAATGTCTTTGCATGGTCCTACAAGGATCTAACAGGGATTCAAGAGGAGCTTGGATTACATCGAATACCCCTAGTAGAGGGAGTTGCACCTGCAAGAAGTAGGCCATATCGACTCAATCCAAAATATGCAGAGGCAGTAAAACTCGAAATCACAAAACTTGAGGAAGCAGGTATTATTGTTTCAGTAGAACATTCAAGGTGGCTTTCATCTATGGTTATTGTACCCAAGAAAAATAGCGAAAAAATAAGAATATGCGTCGATTTTCGTGCTTTAAATAAGGTAACTGTTCAAGATGGCTTCCCTCAACCTTTCACAGAACAAGTATTAGAAGAAGTAGCCGGTCACACTTTGTACAATTTTCTTGATGGTTTCAGTGGCTACAACCAAATATTAATTCATCCTGATGATAGAGACAAATCTGCCTTTGTCACTCCATGGGGCACTTATGTGTACACACGCATGGCTTTTGGGCTACGAAATGCACCTGCTACATTTAATAGAACAATGTATTTGATACTGGGGAAATGGTTGACAACTTTTTTGCGCATTTTTATGGATGACTTTTCAGTGTTCTCAGGCATGGACAGAAGAGCAGGAGTCCAAGATTTTCACGATCACTTGGAAAATCTGAAGGAAATCTTTGAGCAGTGTCTCAAAACAGGTTTGAAATTGAATCCTGCTAAATGTCATTTTTTGGTCACTAAAGGCACTCTCCTTGGTCACATCGTGTCTGCAAATGGGATAACTGTAGATCCAGCAAAGGTCACTGCTATCCTTTCCATGCGCATTCCACGGACTCCTAAGGAAGTACAAAGCTTTTTAGGCCATGCCGGCTACCATAGGAGATTTATACGGATGTATTCAGAAATAGCTAAGCCTCTGTCAAGGCTTACGAGTAAGAAGATTCCTTTCTCATGGAGTCCTGAGGCTGAAAAGGCATTTTGTGAACTAAAATTGAGGCTATGTACTGCTCCACTCTTAACTGTTCATAACTGGTCATTAGAGTTTCATGTGCATACAGATGCTAGTCTTCATGCAGTAGGAGAAGTTTTGGCTCAACCCTCCATGCCCAAGGTGCCCAAGGTGGATCAACCTATAGCTTATGCTAGCAGACTACTTACCAGAGCAGAAAGAAATTACAGCACTACGGAAAGGGAAGGTTTGGCTATCGTTTTCGCACTCCAAAAGTTTAGGCACTACCTTCTAGGTGTACACTTCATTGTCATATCTGACCATCAGCCCCTCAAATACTTAATTAATAAGCCTAGAGTAGCTGGAAGGATTTGGCGTTGGCTACTACTGTTTCAAGAGTATGATTTTGAGATTCATATTAGGCGAGGAAAAGAACACTACATGGCGGATCAGGTGTCAAGGGCGGCTATGGGCGAAAAAGCGACAGGTATTAATGATGAACTTGTAGATAGTAGTCTCTTCGCGGTAGAGACTCAAATTGAGTGGTATGGTGAAATTCTGCATTTTCTCACTTCTGGAAAATTCCCTGAGAACATAAAACCATTAGAAAGGAGGAGATTACTCTTTAAAGCCAAAGCATATTCACTTATAAATGACCATTTGTATAAATATTGTCATGATGGTATCTTGAGAAAATGTGTTTATCCAAAGGAGGTGAATTTTTTGCTTGAAGCACCACACAGTGAAGGGCATCTCAAAGGAGAGGAGTTGGCTCACAAAATTATCCACAGGGGATTATGGTGGCCTCATGTTTACAAAGATGCTATCAAGTTTGCCAAAGGATGTGATATCTGCCAGAGATATGCTCCCAAGCGTAGTAGGCTGAATTTTCAACCATTAGTAATCTCCACGGGATGGCTACCTTTCGAACGATGGGGTCTTGATTTCATTGGACCAATCAGCCCAACTGGTCAACCTGACGGTAAGAAGTATATCTTGATGGCCACATGTTATTCTACTAAGTGGGTAGAAACTAAGGCTACTGCTGATTGTACTTCCACTACAGTAGCCAAGTTTATGTATAAAAGAATATTCTCAAGATTTGGCTGCCCACTTGAAGTCACCAGTGATAGAGGCACGCACTTTGTAAACCAGTTGTTGCAAATAACCTTTGACAGGTACAAGATCTTCCATAAGAAATCCTGTGCATACTACACGAGAGCAAATGGGAAGGCAGAAAGTTCTAACAAAATTTTGATTGGATTACTACGCAAATTAGCCTTTGACCATCAGAGTTCATGGCCATAAGCCCTCATTGGTGCAATATGGGCTTTTCGAACAACCAGAAGGGGCACCATGGGAGAGAGCCCGTTTCTTCTAGTCTATGGGAAAGAGGCATTAGCCCCTTTTGAATTCATCATCAGAAAAGAAATTGAAGCAAAAAGAATTGATGTTGACCCTAACATTAGAAGATTGGTAGCATTGGAGGAATATAGGGAAACAACTATGAAGAGGCTGTAGGAAAAGCAGGAAGAAAGGAAACACATTCATGATAGACACTTAAGGACCAATAAGGTGGAAGAGGGAGCTCTAGTGCTGATATATCAGATTCCGGCTATACCAACTAAATTGGAACCAAAATGGTCAGGACCCTACAAAGTGCTCACGATATTTCAACAAGGAGCAGTATGAGTAGAGGACCTACAGAGTGAGAAATTGCCTCTAGTCAACATTTCCAAGGTGAAGGCTTATCTAACTTGAAACATTTCGAGAAAAATCAATCATTGTATATACCCTAGTTCTCATTTCAGCTTGTTTTGCCCATAGACAGTTCTAATTTTGTTCTTAGAAATTTTTAGCCAATATTGAAGAATTGCACCGAGACGGTGCAACATCTTGATGTGGGGGACTATAATCAGGCAAGATTTCATCTGATTGTATGCCAGTCCCCCAAAAAAAAAAAAAAAAAAAAAAGAGAGGTCTTAGCACCCCTTCTTTTCGTCCTTAAGAGCTCACTGCTCCGGTTTCGCCCTCATTTCATCTTTGTCGATCGGAAAAAAAATTCATTCTTCAAATTTCGGCCCTCCAAATTTAGCCTTCAAAATTCAGCCCTCCAAATTTCAGCCTTCAAAATTCAGCCCTACAAAATTCAGCCCTCCAAATTTCAGCCTTCAAATTTCAGCCCTCCAAATTTAGCCTTCAAAATTCAGCCCTCCAAATTTCAGCCTTCAAAATTCAGCCCTCCAAAATTCAGCCTTCAAATTTCAGCCCTCCAAATTTCAGCCTTCAAAATTCAGCCCTCCAAAATTCAGCCTTCAAATTTTCAAATTTCAGCCCTCCAAATTTAGCTTTCAAATTTCAGCCCTCCAAATTTAGCCTTCAAAATTCAGCCCTCCAAATTTCAGCCTTCAAAATTCAGCCCTCCAAAATTCAGCCTTCAAATTTCAGCCCTCCAAATTTAGCCTTCAAAATTCAGCCCTCCAAATTCAGCCTTTAAAATTCAGCCCTCCAAAATTCAGCCTTCAAATTTCAGCCCTCCAAATTTAGCCTTCAAAATTCAGCCTTCCAAAAATTCAGCCTTCAAAAAATTCAGCCTTCAAAATTCAGCCCTCAAAATTTGGCCTTCGAAATTCGTCCTTCAAAAATTGTCCCTGAGTCAAAATTTGTCCTTCAAAATTTGTCCTCGGCGTCAGAATCAAGTCAGAATCAAGTCGGCTATCAGATTTGTGATGAAGTGTTGATTCATGAAAGAGTCTCGCATTCAAGGCCATATTCCGAAGTCTTCAGGCGCTTTTGAGTCAGTTGGCTGTCAATACCAGAATTAGAAGACCTACCCAAAATTAGCCAGCTCTCACTCCACTTTCCCTCACTTTTGTCAGATCTGCGCAAACGGAGATGGTGCAGTAAATGATGGGATTCGGTGGAAGCCACTTTCTTGGCCGCGCGTGTGGAGTGAACAGTGATGGTGCCTTAAATGATGGAATCTAGCGGAAGTCTCTCTCTTGGCTCGAAGATCTATATAAGAAGTAGTTTGCACTCGTTTGGAAAACACACATACATACGTACGTACAGACGGTCACAGATATATAGCGAAGGGTCCATTCGGAAGGATATACAGAGATTTAGGAAGCTGAGGGATACACTCACTGTCGTCTCTCTGTGATTCTAGCTTTTGTGAATTTGGGTCTACTTGTGTTACTGTGGTATTTTTGAGAGTGTTCTAGTTAGGCTTCTCCTTGATTATTCTTTGCTCACTGATGTGATTTTGCCCACTGTAGAAGAAGCTTCTCTGTTGGAGAATATACAGAGTGAGAGCTTCAGTGTTGGGGGCAGTCGGCATGACAGCGAGATTGGATATACTGGGATAGTCACTTGTAAGCTGGAGTTCATAGCATCATATACCACACTTGTATACCTTCTATATGTTTGTATACTTTCTCTGTGTTGAGATATCGTAGTTCATCTTTCGAGTGATCGGACCTTTTGTACTGTTAACAATTTTATCGTTTTGTGAACTAGCTCAATTTTTTCAATCTTGGTCGAATTGGCCTTTTCAGCATCTTTGTAACACTCTGACTGTTTCTTGTATTGTCTTCTCAAGTAGTACCTCACACAATGATGTTACAGGGTATACTTCCCTAAGGAGAACCTCCTTTGAGTAGGAGTACTGGAAGTATAGACCCGGTTACACCCTCTACAATGACAGAGAGGAGAAGAAAACAGAAAAGAAGAAATTGTTTTGCAAATGTTGTAAAGGAAATGATGATGTCATAATGAGCTGTCCAAAACTGGATGCTAAAGCGGCAAAGAAAAAAGAGTCCGGAATGGCAACAATGGTTGTTGTAGAGGCCTCTACACCAAAAACAGAGTCTGCAAATCTAGTGAAGAATGAAGAATGGGCATTTACTACTGTTTTCAATTTTGACCCATCTTCTCATGAAGAGTGTATGTGTGTAGTAGACTCAGATGTTTGGTACTTTGATAGTGGGACAGCCAAATATATTACCTCGCAGCATAGTTTCTTCACTTCACTTGAGCGTGCTAGGGAATACTATCACATGCGCCAAAACTCCTCCTATCCTGTCATGGGAGTTCGTAAGATCATTCTGACTACTGTTCATGGTAGTTCCTTTACATTGACAGATGCTTTATTTGTGCCAGGGATCAAGAAGTTTTTGTTATCAATTTCAGCTTTAGCCAAGATTGGCTTGGTTGTGAAATTTGTTGATGACAGATGTACAGTTCATGGTCTGTCAAATGGCGACATCATTATTGCTTTTGGCATTTTATGTCATTGGCTGTATAAGCTCATAGACTATGAAAGATGTGTGAATGATTCAACATGTGAAGTACATGATTCTGAGGCTATGTCAGATGCAAAGCTTTGGCATGCACGCTTTGGTGAAATATGAAATGGTGTCCTCTCTGCCCAAACTCGAGCCACCCGGTAAACATGTTTGTGAAGGCTGTATTTTGGGCAAAATCAAGCTTTCATCATTCCCAAAAGATGGTTCAGTTCGACCTAATAAAAAATTGGAGTTTGTTCATAGTGATGTCTGTGGTCCTATGCAGACACCTTCTTTTTCGAACTATCTTTATTTCGTGACTTTCATCGATGATTTTTCCAGGCATGCATGGGTATATCCATTGAAAGAAAAGTCCGAAGTGTTTATGTGCTTCAAATAGTTTTTGGTTTTGGCTGAAAATCTGTCAACATGTAAAATGGGCACTCTCCATTCTTATCGAGGGAAGGAATATATGTCTTTTGACATTAATGCGTCTCTGGCTGAACATGGGATAAAACACTAGTATACAGTGCGTATACACCTCAATAGAATGGAGTTGCTGAACGGAAAAATAGGTCACTCATGTAGGTGGCGAGATGTATTGTCAAGATTAAGGCTTTGCCACATATTTTCTGGCTTGAAGCCGTCATGTGTACAACATATGTACTTAACAGGTGTCCCATCAAAGCATTGCAGTTTATTACTCCATATGAGGATTGCCATGGTCGCAAGCTATCTGTTGTTCACCTGTGTGTTTTTGGTTGTCTTGCATATGCATTAGTGCTTGAACAACAACGCAAGAAATTGGATGATAAAGTAGTGAAATGTATTTTTGTTGGGTATATTTCTGAAAGCAAAGACTATCGTCTATATCATCCACAAACTAAACGCATTTTGGTTAGCTGTGATGTTGTTTTTGTGGAAGATTCCATTCAGCCATTACTTTTATGTACTAAGGAGACATCGGTTAGCTTCAAAGACATGTATCACACTTTGCTTCCTCTTTTTACAGGTGGACAGTTTAGTGCTGGTCCTAATGAGGAAACTTCTCAGCCTTTACAGGTTTCATATGATGATGTAGATCATTCCATTTCTGATCCAAATTTACATGATGCACTTGTTGATGAGAGAGTTGATATTGAGGAGGCAAAACTATGCCAAAATGGCTAGTGCAGACTTTGTGTGATAGCAAATTAGATGCACCTCTATCATACCATACTCGTTCAGGCTCTCATAGTGCCTCTTTTGCATCAGATGGCTACCTCTGTCATACCGTACTCATTCATGCTCTCATAGTGCCTCTTTTGATGCCTGCTAAGCAATTTGAAGCGATCATGAAAAATGGTACCTGGTCTTTATGTGACTTGCCTCCTAGCAAGAAGGCCATTGGCACTAAGTGGGCATACAAGCTAAAGCGTAATCCTGATGGAATAGTTGACAAGTATAAGGCTAGGCTTGTTTGCAAAGGGTTATGTGTAGGAAAGAGGCATTGATTTTGATGAGACCTTTGTACTTACATGTCGAATGACTACTGTTCGTAGCATCTGTGCACTTGCAGCTCATCATGGTTGGAATGTACCTGATTTGGACATTAAAACTGCATTTTTGAATGGTGACTTGCATGAAGAAGTGTATGTTTTTCAGTCCCGTGGCTTGTGCAGAAAGAGCATGAAAACCAAGTGTGCAGGTTGAAGAAGGCATTATATGGTTCGAAGAAAGCACCACGTGCTTGGTATGAAAAGATACATGCCTATCTGATTGCACATGGTTTTGAGAGAAGTCCAACTGAAAGCATCTTATATGTTAAGCGTGCTAATGATGTGCTTTTGATCATTGTTGTGTATGTTGACGACTCCTCACGAGAACCATATTGCTTCTTTCAAGGCTGATTTGCATGCCTCATTCGAGATGTCTGATTTTGGGCATTTGCATCATTGTTTGGGCATTTAGTTTATGCAAGTTGATGGCAGAATGGCTTTGTGTCAAACTAGATATGTGACACATTATTGGAGCGTTTTGGCCTTGAAGACTGCAAACCTATTGCCACTCCTATGGAGACAGGTTTACGATTGAGCCTTCATGATGCTTGAGATGCATTTGATGTTGTTTTCTATGAGCGGTTGTTAAATGCTTGATTTACTTATGCATTACTCGGCCACACATTCAGTTTGCTCTCTCACAGATGAGCAGGTTTATGCATTGCCCAGGTGTCAAGCATTAAGAGGCGGTTAAGCGCATTTTTCGCTACTTGAGTGGTACCCGGCTACTTGGATTGTTTTATCCCAAGGCGAGATCACTACCGCCAGTTTTACATGCTTTTTCTGACTCTGACGACTGATTTGGGTCATGGTGAGAAGGAGAGGAGTGGTCTGTTGCTCAGGGGAAAGATCAAGACCAATCTGGCACCCAAGTTACCTAACTATCGTGCTATGGGGGATCCACTCAAACTGCTCACAAGGAAGCCATCTACGTAGATAATCTGAACTGTTCTAGAAACCACAAGACTTGTGCTAGTTGATCTTGGCACCCGAGGCATCACAGAATCTAACTAAAACATGCTGAACTCTGATCAAATTGGCCTCTCAGCCCTGCAAGTAAATGGAAACGTCATCAACAAACTCAACATCCAGAAGATACGTTTCCCTAACCGAGAGCCTTCCACCTGTAGCCGAGTGTTAGCCCACAAAATGGTTGATTTTATGCACTAATGTAGTTCTACTTGGCAGGAAATTTGTTCGATTTCAGACATTGAAGAATGAATTTGGAGATAGTGAGTGCATGGGGTGTGTACTAGAAAACATCATGAACCCTTTTTCCTGAGGTTCCAGAGCTGCCATAGTCGTACTCTTCATCGAATTCCTCCCATGCAATTCTTTTGTTTGCATAGCTGATCGACCGCTCAGGGACGACCATGGCATCTTTATCATGGATGAATCCTAGATTGGATACCAAGGATAACTGTCCTGGAGTTCATCCATGGGTAATTTAAAACTGCCAAACATGGAAAGGACAGATGTTCCAAAATTATCTTCATGAATCGAATCCAGTTACTTGTTAGTTGACGGTCATACATCTTCCGTTCTACTACAACCTTAAAGTTTTCATCTCTAGCGCGGACCTCAACAATTGGTTTTCTACCATGCAGTAGAGAGTCCACATTTCTATCTGTCTGGTGTGCAATCCAATAGCTTCGCTCTCGCATCTCAATGAGAAGAGGAAAAGTGGATGGACCCTTTTGTTTTATTTCTGCTTACAGGTGGAGAAGCTTAAAGAGAAATTCACATCTGTACAAAATAGCCTCAATCGGAGATCGAATGCTTCACTTGAGAAAGTTCAACTGTTTCTTTCTGATGACAGTCGTAGACAAGTTTCCAGCTCTTCTTCGGGAAGATTTAGAAGCTGCGTTTGAGGAAGATTTAGACAATGTGTTTGAGGTTGCACAGGCACGTCGGGCGCTGGAGGTTCAGAAGTCAGATATAGAGCTAGAGTTAAAGAGGGCCGTTTTTTTTTCTGACGAAAAAAAAACAGAAAAGGGGAGTTTGTCTCTTTTGTGGTAGACAGGACCAGCAGGCGTCGAACAGAGGGGGGCGCTTTTCCGTTTTTGGTGCAGAACAAGGGGGGGTCTCCTTTGAAGAAAGGTACAATCATGACGGCTTATAGATGGACTGCATGAGCTGAAGCTCGGGGGGGTATGCGGAGGTTTGTCTCAGAAGTTGAGAAGAGCACTGAAGTTAGGGGCTTTAGACTTGCTGAGCGAGCTATTCAGGAAACAGTCGGAAGGGCCAGTTGCACACTATAGATCCGAAGGGAAGTAAAGATGCATCAGGGCTGACAAACGGAGACAGTGGATTGACGAATTTGAAGGAGCTTGTCAGAGAAGGTTGATGACTCCATGAATGAAGCTTGAACAGAGCTTTGTTGCAGCTTCAATTCGTGACACCAAATACAGTAAGCAATTCGAATAATTTCTGTTTATATTTCACTCTTCGTCAAGCAGATAAAACCTTTTGGCATTCACTGCGCTAAACCTTTGGGCAATCATCTCCTGCCTCATATGAAGCTTCAACTGATTTTTGATGCAACACAATTATGTACATTCTATTTGTGTGTATTGAGAAATTGCATTGCTTCATTTACTTCAATATATCTGCCATTGCTGTTTGAGACCTAACTTCGTAACGGTACTCTCATCCAATCTAAACGACTAAGGATGACAAATGGTTCGTAGGTTTCATCTCTGAAAGGGAAGACCGGCGTGTTGTTTTCGCCATGGTAAGTTGAGAATGCTTTGCTTCGTTTTCGCGTAGTTGCGAATGCATCCATATGTTTGAGTTATCTCAATTGGTGTGTAAATATTCATGCTGAAATACGGAAATTTGAGCTACATTGCACTATGCAGAGTTCAGTATCCTGTACGAAGATGTTACATACATTGGAGAAATAGGGCGTAAGCATATAGTGTTCCCGGTTTAGTGAGTATCCCTTCGATGTGAAGAATAACATTGATTCCGTCTTGACCACTATTATGTGGAGATCATAACATCACTGCTGTTCAGTGGAATTAATCTTTGGATCGATCTGTTGTTGGAGGCTGATTGCCTCTTCCATGTATTTGGTTATTTGGATCTGCCATAAGTTATTCGGGAGAGGGTATTAATGTCCCCGCTCGTTAGAGAGAATGCTTGCTGTACTAGCAAGTAAAAGAAAAGCATAGCACACATCCGCGTACTTCTCACTGCAAACCCTGGGGCTATTGGCCTTTTTACCCGTAACCAGTGCTGCACTATTCAGCTTGAGAGCCAAACATCTGCAATAACAGTGGTAAATGTTCCTTCCAATACCAGGACATACTCCTCGTTTCGATTTTGTTACGAGGGTTGTTCCTTGTTTTACGAAGTCCGTGCAGTGGAGAAGTCTATAGAAATGACTGGCCCTTACAATTCAGAGTTGGATCTCTTGATCGACACTGTTGTCTGACCTTTCCTGTTTGTCGCATCTCAAGTATGCTTCTATTTAATTACTAAGGCCCAGTGCATAGGTCTCATAAGGTGATTAAGCCTTTCTCCAATGCTTCAGATGTGTTAATGAGTATTTTCCGTGGATAAGAATCATTATTTTCCGTGGATAAGATCTATTCTTGTTAGCTACTGTTGTTGGAAAGTCCTGTCCATCCACCTTCTAAGGTTGTGAACGGATCTCTTGTCGCAAACTGATTCATTTGGCATGGAAATATTACTTTAAAATGGCTGCATGTATGCTTCTGATGATTGACCATTGTTCAGATGAAAAGGAGCGTGAGGAGGTCATCTTCAAAGCAGGACATTTTCTCGCTTTATTTGCGTCAAACATCTCCTGAATCATATATATGAGAGAATTGAACATGAAACTGTGAACATTGAAATCTTGAAGTAGTCTATGCATGTTGAATTTGAGATCATTATGCCCTGGTTTGATTTTGCAACGGGTGCAAAACAAGCACACGAAGGTTTCGTTGTCCGCCCCAAAATGTGTGCATGACAATTGAGGGAAAGAGTGGCGCTTCAGGAAGCTCCTGGCCGCAAGGCCCCCACTATAGTTCTCCATAGAGAAGTCTAAGGCTAGAGTGGAACCTCAAGTTTTCCAACATTTTGACACACTGTTAACCACCATTCAATTCGTGTATTCATTTCCATGTGGGTTGCAGATGGTTGCAATTCGAATTCGTCTTGTAGCGATTGGTAGTCGAAGGAAGCTGATGCATTGTACCAAAAACAAATTGTCCGCTTGGGAAGAGATACATTGGGAAACAGTAATGGTTTGCAATAAGAGTATTTACCATGGTGCATGAGTGTGTATACGTGTGAGGGTGTGCATGAGAAGGAGGGAAGGTACGCATGAGTGAATGGGGGGGTTTGAGTGCGTTTGAATGTGAGTGCATGTTTGTATGGGTATGTGAGCATGCGGGTAAATGTGTGAGCTCGGGAAGGAGGTGAGAGAGAAAGCACTTGGGAGTACACTCGCATACAATTTCGTGATTTGAAGTAATTTTGGGGAGCTGGAGCAAAACACAAGCGTGTAGATGCAATTTCCCTTGGGCCTAGAGACCGATATCATTTTGGTGCGTTTGCCGGGATCATAGGAGCTAGTGCATAGACATAGGAAGAATCCATTGCGAGATAATTGTGGGCACTAGGTAAACCAAGTAGACCGATTGCGAGGAATTTAAATCAAATAAGGTTTCGTAAAACCACTTTTTCCTGCGGCATTAAGTGTATTTCACCGAGTGTCGTGAACAGTCAAGAAACCGCTCATGGCCTGAGGAGAGAAGAGGAACAAGGTGGGAGTCAAGGGGAAACCCTACCAAACCGACCTCGAAATACTGAACCTCTCCCCCCAACCCCTCGCCACCAAAACCTAGCTATGGGCAAAATGGTAGAGATAAGAAACAGCCCTGATCTTGCGAGCGGGAAAACCCATACAAAGCATAGTGTCCTCGAGAAAAGCCTGATCAACCTGATCATAGGTTTTCTCAAAATCCAACACAAGAAGTGCAAGAGGCTCACCATGCATCTTGGCAAGGGAACTAGCTTCCTTCCTAGAAACTGAAGATGTTGTTAGGGATACTAGGACCCTAAACAAATCATGTCTGAGTCAGGTGGATCAAGGACTCCAAAAGCGGCTTCAATATCAAACTCAGAACCTTTGCAAGAATTTTGTAGACCGAGTTGAGAACCGTGATCCGACGCCAGTGTCTTGATATCATCCAATGCCCTCCCTTCCTTGGGGATAAGAAAAATCTGACCCTCAAGAAGCGACGGAGGGACATTGCCCTCCTCCATGATCTACTAGAAGGCAAGCCGGATCCCATCCCCAATGAGTCCTAAAGCGAGAAACCATCGTCATTAGGGAAGCTATCCGGAGCCATGCCATGAAGTGCATCAAGAAGCTGGCTATCAGTGAATGGTGCCGAAGGCCAAGTCTGCATCTTGTTAGTCAAAGAACATCTCACATGTTGTAAGACACAATGATAGCTCTCTTGCCAAGTCTCGGAGGGGGTCTTTGCTGGTAACAAGGTACGGTAAAACTGGGTAGCAATCTCTCTCAGCTCGTGAGGCTCAGTAGCACAAGAGCCATGCTCCTTGAACCCGCTCCATGTATGCTGCGGCACGATCGCCAATAAAAACTCCTTGGACATCCGATCACTAACCTGGCCCAATGTGAGGCATGTCTATGATGGAAGAAGGTAGACAACCTATCCTAGATCTCCCTCGGCTCCTCCTATGCCTGGGCAAGCTGAGAGAGAGTCCACTCGTAGTTGGGACGACGCTCTAGGAACCTCTGAAGGGAGATAATACTGTTGTGCAAGCAGTGATCATTGTCCCGAATATGAGAGAAATGAAGGCTTCCCTTCTCATGGATAAAACCCTCCATGTGCCATACATCACGTAGCCTCAAGATCATACAAAGTCGCTCCCAAGCCGAAAGCTCAGAGCCATGCACAGTAGTCTGACTACCCTCTAACAATCGTGAGGAGCCTCAATCATGTTGAAGTCTCCCCCAACACACCAAGCATCAGCACATGGAACATGATGAGTGACCAAGGACGAGAAAGTGGCGTGAGCACTCTCATGGTTCGGGGCATAGACAGTTAAGAATCCATATCTCAAGCCCTCATGCTATAAGATGAGCCAAATGGCCCTGCTCGGAATAATCTCTCCTCTATCCAAAATTGAAGACTACGAGGACTCCCCACAAAAATGCATGCACGTCCCTGCGAGCCATTGGGCCCGTATCCAACTGACCAAAAGACCTCTCCATGCCTTTGCAAAAGCTGTCTACACTATGGCATACGGCCCAAGGACAGATGGTGCTCCTGGAGCGTAAGAGCATCAATGGACCCACCAACCAAGCACTGACAGAGATCCTGCCCAAGGTGAGCCTTGTAATACACAAACTGAGGCCCATCTAGTCCCTGAACATTCCATGAAAGAACCCTCCTAGAGATGAGGCAAACCAAGATGTTTGAGCAGCAACGACGCGGGCCAGCTTCGAGGTTGGATTGGACAGGGAGTCATTCAAGTCCAACCATCCTCGATACGAAGCAAACCGCTCCAGTAGCACTTTGCATAACTTAAGCAAGTGGACTCACGTGACACCTATGCTTAATCCTCACCAAGATCCTCCTCATGAATATACATATAGCCAGGTGTAGTAGTATGAGAGTCCACAATCACACATAAAATAAGCTGGCTTTCCTCAATACCATGAATGAAGAGAAACTGAGCGGAGTCCGAGGCCTTGATGAAAAAGTCGGTGATATCCAGCTCCCCAAGGTGATGGCAAAACTCGATGACATTTGCCCAGACAAAACGCACTGCCTCCCCAAGATACCAATGAGGCTGTTAGACCCCGCAAAGAGGAAACAAAAACACCATTGCAAAGTCGAGGGAATTTTGACTATGAGATGCAAGGGCCACCGCATGGACCCAGATAGGAGTGGAAAGGACAAGGAGTGGAGAGCAAGTCCGAGGCCTTGATGAACAAGTTGGTGATATCCAGCTCCCCAAGATGATGGGAGAACTCGATGACATTTGCCTGGACAAAACACAGTGCCTCTCCAAGATACCAATCAGGCTGTGAGGCCCCACAAAGAGGAAACAAAAACACCATTGCAGAATCAAGGGACGTCTGTCTACGAGATGCAAGGGCCACCACATGGACCCAGATAGGAGTGACAAGGACAAGGAGTGGAGAGCAAGTCCTCCTGTCCATCGAAGAACCTCGAGAACTCATAGCCAAAGCTCTCTCCCCATAGATGGTAGTCAAAACTCACTGAACCTGAAGTAATAGAAGTCAAGGGAGACATACCCAATAAGAAAGGAGGAAGCAGGGGAGATTGATCCACGTGGACCACCCAAGTCACCTAGAAGTCACTGTCGAGGGATCATTGAGGACTAGGAGGCAAGGAACTCAGAGGTTGTGTAGGTCGTGGTGAAGTAGATGACCGAAGAGAGGATAGCCAAGGCCAAAGGCCTTGGAGGGGGCGCGGAAGTAGTGGCACCAGCTCGGGCCATCAGAACCATGCGAGGGTTCACAATACAATCCTCTTGAAGAGCGCTTAATCAGTTCCCAGTGGGAACATATCTCTCCTGGACCACTAGACCAATGGGACCGAGGCCAAAGGCCCTGGAGGGGCGCGAAACTAGTGACATCAGCGGGGGCCATCAGAACCATGCCAGGGTCCAAAGACAATCCTCCTGAAGAGTGCTTAAGCAGTTCCCAGTGGGAACATATCTCTCTTGGACCACTGGAGGAGAATGTTGACCAAACTATCGCTGACGTTGAGGCTGCCGCAAACATGTGCCCGATGAGGAAGGGGAAGTTTTTGCCATCGGTGCACCAGATTGCAAAGGATACCCACCCTGGGCCGTTGACAAGGGGTTAGGGGAAGCTGAAGAAAGGGTTGGAGGAGGAGATACCTCTACAAGTGATCGTGGAGCCCCTTGCCCTGAGGTCTATCTCGTTCGCCACCCGATCCACCAGGGGCACTCCTTCGCAAGGTGACCAATCTTGCGACAGGCAAAACATCGATTCAGAAGGCTTGAATATGCGACCCCTGAATCAACCATTTGCTTGAAAGTAAAGGAAGCTCAATCTCCAATGTAAGTTGTGTGGGGTCGGAAATGAGTATCCTCACTGAGGGGATGCGAGTTTCCTTGGCCACATTCGAGGCCGTAGTCCAAGGGACCTCTAAGAAGGTGCTAAGAGATTCGCCAATATGTGGCAGCAAGGGGAGATATTCGCACCGAAGGCCGAAGAAGCAAACCATCACAAGGAAACCCCACTCTTTGCCGTGTAGGAAAGCTGAGGAAGAGACCATCGAAGGATCAAAGCCATGTGTCCAAGGGTGGACATTAGGCACGGCGAGCCCGAACCGCAATAGATGATAATGTGATCATCCGGGTGACTTCCTCTGGAGACCCAAGCTCCACCTTGTAAAAGCTACGACCCAAGGACTGGATACCAACAAGCTTGCCAACCTCAACAAGCAAGATGCTCTCGAGAAGGTCCTTGAGTTCGCAACGGCTGTGGGGAGGTCCGATGATTTTGGAGATCACTGATGAAGCTTGAAGTCATTCAACTTCAGAGGCTAAGCTCGCTCTCCCCTCATCGGTAAGGGAGAGTCGGATGGGCGACAAAGTGGAGTCGGTCGAGGACGCTTCATTAGAGTCCCTATGAGGGATGGGTTCCGTGACAATCTGTGTTTGATGCACGCAAGCTAAGAGGAAGAAGGGGAGGCCGGGGGCGGACAAACAAAAAAGGAGTAGGGGGAGGAGAAAGGAGAGCGGAAGACAGAGAGGGATGGGGTCGAGGAAGAAACAAAGAGGGGGGAAGGAGGAAAGGGGGGCTGGGAGGGAGGAAATGAGTGGGGGAGGGGGAGTCTGAGCCGCTGAGGGGAGCAACTAGGGGGGAGAGAGGGAGGCAGTGAGGGGAAAGGGGAGGGGGTAGTGGGGGGGAGGGGAGGGGTGGGGGCACTGTAGGGAGGGGGGGCGGAGAGCGCTCAGGCAGGGGAAGAGGGGAGGGGGGGCGCACGAGACATTGCAAAGAGAGAGGGGGGATGAAGAGTTGTTTGTGTAGTGAGATTATCCTCGAAAAGTTAGGCAACTTGGAAATTTGGCAAATGGGAAAGTTGGGAAACATGAGAGTTCTTGATTCCTCCCTTCTTGATGGACTCGATCTTCTTTGTTTTCTTCATCTTAGTTCCCCTCTCTTTCGTTTGCTTCTGTTCCTTGTTGAAAATCAAGATAACCCCCTGCCTCCTTCCCTTCCATCTCATTAAAGTAAAAAGGAAAAACATACATCATTCAAGGGACTTATCAAAGTACCCCTCTATAGGTTGCCCGCCACTAAGACATTCTCCATCCTCAGAGAGAAATAAAATCTATGCTTGTTTTGTTCTTTGTTTTTTGATAAAAAATAAGTAGATGCTTGCGAGCTTGTCAAAAGTAAATGCCTCTTATAAAAGGAAGTAGATATACAAAGGAATTCTCAGTACAAAAGTAGAGTAAGGACCTCTAATGCCTTACAATTCCATTACCAACTAGGGTACATTTGGGATTGACTTAAAGAGATCTTTGGCCTTCTCATGGATGTCTTTGTAGAAAACAACTTCCTTCTTAAACTTCTCAGTTTCTTCCTTGAGTTTTTTGTTTTCGTGCTCCAACGGTTCATTGAGTTCCTCTAATTATCCAATTCTTCTTTGAAGTTTAGTAACTAGCTGATTGGCCACTCTCATGAATGAAAAATTATCTTTATGATATTCGTTGATTTCCTTGAGATGCACTAATGTGTTTATCACATGAATGACAACCATGTGGATATTTGCCAATGCTTGGAGTGCATAAGATTGTCCAATGGGTGCGGAAGTGGAAGAAGAAGGTGCGATGGAGGTGTGTTGGAATGCATAGGTTTGGTTGATGTGGAATGAACTTGTGAGCAAGATGGTGGGGGCAGATGAATTTGGTGTTTGCATAGGTGGAGGGATGGTAATAGGTAGAAAAAACATAGAGATGTTGTAAGTATGAACAACAATAAAAAGTGATATATGTGTGGAAGACATCTGTGGCGTTGTGGGTGGTACAGATGGAGAGGAGATAATGTGAGATGATGGTCTTGATGTGGGTGGAATAGGTGAGGTATTGTGAGGTGTCTGGATAGGGGTACGAGGGACTTTTTTTCATGCATATGTATGTGAAGATGAAGGGGGATCATTACCTTGCACTGTCGCATATCCCTGAATTGCAATTGGAAGAGCCCATATATCTTTCAGTGAGTTACTCTGATATGGGCTCTCTTCACTTGGTGTTTTTGTCTTACTAGAGTGGATAGATTTCTCTTTGCTTGATATTGGGGATTGGGGTTGATTTGTACCACTTTCTATTTCAGTGAGCTTAGAGGATAAGCTTCTTAGCCATAGGATTATCACTGATGAGTGCACATGAAATTTCTTTGCATCTTTTTGTATTTGAACAACATACCTTTTTCTTTTTTCTATGATGGATGCCCATACAAGACGATGGAAAGGATAGGGGAAATAAGTCATATCCTACCATATTATTGAAGGGAAATTTGCAGCCTATATTCCTCAAGAGGATATAGAATTTGCATGCATATAGGATGTGATAGTTCGTGTCTGAAATGTCATTAGTTTTGAAAACATTTTGACACATTCTTCGCATACCTTGCTTGCTTCCATACCTAAGTATGACTGTCTTGGGCTTAGTTTCTTTGGTCATTTTATCCCCACAACTTTGATAACAATCTTTCTGGGAAATGTGCCACATGTGAAGTGAGGGAATGACTAAAAAAAAAAATGATCACATCTTTACTTGAGGTAGTTTTGGTAAGTGGGATTTCAAAAATCTCCGTGAGGTGCATGGCTTGCAATTCTTCATTTGTGTAGAGCTCTTTTAAGGATGTTGGTGGAAGAGAGTCATGCTCGATCAAGGTAATAGTATCCTCTCCTTCACTTGCAGATTGAGCTGAACCTCAGCCTTATTGATAGGGTTAATCAGTAGAGTCAAGATTGTTGCTGCCCTTGGAATTTCCTAATGACATGTTATGTTGCTCACTTTTTCTAGTGATTGTAAGCTGAATCAAAATGTTGCTTCTAGAGATGTATCTCCCTTTGTTGAATTTTTCCAAGTATATATGTTCCTAGGTGGTATGACTGTATGAAGTGGGTTAGTAGACTTCGTTTTATGACTACTGATATCTGTGTAAATGCCTTTGTAAGTCAACCCCTTTTTGAAGCTTCAAGTAGAAAAGAAGAGAGCCAAAGTTCCTCAGAGCTTGCACAGTAGCACGTCTCCAATTCGATCTCCTTTGCTAGGACTAAGTCTACCTCTGGCAATCTGAGTCAAGTTCAGCGATTTGTAAGTGGTGTATTAGATTGACTAAACTCGGGTGCACAGACTTAGTCGACCAGAGGCATTTACCAAGTGGCAGAAATCGGCTATGTTTGGCAAGGTGATGGCAATACGAAGTCGACTTAAACGATGGGCATGGGCAAAAAAGTGACTACTCCAAAGTGGAAATCATTGGGCAATTTGAAGTCGATTTAATCCATGGGCAAAAAATTGAAGACTTAAAATAGTCAAATTAATAGATGGGAAGAACATAATTGACAAGGATGAAGAATTTTGGTCGACTTATTTGACTTTATTTTTCCCTTAAAAGAGATCCTTTCATTGGTTACTAAAAAACGGCTAGAGGGCTACAAGAACAATCAGGCACCATGAACCGAGTACAAGGGGGAAAACTCACCCCAAAAAACATCAAGTCCTACAAATCAGTTCCTAATGGAGGAAATATGGGGGCAGGGGGGGGGGGGGGGGGGGGGGGGGCAAAGCCAAGCAAGTGGTATGTAACTCTAGCAGATCGTATCAGTCTGCACGTGGTATGTAACTCTAGCGAATCGTATCACCCTGGAGGGTAAAGAAAGGGCCTTTCTTCTAGAGTTGGAGGAAGGCAAGGCATCACCACGACGTGCCATCAGAGTTATCATGCAAGAGACCCAACTGACCTCTTAGAGTATGGATTAGCTCAAGCCAGAGGTCATCAATAGTCTGGGTTGAAGGGATCATATGCCGCTCGAATATGCACCGGCATCTAGCCCGCCAAATAAACCACATGCTAAGACTTTTGATGACCTCCTAGTAGGGGTCACCTACACGACTCTAAGGAGTGTGAAGGTCCTACGTGATGCTCAAAGATGCGCCGCCCGCTAAATAAACCACATGCTAAGACTTCTGATGAGCTCCGAGTAGGGGTCACCAACATGACTCTAAGGAGTGTGAAGGTCCTGCGTGATGCCAATCCTCCCATTTCAAGTGCTAGCAGCCTCGTGCTCATAGCTTGTGGGGGGGCAATGAGGGATCCCAAGCCAACTCCACCCTAGGTGATGGTCTCCGGACCCTCTCTCTAGGTGAGCAAACGAAAAGCCCACCGCCAAATCTGCTTAGCCAAGTGACAGTCCCAGACGCAATGACGTTGAGACTCCAACTGAAAGCCATAGCCCATGCAGTCCGGAGGTGTGCCCCCGAAGCTCAGCCAAGTGCCAAGAGCAATGCTCCTATGGGCCACACTGGAAGAGGACAATCCGGGGGGACTCCTGAGCACCCCAAATCTGATGGCAAAAAGGCAAGAGGAACTTCTCCATGAGTCCACCATGCCGCTTGTGCTCAGCCGCCGCACGCAAGACTAGATGATGGGACTGAATAATCGGCCGACCTAGGCTCTAGCTGCACACACTATTGAAAGAATGGAGTTGTGTGAGCCCCCATGTTGAAGCTGAGCCGAGTTAACGGTGGAGCCTCCAAAGCCCAAAGGTGCCAACTACAGTGGGCCTCGATCTCCGCCGGATCAGGATCAATGTGCCAATCGCTACCATGTATGCCAACCACCAGAATCTGCTGAAAGATGCACTACCCAATGAGCTTGGACTCAACCCGGGAGCTCATCATTCGTCCCTCCTCTTCAATCTCAAAGAAGAGGGTCCCGTCTAGAGTAATGCCCCTCATAGCAATCAAGACCTCCGTCTGAGTGAAATCCCATAGCAAGGTCGCCTGATGTGGAGGATCACCCCAGTCTCACGAAATCATAGACTCCACATCCTTGATCATATGGGATGCCCTGCGCATCCTCGTACATGTGTCCTTCTTTTGCTCCTTAGTGAGGCTCCTAAAGCTAATCCAATCAGCCATGCTGCATGAAGGTGCTCATGCGAACCCCCCAAGAAGACATGAAGGCGAGATCCAACCATGAACTCCCTCTCCGTGTAGATAAGGGGATTCCATATGATAGGCTATCGGAGCCACTCCTCAATGCAAAAGGGAGGATGCTGAATAAGAGGAGGCCGGAGCTCCTCCCAAGACCGAATGGTACTGCAAGCAAAGAGGTCCTCACTTCCTCGTGAATATCCCAAATGCCTCATATCAACAAAGATCCATCTAACCTCGAATGACCAGGGCCCACCAGTAGACACAACAAAGAGGTCCTGCCGTTGACGAAGAAAATCCTTCCAAGGCTAAGGTCTCAAAAGAAGACCACAAACAACAAGCTTGCCAACCGGCCCTTCTCTAACAAGTAGGATCAACGATCCCAAGGCCACTGCGCTCAAGAGGGAAGGTAATGACTGGCCAAGCAACCTTAGCCTGAGTGGGGTTACCATCTTTGCCCGAGCATGATGGAGAGGGGGGCAGGTGGGAATGTTGAGAGCTTCTACACACCACCTTCCCACCGAAACCGGTTGACTAGGAAGAGAGCACGATAGAGAGAAAGAAGGGGGGGCAAGGGGGGAGGTAGGAGAAGGGCAAACGAGAGGGGGGAAGGTTGGGAGGAGGGAGAGAGGATTGGAGGGAGGGGAGGGGGTTGAAGGCAGAAGGGAGGAAGGAGCAAGGGGTGGGGTAGGAGGGGGGCTGGCAGGAGAACGATGGAGGAAGGGGAGGCAAGGCTGGCGGTAGGGGAAGGAGGGTAGTGGCGAGGCAAAGCGGACTAAGGGGGGAGGGGATCTAGGAAGGAAGACAAGAGAGGGGGCAAAGCAAGGGACGAGCACGGGAGTGAGACATGCACTATAAGTTCCACTTGTAACTTCTATTGGACAGCCATACATGCAAAAAATGTTTTCATACAAGTAGCTACCTTATGAGAGTACAATCTCTTGTTGCCATAACTTCTGCCCACTTGTGTAGTCAGTGGCTACCTAGAAGTATTTCACATTAGATGGATAAGAGGGGGGGATAGATTAGCCCCATGAAATCTAACCCCCATTTAAGGTCTCCATGATAAAGAAATTTGTAATGGTTGTTTATTGAGCTTACTTGGTTTTGGCGCACAATGCTGGAAAGATGGGCGAAGTCCCCGTGGATAATAGATGATGAATGTCATGGTACAAAGTAGGGAAAGAGGCAATCCATGGTTGCAGGATCACCCACCCTTTGGGTGAGGAACTAGGCTCAAGGGAAGATGGTCTCCCCATCAAGGGCAATCATTGAGCTATGGGGTGGTTGTGTTTCTTGGCGGGTGGCCCAATCAGAAATGGTCACCCAAATGCAATTAGAAACAGAAGGTGGTCGTCTAAT
This sequence comes from Ceratopteris richardii, assembly GCA_020310875.1. Taxonomy (NCBI): domain Eukaryota; kingdom Viridiplantae; phylum Streptophyta; class Polypodiopsida; order Polypodiales; family Pteridaceae; genus Ceratopteris; species Ceratopteris richardii. The sequence goes on from CM035427.1 coordinate 170,437,569, forward strand.
TGCCATAAAGTAGGTGGTCTCCTAGGAGATGGTGCAAACTTAAAGATGGTTATCCAATTTTCATGTCAAGAATGAGTGTTCGTTTGAGTCATGCTCATAAGATGTCAAGAATGGATGGTCTCCCCAATCATGCTCATAAGGTGTCCAAAATTGGTGATCACCCTAGTCATGCTCATAAGGTGAGTGGTCGCCCAAGAAGATGCTCAAGTTGGTGGTCTCCTGGTACATCGAGCTAGCAAGGTGGTGGTCCCCCAAGACTCGAGTCTCAGCAACTATGCCCGAGTCGTGTGTGAGAAACCATCCAGCAAGGCAATATGTCCAAGGGTCATTACTATGCTTGGAGGGTGGTGGCCCACTTGGGGAACTTCCTTGTGCATGTAGCCGCCTTCTTTGCCAAGCTTTCATACCACTTTGTGGAGTGCAAAATATATAAGGAGGCACTTTTGCCCTCCTCTAAGGACTACCACTGCATGTGCATAGCTACTCATGTAGCTAACCAACATCTAATAAGGAGGAGCTTGGTAGCAATCTGGGAGGACATGTGTATAGAACGAGCCCTTATGCTGTAGCCACTTGTTGTGAGTCTAAGTGTTGGTCTCTAATTGTTGTCTTCCTTCGTCTTGGGCTTGAGCCTATGTGAGTTGGACCACTTCTTTGTGATTGTAATAAGCCAAGTTCTGAGACATGATGCTCTAGAATTCTCTGTAGTGTTTTGGGATACTATATGTAGTGAGTTTGGTTAATTTTTGGAGTGTGATGGGCTAGTCCTCCTGTAAGCTTGTCAGTTGATTATGTATTCTTTTAGTATAAGTGTGGTGGATTGTTGCCTTCCTATAGTACCACCTCTCTATAAGCAGTTTCCTATCCTACTAGCGAGCTCACGTGTTTTATTGTGCTCTTTGTAGAAGGGGGTGGGGCCTTCTTATTGCATTTGAGTAGGTAGCCTTCATTGAAGTGGGCAAGTTGAACTAGAACAGGTTGGAATAAGGCCTAGTTTTTGTGGTTCATTCCTTATTGTTTGATCAAGTATGAGGGTGTACCTTGTGAATCCTAAGCCTATTGGGACAAGTTTTGGTTGTATTTTAGCTTCCAATTGAGCATCATTTTCTTGTTTTCCTCCTATCGTGTTGTTTCAGAACTTCGTTATTTCAGTGTTCTTTGCACAGTATACATCTCCAAGGAGAACATGTCCCTAAAGTAGCCCTCAAGTGAGGACAGTTAGATTTTTGGCATGCACAATGGGACCCATGCATGCTCTATGCAAATCACCCTCCTAGAAGTAAGATCTCTCCTTCTATTCTACTTTTCTTTGATTTTCATGCCCTGCTAGGCTTGCACTTAGTAGAGGCAAGGTGGGTTCATGACCCACACCTAAGGAGCTAAGGAAACTCTCGTATCACACAAAGAGTCCCATAAAGACCTATGATAGGAAAGATATGTCATCACATATCTTGATGAGAAATCACTCCTATACCCTGAAATCTTCCTACTGATTTCAACCAAGAACTAGGCCCAACTCCTTTCAAAGGGAAGAATTAACCAGTTGTAGATCCATTTGGAAGAAGGGTGCGATCATGCGAAAGCTACTGGATACACCATGAACATGGAAGTAATGCCTTCTTTACCACGCATTGGAAATTCATGAATAGATGAAGAATTGGACTTGGCTTGACTCTACCCACCATCTACACATGAGAGTGACTTTTTGGCAAGAGTCCAACTTCCCTCTATGGGACCAGTGGTGGTAAGAATGTGTAGTTTAGAAAACTTCAATATGGCAAAAATTTGAAAGTTGCCCACTTGTCTAAGGAGGCCACAATGGGAAGGGGCATCCACTAGGCCAACATGGGAAGGGGCACCCAATGGACCAACTTGGCCTATACACACGGTGGTCTAGGCTGGGGTGACTCCTTCCATCCCGAGTTGGGAGACTCCTCCTTGGTGGTCCAACTGGTCAAATTAGGCATCTAGCTTTGGGTGAAGCACCTCCATGAGTTAGACACTTCATTTTGCGCAAAGACCTCTAGTGGAGCAAGTTGGGAGAGCTTCCCTGGTGATGGAGACTATTGTGCGGCAAGTTTGGAAAGTAAATTATGTGCAAACACCTCTAGGGGGAGTGTGCCTCCAAGTGGGAAACTTACTGAACAAATATTGCCAGTAAACACATCTAGACTGTTATCTCAATAAAAATAAGGTAATGAGGCCTAATTGGAGAGTTTCATGGTTGTAGGTCCAAAACATTCAGATGAGCTGGAGGAGCCTTTGGATGCTATTTTCCACCCGAGAGCTAGAGATGCCCTCCCATTTCTAGATATCCCATGTGGCTGGACCAAGGAGCATATTATTGAGCAAGGGTGTGCGTGTTTGAGGGAAGGGGGAGGGAAATAGTGTGTGTGTGTAGTTGTGTGTGAATGAGAGTGTGTGTAGTATGAGTGGTGAGAGTGTGAGTGAGCATGAGTAGATGGGATAAGTGCATAGAAGGGAGAAAGGGGTATGTGTGTGTGTGCAGATGAATATAATTGTGTTTCTCTGTAAATGCAACTATGGGTATGGATGTGAGTGCAATAGGGGTGTATGTGCATGTGTGGGTGAAAATGTATATGGAGATCAATGTGAGTGCATGTAGGTAAGGGTGTGGGTAAGTGAGAATGTGAATTTCCACGTCTGATACATGGGATGTAGCATTTTCCCTCGTTTCTCATATGCCACCCTGAGGAAGCATCCCATCCTCCGCTGGTCTCCAATGGTCATGCAGAGCTCGAGTGACTCCGCTATCTGGAACTCTGCTCGTAGATCTGAGTATGTCAAGCATCCGGTAACCAAGTGCTTCTCAATCTCTATTTCTGTATGGCATATTGGGCACCACCTCTCATCTCGGGGGGCTGCTGTAGCCGGACCCCTCTCGATCTTGAGCTGATGTGATGAAACTCAAAGCTGACCAGTGAAGACTCGAAGGTGGTGTGGCAAGTCTGTCTCCATGTAGTGCGGAATCTCGATGAAGCCCTGGCCTGAGATCTATAGAAAATGCTCACGTTAGTGGAGCATTTTTTGGTGTCAATATATCCCTTGGGCTGATCCATGTCCTCTGTATGTATGTATGGCATATCTCGTGTCGAATGATCCTATTCCTCTCCTTGTGGGAGGGCGAGTACGTGGGGGCCTGGAAGGGCGAGTAGGTGGGAGTCCTACTGTACGGGTGGTAGTCTGTCTATGTCAAATCCATGGTGGGCAAGCCAGTCCCACGTATGTGCATACCATGAGGAGGTGTCTCCTGCTACTGCCATGTCATGTGATGCCTGGCAAGCTCTGTAAGTGATGCTCTCTCTGTCCATGCTTTGGATATTGTGGCATACTGTCTTGAAGAGTGCCTCTACTAGCATCGGCGGTGCAGCGAGCTCTGCCCTGATGATATCATGGGGTACCGAAGATTTGCTGAGGATAAGTCTAGCAATCATGAGAATGTGCGGCCTCTTCAATGCTGTCCAAGATGATGTGGCTAATCCTGCTCCCCATATGGCTGCACCATACATGAGTGCTAGTGTGAGCAGAACGCCGAAGAGCCACCCTTTTGTGCAGCTCCTCAAATGTGTGTGGTGGCATTGTCTCTCCATCAAAGCTAGTTCTGCGTATCCTCGTGTGATTCGATCACGGGCTGCCTGAGATATGGAGAAAATCCCAAAGGCTGCTGTGAATGTCACCCCCTGAATAGTCATATGATCCGGTTGGGGCTGAACTTTAGCTCTTGGAGAAAGAGATTCCATTGCACGCTGCCCTCCACAATGGACTAAAAGAAAATCGATTCAATTCTTGCAAAAAGTCGACTCAAGAGTTGTTTAAAAGAAATGACCAAAAAGTAACCCAAAATTTATACCAAAACAAGTCGATTAAGAAAATTTTGACTAAAAGGAAAGAAAATTTGACTAAAATTTAAACCCAAATCGACTAAAAAGTTTAGAAAAAAAAAACAACCTAAATCGACTCAAAAACTCTGACTAAAAATCTTTTTGACTAAAATTCAAACCAAAGTTTTGACTAAAAAAAATTTGACTAAAACTTAAACCAAAGTCGACTAAACAAAAATTTAGACTAAAAAGTTTAGACCCAAAAAATTTAGACCAAGAAAAATCACTTTTTGGTAGAGTTTTCGGTCAAATCTTTTTTTGTGTTTTTCTTTGTTTTTGAATGGCAAGGCATAATCTACTTATTCCAATCAAGGTAGTTGGTTACGTAGTACTACAATATGTACAGTGGTGATACAATTGTCTTCAATGGGTTTGGTGGGAAAGTTGGTAAGGTTTGAGACGAGACCGGTTCACCAAAGGGATTTTGGTTCCTTGAAGAGTGGAGAGACGTACCGCCCCTTGAGGAAAGATCTCTTTTACCTTGTAAGGACCTGTCCATCCGGTGGATAACTTCTTTTCTTTCCTGTTGTACAAGCTTGGTTGATATAGCAGGACCAACGATCCTTCCTTGATTTCTGTCTTCCACAGATTTCTGTCGTGCCATGCTTTCCGCTTCATCGGCTCTTTTTTAAGAGTTGAATCCGCTATTGTTCTCTTTTCCTCCAGTTGATGTAATCTGTTCATATTCATGTTACTCATGAGTTGCAAATTATCAATCCTTGGATGTCCCACTGTGCTTGATCCTTTTAGAAATTCTAATGGAGCTATTGCCTCAAGACCATATACTAATTGGAAGGGAGTATGTTTCGTGGTTACCTTGAATGCCGTCCTGTATGCCCGTACCACACCTAGGTAGGTAGTGCCCCATGTCAAGGGATGGAGATAGCACATTTTCCTCAAGAGCGAGATGAGTACCTTGTTGGTGCTTTCCGCTTGACCATTGGCTCATGGGTAATATGCACATGATTTTTTGTGGAAAATTTTGTGCTTCATAAATATTTCAGTTAGGGTTTTGTTGATAAAATGAGATCCTTGGTCACTTGTAACTTCAATTGGACAACCATACCTGCAGAAAATATTTTCATACAAGAAAGAGGCTACCGTATGAGAAGTGCAATATTTTGTCGCGAGAACTTCTTCCATTTGGTGGAGTAATCAGTGGCCACCAACAAGTACTCAACATTCGAGGGAGAAGTGATGGGATAGATTGGCCCCACAAAATCTAATCCCCATTTTTCAAATGGTTTCCATGATAAAGAAATTTGCAAGGGTTGGTTGTTGAGCTTACTCGGTTTTGGTGCACAACATTGGCAAGTGTAGCATGTCTTTGCATATTCTGTTGCATCTCAAAAAAGATAAGGCCACCATAATCCTCCATGTAAAATCTGATGTGCTATTATTTGACCTGGATAATGGCATGTAGTTGTCCCTCCATGAGCTTCTTCTAGTATTTGTTGTACTTCATGTGGTAGGATGCATCTCCTATAGATCCCATCATATCCTACTTGGAAAAGAGTATTTTGAACGATTGAAAAATTCTTACTTTTTAGGAGCAATCTTCTTCGTTCGAGTGGTGTGAGATTAGGTGGGCAGGTTCCCATAGTTAACAAATGATGAACGTCTTGGTACCAAGTAGGGTAAGTGCTTACTTGAAATAAAGATTAATCTCGGAGGTTGTCTTCTATGCCCATAACTGGTTCCGGATGTCCTTTAATCCTTGAAAGGTGATCTGCCATCACATGGTGCTTCCCAGGTCATTGAACTAGTTCGAAGTTGAAATCTTGGAATAAGAGTAGCCACCTCCACACTCTTCCATAGATGTTTGGCTTGTTTAGCAAATATTTGATTGCTTGATGGTCGGTGATGACACTGAAGTGAATTCCCAACAAATAATGACGAAACTTCTTGAGGGCGAAAACAATAGCGAGTGCTTCTCTTTCAATAGTACTATAGTTGCGCTCTACTTTAGTTAAAATTCTGCTAGCATAGTAAATGGGTCGATCAAGTCTATGTTCTTTGCTAGGTTGTGTGAGTATGGCTCCTACCGCTATAGAACTTGCATCCACACGAACGTGGAAGGTAGCATTCCAATCTGGTGCTACTAAAATAGGTGCACTGATAAGTTTTGTTTTTAGAAGGGTGAATGCATTGTCTTCTGCTTCAGTCCATTGGAAGGGTACCGTTTTGCTAACGAGCCTAGAGAGGGGCTTAGTTATCTCAGCATACATTTTTATGAACTTGCGATGATAGCCTGTATGTCCTAAGAAACTCTGGATTTCTTTTGCATTAATTGGTTTAGGCATATGAAGTATTGCTTTGATTTTGTCCGGATCGGGAGCCATACCTTTTGCTGAGACTATATGACCCAAGAGTGTCCCTTATTTCACCAAAAAGTGACATTTGTTTGGATTGAATTTCAATTTGGCTTCTCTGCAAGCACTAAAAACCTGTTCCAATTGACAAAGATGTTCGGTGAAGTTTTCCATTGGAGTAGAATATCCAGTGCCTGAAAAAGTGAAGAAGTCGTCCATAAAGATTCTCAAGGATTTTGGCAACAATGATCGGAAGATTGAGTAAACCACTCGATTGAAAGAGGCAGGGGCATTGCATAATCCAAAAGCCATCTTAGTATATACATACGTACCTCAAATAGTTACAAATGTAGTTTCTGCTTGGTCCTTTGGATGGATGAACACTTGGTTGTATCTGCTAAATCCATCCATGAAACTGTATAAAACATGACCAGCCAAGTCTTCCAAAACTTGTTCTGAAAATGGGGTTGGAAACCCATCGGGAATCGTAACCTTGTTGAGAGCCCGAAAATTGACTCAAACACGTATCTTGTTGGATTGCTTCTTTTGGACTATTACCATCGATGATAACCATTCAGAATGCTCCACTGGGACAATGATCCTTGCTTCCTCTAGCTTTTCTATTTCTTTTTTGACCGCTTCTGCATACTTTGCATTAAGTCGATAAATCCTTCCTCTTATTGGCTTAGCATCATGAATCAGTGGAATAGAATGCTCTCCAAGATGAACAGAAGTTCCTTCTAAGTCATGGTAACTCCATGCAAATACATCCTTGAAATTTTGCATGAAAGTGGTTACCTAATGGAGCAAGGAGGGATGATCCCAAAGCTATGTTGCTAGTAAGATTGATTGCAAAGTCACAAGAGGACGCGTCCCCGGGTCCTAGGGACGCCGGGACGCCGTCCCCCAGTGGTTTGAAGGTGGGACGATGAACCGGGATGCCAAACGTCCCCTATGGAGCCTCTGTCTCAGCCTACGGTCCCGGGGATGCCATCATGTTGCAAAGCCTGGATGGGGACGGGTGGGGACGGCAGAAATCGGCGCCAAATATTTTTTGAACTAAAATTTTGAATTTGACAACTTTTTCGAGGGCAGTTTTAGCGCCTATTTTTGAGGGACTCTAGAAGGTTCCTCAACTCATTTACAAGCATAAATAGAGCCCATCTTAGCTCTTGAACATCACAACTTGACTTGCTTGAAGCTTTCTTGCATGTAGCCTTTGTGCATGTGCCATGAATGCTTGAGCTAGCTTCACACTTGCATATTCAAGGGATTTTCTCTTGTGTCCAGACTCTATCCTCTTAGCCCTCTCTTCCTCCTCATATTTTCCCTTCTCCTCATAGTATTCTCTCTCTCTATGGCTTCTTCATCGCGAATAAGTGGATCAAACACCAAGAGAAGGCTTGCTACAAGCAAATGGACATGGTGGGAAGAGTTGGAGTCTCCCGTATCCACTGGAGAAGGAGGTGGTGCAAGACCATGGACTTGCAAGCTATGTGGCTACAAACGAGTGGAGCAAACAAGGTGCGTGCACACTTACTTCATGAACATGGACATGAAGTAATATTTTGTTCCGCAATCACTTCGGAGAAGAAGCAAGATTTACTCAACAAGCTTGACCCGGCATCATTTGTGAGGTCTTCTATGCCGTCCACTTGAAGAGCGTCATCTTCATCGGCTCCGGTTCATGCTCCTACTCCCCCTACTCCTACTCCTACTTCTACTCCCTCTTCCACACCATCGGGGATGCCATATGTACGTCAATCACGTCAACAAACACTTCATGAAAATTGGAATCCCGTATTGAAGGAGGAGGTAGACACGGCAGTGGCACGTTTTTTCTACCATGACCACATAGCTTTCAATGCGGCTCGATAAAAATCTTATCTTGATTCGATTGTTTTGTTTTAAACCTCAAAGTTCAAAGTTCACTTCCATATGTCATGATTCATGACTTATAATCCATTACTTATGAATCTTTTTTGTTTTACCATTTTCCATAGATCACCATACTTCAAAGACATGGTAAAGAAGATAGGTGAATATAGAGCACACTATGTCCCTCCATCTTCGGAGAGCTTACGCACTACTTTATTGGAGAAAGAGAAGAAGCTTGTTGAAGCCACATGTGAGAGCATAAAGAAATCATGGGAAAGGAATGGAATATCATTGTTGGTGGATAGATGGAGTGATGTTCAACGACACTCTATCCATGGAGTGGTAGCCTATTCTCGTGGGGAGATGTACTTCATCTCATCACATGATGCATCCGAGACAGGGAAGTTGGCTGATATACTTGCGGTAGAGTGGGCAAGTGCCATAGAGATTGTGGGGCCTTCAAATGTTGTTTGCATTGTAGCGGATGGAGAGGCTTCAAATAGAGCTGCAGGTGCAATTATTGAAAATTTGTACCCTCAAATTATTGTTTGCTTTTGCATGGCTCATTGTTTGAATAATATTCTCAAAGATATTGGGAATTTGGATTGGATTTTGTCTGGAATCAATGAGGCAAATGCATTGGTTAACTTCATCAACAACCACACACGTGTTAAGAATGAGTTTAGCAAGAGGTCTACTCTTGCTTTGCTCAAGTATTCAGACACCAGATTTGCATACAACTTCACCATGTTACACCGCGTAGTGAAATGCAGTGGTGTCTTGAGAGGGCTCTTATTAAGTGATGAGTTTGCAACGATGCCACAGGCTTCTACTTCGACAGGAAAGCACTTTAGAAGGTTAAATGATGATGCAACGTGGTGGGCGAGCATTTCTCACATTGTGGATATTGTGCATCCACTTGTGCACTTGCTAAAAATTGTGGATTCCATCGAGCCGTGCATTGGTAAAGTGTATGAAGCTATGGATCGCACAATTGAATCACTGAAAACATTGGTGAACGATAATGACAGGTATGAAGAAATTTCAGCTATTTGCGTAAGTAGATGGAATGCATACTACTCCCCACTTCATGCAGCGGCATACATGTTGGATCCAGAATTTCAAGATAAAAAGCAATATTCAGATCCAGAGGTGGCTAATGGATGGAGGATCATATTAGAGAGGCTTGTACCAGATAGTGCAACTAGAAGACTTATCAGAGATCAACTATCCAAATATAGGACCGGGAAAGATGCTTCATATGCATGCGCAGATGCTCTGGAGGATAGATTACGTGTTGGTGCTGCCCTATGGCGGGAAGATTTTGGTTTTGATGGTCCAAATCTTCAACAGTTGGCCATTCGAATACTTAGTCAAGCTTGCACTACGAGTTGCCTTGAGCAACTATGGAGTGTGTATGGACATGTATCCTCCAAAACGAGAAATAGACTTGGTGTGCAGCGTGCTAGTGATCTTGTGTTCATCAGTGCCAATTTGAGGATGCTTCGCAGGACTCAATACGTGGAAGGAGATCCTTTCAGAGAATGGGAATTAGAGCACGAGTCAGACCAAGTCGCAAATGAAGAACATGAAGTAGAAGCCACTGATTGTGTTGCAGAAAATGAGACTCCCCACTTGGATTCTCCATAGTCATACTTATGTTGTAGTCTCTACATTTATGTTCCAGGCTAGTCTTTTTGACATTTGTCGATCGATGGTATACCATATGATGTAACATCTTTTTGTCATTATGATGTAACATCTTTTTGATATGATTTGTTAATGTATCCACCTTTTTTGACATGATGAAATACATATGACTTGTCACTTGTCACTTTCAATGTCCGTCAGGCTTCCTTACTCGTACATGTGTATATTGTTTATACTTAAGAAACATCTTTTTTCTATGGTCTTCTTGTTATTAGTCATCTAATATGTTAGCAAATCCATTCTACATGACTTTCATATGATTATTTTGGAAAAAAATGCATTATTTTAGTGCCGTCCCGGGGACGCGTTCCCGGGACACCCGAGGCACCGTCCCCGTCCCGGGGACACCACCTTTCCCGGGACCCGTCCCCGTCCCCTGGTGACTTTGATTGGTTGTGAATGTTCCTCATTCCCAAGGTTGAATTGCCTTACAGGTTGAGATGTCATGGATGATTCTTCGTTTTGGTCTTCAAAAATGCATCGTGGATAGGCTGGAGATTCCTCTAAGTTGATCTTTAATTCCTTTTCTTGCATCCATGAAGGTGAAAGCTCTTTCATCCACTGTATGTCGGATGGTATCGGTAAGTCATCTAGTGGAGCTCTTTTCTCCTTTACTTGGGTCAAATCCTTCGAAACTCCTTTCTTTCCCCTCCTCAAGTCCATGACTGGTTCTCCAAGCCCAAGAGTTTCTACCTGTTCAGACTCCCCTTTGCAAATAGATACGCCATAACATGGAAAGGCTTCCATCCATGTCAAAAGATCTTGGTCATCGTTTATTTCAATTTCATTACATGCTTCAGCGATAGGAATGTGTTGTTCTTCGAGAATAGTGAAAGAATGAGCATTACCTCCCCGAGATCCTTTCATATCTAAATGTACTTGTTTCTATACTTACCCCTGTAGGTTAACTAAAATAGTATCATTTCCCCAATCATGCATGGCTTGGATGTGCCTTAGCCATGGCCTCCCATGAGTAGAGGAAAGCCTCCATTGACCTGGGGTAGATCTAACACCACAAAATCTAAAAAGAATGTCAGCCCGTCCATCTCCACCGGTACCTTTTCTACAATACCAAGAGGTTTAACTCGACTTTGGTCAGCCAAGGTTATTGTGAACTTCGCTTCACCTGAAAGTTGGAGTCCAAGTGATTTGAGGGTAAAATCTGCAATGAGATTTATGCCAGAACCTCCATCGATTATTACTCCATTTATAGTTATTCCATATATAGTGACTGATAGACATGGACTCCTGAAGTCAGTTAGAGAGTTGGTTGATACCTTTGTGAAGTTCTCGGAAATTGAAGCTTTCATCAGGTTCGTTGGAGTGTGCCCACCACTTATTGCAAGGATTGTTGGAGGAGACAATGTCTCTATGATCCCTATAACTTCACTTCTAAATCTTTCATCCAGTCTTAATAGATCATACAATGATACCTGCTGGAAGGTGTTCTTTAATATTTCCTCAGTTTTTGCTTCTGCTTTCTTTTTCTGGGCTCTAGTCTGCACCCCTTGTTCTTGATCCATTTCTTGCAACGCCACCAATCTAGCTTTTGGACTTGGGCTGAAAGATGGGTTTGCATTGAGGTCTTGATTTCCTTTTTCTCTCTGTTGTGAATCAGGTTTAAACTCTGGAGCATAGCTTGGGGTTTCTTTTTCTGGTCCATGATTGTACAGGGAAACATCTCCATGAAGTTGACGAAGATCACTTAGTGGAGTGGCATGAATCTGGGCAAAAGAGTGGATTTCAAAAAATCGTCTATTTTCCTGAATTGGGTTATCCTGGGAAAATAAGTAGACTTCAAAAACTTGACCATTTTTAAGTAGACTATTTTTAAAAGTTTGGGCAACTTCAAGTTGATCATTTTCCAAAAATTGGTCTACTTTATGAACGTGGTCAGTTTTACAAAGTTGGTCAAATTTTTTAGTCACTTGCCCATCTTTTAAGTCGACTTCATGAACTTGACCATTTTTAAAAACTGGGTCAACTTCTTTAGGTAAAAAAAATCTTCCAAATTGCCGAGGGGCATCACACATATTCGGGTCCTCTTTCTCAGGTAAGTGCCACTGTACAAGAGAAAATTGGATACCTCGATAATTAAGAGTGTTGCTCTTTTCTCTCTTACTTGAATGAATTGCTAGTTGCTTTCCGTTATTGATAGAGATAACGTTGACCTGGTAGGAAGGAGCTGATCCACTTGTAGAAGCTTTCTGCTTTGGACAGTCCTTCGAATAATGATCCATTGTATGTGGGCAAAACCTACAAGGTGGAGACCCTTCTGGGAGGGAGCATTTTCCCTGAAAATGCCCATATTCGCCACATCTGTAGCACATGATAGGACGAGATGGTCTTCTAAATGGAGGTTTTCTTTCATTAGAGGAGTTCACCGGAGTAGTGGTATACATGCTTTCGACTTGAAATCTTGGAGTTGGTAATAGGGGCTGATGTACAGATACACTTGGTGATGCCCAATTCGCTTGCATCCCCTTGAGAAAATAGCAATCCCTTGCTTCATGGCCTGGTTATCCACAAAATTGACATACCAACCTCTCCGGACAATCTTGAGAAGAATGTCCTTAGTTCTTACATAAGGTGCACCAAATCGATGTTTTTACCTCTTTCTGCGTTCTAAGCTCCTTCAATTCTTGTCGTAGCAGAGCTAGCGCTTCATCCCTTCCTTGCCAAGGAGCCTTTTCCTCTTGCAAGGTTTTTTGTAACTTCAAGGCTTCTAACTCTCTTCTTAGTTGTGCGAGAGGATCACTTGTGAATTCATCTGTACCTTCATGTTCTTTGAACTGGACTCTTTTTGTAGTTTAAGATTTTCCAATTGATCAAGAATGTGTTCTGTGGAGTTACCTAGGGTAAACGTAGTTGTGAAGGTGGTTTTGAGGGCATCCCAGGTGGTGAAGTGTGCTTCATCGTGGTGATTGTACCATTGATCCGCGAGCCCTTCAAGAGTGGACGGAAACAAGGCAAGGAAGGCATCTTCTCGCTGATGTAAACCTCTACTCTTACATAGGGAAAGAAACCTCCTCACATGATCATCCGCATCCTCATGAGGGGCTGCCTTGAAGGAAGGAAATTTGATGTTGATCCGAGAGAGCAAGTTAGTCAAATCTTCTCCCATCACTGCGGCTTGTGGTCTTTGGTTGTCCGCCATGTCCTTCGAAGGAGGCGTTGAGTGCCGATCCGAGACTCCTCACGATGATGATGCGTCGGGAAATGGAAATGGAAGTGGTGGAGCTCTAGGAGGGATGTAGTGTAATCTTTTCCATTGATAACTCTTTATGGGAGTCTTTATGGGACTAAGGGATCATTCCTTATGGCTTAAGCTAGTATGAGTCATAGACTATCGCTCTAACGCTCTTCAGCAACTCGGTTCTTCGAAGGGCTGAACTTCTAACAAGTTCAAATTGCAACCAAGGTCCCACCGTGCATGCCAAAATGAGCACCTGTAGATCAATTTCTTGTTCTACATGCTCAATATGGTGTGTCCTCTTAAGTGCAATATGCATTGTGGGTTGCAATTTGAAGACTCAATAGGGAAAAAAAAAATAGCATATACAATGACTCCCAGTGAAATGAGAGAAAGAAGCTGAAATTATGAGTACAAACCACTCAAAGAGGATTATACAAACTTTGGGCAATCAGTAGGAGACATAAGCATACACCTTCACTCTAAGTGCTGGACTTCAATTCTCTAAATATACATGCTCAAAACTCTAGTCTTCCAACTAGCTGCTAAAGAGAAGATTGGTCAATCACTGCTTGCCCACTACTCACTCAGAGTGCCAAGCTAGCTGATTCCAATTCTACCAAGTGGAGCACTAGTGGTAAGCTAAGAGCTCTACACACACAAAGGGAAATATAGTTTTCTTAGAAGTGAAAGATAGAAAAAGGGGACAAAATTAGTTTCTCCTTTGGCAGGCTGTCTAACAATTTTAGTACTCTGGAAACTTCCTTCTTGGTCCACTTTTCCTGGGCCGTCACTATCTTCCAAATTCTGGTATTCAGCACCATCCACCGTCCATGAGTTCTCCACGTGCAAGTGGCTGAAAATTTAGACCACCGTCCATGAGTTCTCCGAGTGCAAGTGGCTGAAAATTTAGACCATATGGAGATCTGGAAAATTTAGTCTCTTTTTTCAAGTGAAAAAGTATACTAAATCAAAAGTACACCATTTTCTTAAAAAAAATAGACTACTTTTGAAGTAAGTAGACTAACTCCATAAAAATGGTGAACTTCTGAGTAAGTCGACTAACTTGTAAAAGTTGACTATAAAACAGACTACTTTGAGAAATTGGTGAACTTAGGAATTTAGACTACTTAGAGAATTGGTGAACTTAGGAATTTAGACTACTTAGAGAATTGGTGAATTCAGAAAATTAGGAAACTTAGGAAATTGGTGAAATGGAAACTTAGGAAATTGGTGAAATGGGAGAATATGCAACTTTGGAAATTGGTGAAATGGGAAATTAGGCAACTTGGGAAATTGGTGAAATTGGAAATTAGACAACTTAGGAAATTGGTGAAATAGGAAATTAGACAACTTAGGAAATTGGTGAAATGGGAAATTAGGCAACTTGGGAAAATAGGTGAAATGGGAAAATAAGCAACTTAGGAAATTGGTGAAATGGGAAATTAGACAACTTAGGAAATTGCTGAAATGGAAAACAGTGAGTACGAAATTGGGAATCTGGCCTTCTTCATGAACTGATGAGCTGGATCCCCTCTTCTCCTTTTTCTGGCTTCTCGCTTCTTCTGCTTCTCCCTTGCCCGAAATCGAGGTAACTTGCCTTGTACTTGGCTTCTGAATCTTGAAAAGCAAAACATAAAATACATTATTTTAAGAGTGTATCAAAGTACCCCTCTATAGGCTATATGTTCTTTTTGCTTCCGTGGTTTGTCACACAGATAGATTATACAGAGGAATTGTGCCGGATAAAGGTATGTCATGTCATGCTTGAGCACGAGGCAAGTATGGAGCAAGAAGATGCTCACTCAATGGAGAGAGAGACTGAGTTTTCTTGTTGAAGAGTATTGTGCCATAAAATGGGAAGCGATCAACCATTGACGGGTGCATTGTCGATTCTTCCTATGCCTTTCCCTGCCAGAGGATCGAGCTCGGGAGCATTAGAGCTTCGCTCATTGTCAAGTCCTCAAACATAAGCTTCCTTGTGCAGTGTGCCCACATATCCAATAGTACAAGAGTGTAGGCTGCCTATGCAATTGCACCAGAGTATGAAGCAAGATACTCACTTACACGCTTCTCAGGGTAGATAGAACAAGCCATCATTGTTCCTTGCCACGCCATTATGTGGGAGAGAGAGAGAGAGAGAGAGAGAGTTTTTTTAAGCCAAAATTGGCCTATGAGACAAAACATTGGATACATGAAAAGCTAATACAATCTAGTCTGAAACATGAGTGGTGGAATACTAAGTGTGATGGTGGGGTGATGCAGCCCTACCTATGGGGATATATGTTGTGTGTCTATATGTTGAGGGTACTAGAAACTAAGAATGGGGGAGAGAGAGAGGAAGAGGGGGGGGGGGAGAGAGAGAGAGAGAGAGAGAGAGAGAGAGAGAGAGAGAGAGAGAGAGAGAGAACTTCAGTTGCACTTAGTCAATTAGCTTCGATCTCATCATTTTTGAAATTAAGGATTCAGTTGCATAAGCTATAATGTCACTTGCGCAGGTGAGGCTGAGTATAAAGGTCCTCGACCACATGTTTTCTTGCAGCCGGGGCAGTTGGATTCCATGTTGTAGTCTGATTCAATGCTCAAAATATCTCTCCATCGACTATTAAGGATCTGCAAGCTTCCCACAATATACGTGGCTATTGGACCAAGAACTCTCTAAGTTGCATGTAATGGAAGCATAGTGGTTATCAACGGGATGGCAACGTCGTAGGCAAAAGATTGCTAACGCGTTAGCAACGGGTGGAAGTTCTGAACCCCAAGTTGCGTACACTTCAATTTTTATTTTATATATTTTTTAAGTTCTAGATATCCTAGGTATAAGAATCCTCCTATAAATGCTTAAGTATCATAAAAAAGGCATGAAAACAAAATATGTTTAGATTTATACAATGTACATATCAAATATATAGGTCATCAATTTGTCTTGTCATGTATATACATAGTATGTACATACATACATGCATAGATTACATTATATTACTTACATAGTAGTAAATATATACTACATGCATATGTAATACATACATTTTCATGTACATATCTACATTTGATATACATATTACATATACACATAGCGTATAGATGCATACATACATACAGACATGTATACATATTATGTGCATAGTAGATACTAGGTATATACTACAAACATACAAACATATATATTAGATACATACATAAGTAAATACACAAGTTTTTCAATAAACATAGAGTACTAGATTATAGGAATTACATCATACATACATACATGCATACATAGATACATAGATACATACATACATAACTAAGTGAATAAATAGATTTTTGGGTGAACATATAAAAATAGGATCATACATACATACATTACATATATAGTACATACATACATAAGTAGATACATATATATGCATATGAATGATGTTATATGCTACATGACATTGGGATGATCATATGGTAAGTGGGACATTGTATACTCTCTTTGTCTCTCTCTCTTTTTTTTTTTCCTCATTGAGGCATTGGCCTTTCTTGTATGATTATTCAGATCATCAACTTTTTTCTTCATAAGTTGTAATGGCTAAAATATAAAAGAACCTTCCTTGTGGACCATTTTTGGATTGTTGGGGAGGGTTTTATTTTTTTATTTTTTAGCTATACGTTGCGAACAGATACGCAACATGGAGTTGCGTTGCGAAAGTTGCAAACGTTTGCAACGCGTTGTGTATGCAACACTGCATGGAAGCTTTCACTTTCTGGCGTTATTAGGAGGATTAAGCAAAGAAAAAGGGGATTCTATGGAACAAGCCGATTTTGGACACTGATTTCGGAGACATAATAAGTATCTCTTTCATGTGGGCATTCACCATTCGCTATACACCATGAAAGTTCTTTCGCTATCATAGTGGAGGTGAATTTATCTTGAAATGTATTTTTGTATAGTTATCTTATTCTGTGAGCACATATCAGAAGGCACCACATATCACTATCAGCCACTCTTTTAGGAAATTAGAATATGTGGATTATACATTTTTCCACAAAGAAGGCACATAAACATGGCTTCTTGTAATGGGATTCACAACACCTTCCGATAAAGAAGGTAGGAACTTGCCAATGCCATTAGACACACTTCTAAATAAAAATGTATGTGCACTCTATCTACATCACAAAGATGTGAAACATATGATATCCAAAGTCAACAGTAAGGCTATACTCAAAGAAGAAGAGCAAGCTTCTACCTCAACATGAAGAGAAGGATCCCACCAATGAATCTCAAATACCACATCAAAGGCATATCTCAACGCATAATAAAGAAGGATGCAAAGATAAATTCTACAACAAGGAGATGGATCTCAAGATATACACAAATGCACTACCTACCCCATGTTGTAAACCCTTTATATGTCTAGGGATCTCATATGTCCCTAGATCTCGACAAAACCATTTGGATCCCAAATGTCCAAGTATACGTTTTGGGATCCCATATGTCCCTAGATCTCCAAGGGTGCCATATGTCCCAACGCACCATGATGCCATATGCCCATGGAACCCAAACCCACATGGATGCCATATATCCATGAAAACCAAGGGATGCCATATGTTCCACAATTCATATGTCCAAGCTATGTCTAAGGATCCGATATGTCCTTAGATCTAAAAACCCCATGGAATATGTTATGCCATATGTCACTAGTTCCCACATTACAAGCAAAAGGGTCATCACATGGAAGGGGGTGTTTAGATTTCCATTAGGAGCCAGAGACTCAAAGAGCTAGGAGATGTCCGCGTAACGTTGGGTATAGGAGACCCCGGCTATACCAGAATGAGATATTGAGGATCAAACTACTTCATGAGCTCCATCGGAACAGAGACAACTATCCACACCCTGGCATGTCATTCTTCATCTGACACCCATGTCTCACATCCTCCATCCACTGCCCCCATACTACATTCCTAGGTCTATTCGTCTTGGTTGGTTCCACTACGACTCATACACACGATATCATTTGTAGTCCTCTCTCGTACTACGTGGTCGTTCTTTGTGGTGCCAGAATCACATCACTTTCAACACTTTATTAGGCTTTCCTTTTCAGTTCACTTTAGATGTTTCTACTCGTTTTTGTTTATGAATACTTGGTGTATCACGGATGTATCTCGGTTTGTCTCATAGGCCAATTTTGGTCTTTAGAAGACGTTAATATAACTCTCTTTCTCTTTCTCTCTCTCTTTCTCTCTCTCAATAAATAGGGTAATACATTCAAGATCTGCATTAAAATCGTGCTAAACACATCCTTGAGAAAACAACATTATGTACACTATATATAAAGTATACACTACTATCTTGGCTTGACTCTTGCTCAGCCCTCCTGTCCTCTATAGAGCTTAACCTTAGACATAGTTACCAATGGTAAATCTTCTCCTTCAAGAGTTCTGAGCTTTACTACTCCTTGTGGCAGAATGTGTTCCATAGTGTAGGCCAACCCATATGGGCATAAGCTTCTTCTTTTCCTTTTCCCGTGAAGAGACCAGGATGATAAAGCAAGATTAGTCAACCTTTCTATGCCTTGGTCTCCCATAAGTGAGAGTCATGGACTTGCTCTTTTTACCTTGAATAGTGGTGAGATGATCATCAGCCAGTTTTTATATTTTCTCCAATATTCACAATCTTTCGAAATGGGAATGTAGTATTGATGACTTGCTTAATCTCCAAAGACTCCCAACTCACAATAAGCTAAAAATGAATTTAAAAGGTGCCACTGCTTGCAGGCCATATACAAGTTCAAAAGGTGTATGGGTGATGGTTGCCTTGTACAAGGTGCAGTATGCCTAGAGTTTCCCATTCAAGCTTGTTCCCAAGTAGCAGGAAATTGTAGATAGGCTTTCCTTTGTAGTGACATTAGAACTTTATTGATATTCTCTGCCTGTCCGTTGCAACTTGGATAATATGCAGAGGAGCTCTTATGGAGGATTGGATACTCAGAGAAAATAGTGGTTAAAAGTTTATTCATGAAATGTGCTCTTTTGATTTGTGATTGTGTGCACTTGAGGCTGTGATGAGTTGATCAGATTCACGTGGAGTTTGATAAGAAGCTATTGATCTCATCTTCCTGTCAACTGAAACTAGATGAGGTCTACTCTTCTCATATAGATGTTTTGAAGATGTACGTAGGTGCTATTACGACAACATGTATAATGAACAACAATAAACAACTGCACTGATTTTGACTGAGATGCAGATAGTGGTGAAAAAAGTTGCTGTTTTGTGGAACTATGACTGAAAATGAAACAGTCTCAATTATTGTTTTAGTGCCAGATCCTCTGCTGATGTAGAGATCAGTTGGGCTTTATTTAGTCTACAAATTCAGTGGATTTCTTAAACGTACCGTAGGATGCCGCATGGAAGTTACTCTCTATTAATATAGCTTCCTCTGAGGGTCAACTTAGTCTTACCTTGCATGTAATGCAAAGCCTATGCAATTAATCTCATGAAATGTGCACCGCTTGGATGCCCCACATTTTTCAACTTATAGATCTATACTACACAAGGAGTCTCAGACGTGTGATATTTGGGGTTCAGATCGATTTGCTTTTACGTAAAAAGAACCACCTTCATGAGGACAGAATATCTGAATATGATTGCTTTCTGCTAGGAGGGAGTGGTGCACATTGAACACATTTTGTTTCGGTACTCATGGTGCCCAAATGGAAGTCTAAATTTATTCTTTGAGGCCTGACTATATATTCTTGGGCATTCTTAATGCATACGCCTAGTGTATTGCTCGGAGTAGAACGAGGCTTCGGGACCTTTGTGATTGCTTCTTGACGTTGGGATGATCATTGGATTATGGGGGGGATCTCAATATGCTGGAGATCTGGGTGATTGTACTGATCGAGGCATTACTATTTAGGATCCACAGAAGTCTTAAAGAGAGTCTGTGTTGTATTGCGGGTCAGGGATATGTGGCAGGCAGAGTGTCGGTTCCCAAAGTAAGAGACCTTGTGTTCTTTCCATGTGGATGGTTGCATTGTTGTGACTGATCTAGCACTGGGCATTAAGATGGATAGGATGCAGACTATTTTATTCGGGGTTCAGGGAAGATCCTATGTATGGGACTTGTGGGCATGAGACACAGTAGGGATTCCACAGAAATTGATAAGTCATATTGCTATTGGGCAAGCAAAGGTTAGTTGCTTTCTACAGAATAAAACCCCTCATCGTATGCGACCTGTAATTTTTGAGAGAGGTCAAATCAAGGCTCCAACAAGGAGCGGCTTCACTTTAAGAGAGAGATGCTTTTATTGAGAAGAGTATTGAAGCTCGTGGAGTGGAGTCAGTGTACAGCCAAAAGCCATAAAGAAGTGCACTCCCTACTGTCTCTTGCGTGAGATTCTTTTCATCCATTAGAAAGGCAGTGACTCGAGAGTTCTTTGACAGTCAGTCTGAGACAATGATTTGGTATTATACACTGAGCCTGTCTTCATGGAACTCACAATTAGATGGTTAGAAGATTTCTCTCTTAGCTTACGGTTTTTTTGAGAGTTTCTCATTTGTGATACTTTCTCAATCAGAATTGTTTGGGTTATTGAATGTGCCTGTACCAATTGAATTTTTGCATCTTCCTTATCTAGTATGTGTCCCTAATGCTTGGGCTTCGTATAGTAGCATCCGAGGTTCCATAGTGAGTTGAAGTAGCTAGAGCCTAGCCATAGCTTGGCTTATTCGCTAGAAAATAGTCGTTATTTCACTCAGGCGCTGATATACGATTTCAGATGTTTTAGATAAATATATGAATATATTGTCACATTAGAATAGCGCGTGGTTTCCGTTTTTCTATTAGACTCACTAGGGAATCAAATATAGTAATGTCTGTCCATTATTGTAGGTTACCTCTTGACCGATTTCCGCTCTTTTCGTTCTCGCTCTGAGTGAGTGTTGAGAATCAAAACTTGTGGTTTTCTAGAAACTGTATTTTCCAGATTTTGTTTGTGCGGATGCAGTTGCTTGTTGCTTATTATAAAAGCAACAGGCTGAAGTTACATGTTTTACTAATCTATTTGTACTGCTACAGGCATTTTATAATGAAAACCTGGCAAATGCTTTCTCAACATCTATCCTTGGACTTTCTGAGAGTGGAGAATTACAGAAACTAGCGAAAGGTTGGGGACTGGAGAATGTTGAATGCCCTGCTACCATACAATCAACGCAGCTAAATCTTGGAAACTCCAAGGGACTATTGATTATCATGGCTGGTGTACTGTCACTTGATGTAGCCTTTCTTCTGATGAAGGGAGTGCATGAATGGTTAAGAAGAAGGCAGCGGCGTGATGGTATCGGTGGTTATATGGATGACCCTAGTGTACGTGCATCCATCAGACGACGTATCTCATTTGTGAGAGCAGGTCTGCATCCTTCAGAGATGGGTTAACGACTGCATATGCTTTTGAAATCGTCCAATATGTATCAATCTATAGGGATAAGTTTTCAGTTCTGTTCACCGTATTTTTCTTATAATATCTTCCATAGTATTCATATATGTATATTCCTTTAATATACTTTTTGTTTTTTGTTTTTGGAGAGTACAAAAAGGAAATCTGTATTTCATCTTACATTTCGCTGAGGGTGTAAGTCATTGTATCTTTCTATCGATCTGCGTGATAGCTGTAAACCAGAAAGAATTGTAACTTGCAGCAGCGATGGGTGAGGCTTTTCTTTTTTATTTTATTTTTTTGAAATGGAGGTTCCGAGGCTTATTCCTCCAAGATTTAACTTTGAAATTGCAACTCTACAAGGAAGGGCATAGTACCCATGGGACCCCCCTTATCTCACAAGAACAAGGGTTTACATAGCTGGGTTAAACTTCAGTCACAACTACCGCGGGGCAGGACAAACGATGGCACATCAGTCACAAGGTACAAATTTCCATGTTAAACATGTCCCTTACATGTTGCCTGTGGGGGTTGAACCCTCACCCCCGCCTCAAGAGAGGAGAGGCCCAACCTCCAAGACAAGCGGCATAGGACATGGGTGAGGTTTTTTTTTTTATTATTTTTTAATGGAGGTTCAACCGAAGCTTACTCCCCAGGACTTTAACTTTGAAATTGCAATTGTACAAGTGAATGGGCATAGCACCCACGAGACCCCTCGTACCCCACAAAGCAGGGGTTATACAAGGAGACATGGTTACAATTGAAAGAGACATGGTTACAACTGAGTTTAACTGACGTAAACCATAACATGTCCAGCCCAGGACTTGAACCTTGGACCTCTGCCTCAAGAGGCCAAAGCTCAACCAACTGCCCTATGAGACTGGCCAGGTGAGGCTTGTTTTAAGGCAAAATGAGGTTCTTAGGTCTTTCATATTTAATGAGCTCGACATCTTTAACATCGAGTATAGAGATGCACGGTTTTCCTTCTATCATTCCTCTGCGAAAAGAGATTCTTCTTTTAATAGAACACCAACGGAAGGTCTACCCCGCCGCCTGAAATCAGCTATTCAAACTTGACATAAGAGGAATTTTCTCGAAACACAATCGTAAAATTCGCGATTTAAATTGCATGAAGCCTGAATCAGCTATCACAAATTCAAACTTTCGACAATATCAAGATGGAACCATAGTAAAAAAAAAATACATAGCAAGATTTTTTCCAGATAGAAGTCGTAAAAATATCTGGAACAATTTAAACGGCATGAAAGGGCTTTCATATAATGTGAAAAACAATATTTATCTCTTTATGTGAAGGGAGTGATGATAAGAGTCATTGAGGGTCTTTTGCAATCGCACGGTTGTTAGAGCTTGTGTGTGTGTGTGAGAGCTTGAGTGTGTGTGTACTTATATAGCTTGTTGTTTATGAGAGAGAAATATTCAACCTTAAAGGCAAGCCTCTTCTTTTCTAATAGAGATGAGTTGTGTCTCCTAAGGTGTAATATTGTAATATTTTTTTATACCTATGAGAATGATGGGAAATATGGACACTGTTAATAGGTTACTGATCTATACCTAAAGGCTTCTTTCCTTTAGCTATCCTTGACATTTGATCTACCATATAATGTTGCCTAGTAGGTTCTATATGAATCTCAAAATCACTCTTGAAATAGAAACAACCATCACCATAATCTACCTACTGTCCTTCGCTTTAAATATCTTAGGAACTAATGGTAAAAAATGACTATGCGATGCACGCCCAAGAGACAATGCCTCAATTTATGAAAGGAAAAGATGATGTATGAAAAGGTTTGTCAAGAAACTTCTTGCACCATCAATCACTAAGTAGGGTTCCTGAACAATGCATACTATATATATATATATATATATATATATATATATATATATATATATATATATATATATATATATATATATATATATATATATATATATATATATATATATATATATATATATATATATATATATATATATATATTCATTTAGAATTATAGAAAGACATTTTTAGATGGTGTATGAGAAGTCTATGTGATTAATTTTACAAACCAATCTATGTAGTTTCTTATATATTTCATTCATTATGGAAATATGAGGGAAAATGGATTCATCAAGAGCTATAAGATATCTAGATAGAGCATCATACAATGGATTCAATACATCATGCAATTGAAAAATAGTGATGTGAGTCTTTTGCAATCTCGTGATTGTTAGAGCTTGAGTGTGTGTGTGTGTGTGTGTAAGAGAGCCATCAACGACGGTAGGACTCCGTCTCATCTAAAATCCATTTTGAGGGTGATAAACCAATTCGTGTTGAAGATATTTTCCACCATGCACATAAAGTGCTACACGCCAAGAGCATGTTCTCAATGAGTGCTCCTACCAATATTCCTTATGATGAGAACTATTCCTTATCTGTGAGGCTTTCATAAGCTACTAATTCATAAGCTTCCATGATTGGTTTTGAGGGATGGAGTGACTAATTAAGCTATGTGAAAACCTCATGTTTAAGTGAACCCTTGACATAATGGTACTTAAATGGATCCCTCAGCAAGTGTGTTCTTCATCAAACATATTTCATAATCCAACTATAATAAGAGGCAAAAAACTTATCGTTAAGAGTAATTTGGAAGTACAAATTCCCTTTTTTTTGTGATGGTTGATATATGTATGAGAAAGGTTTTCAATATTCTTGTACGCCTTTACAATTTTATGATATCTTTTGTAGTATACTTGCAAATGCACATGGAGTAATAATTATATATGAATTTATATTTTTATGTGAGAGTGAGAGTGTGGTGAGACCTGTGATAAATAATGGATCCAATTATGTTGCTATGAACCACATGCTTGAAGAGGCATGCCTAAGATGTACATAAATATCATATGCATCACGTAGTTTCGACTTATTGATGGAAGATATAAGAAAGATGCTGATGTGTGAGATTCATTCTAAATCATACTAATTTTATAGTTAAGATTGCAAGGATATGCATAAAACTAGCAAGCATCTTTCATGCATAGTCTTTCCAAGATTTACAAACCTCTTGTCATATGTTTGTGTATATGGTCCATGATAGAGTCTTTAGAGTAAGAAAGTGGATTCTATATATCATCATGTTGGATGAATTGTACTAGATATCATAGATTAGACAAGGAGATTCTCATAGAGTTTACATCATTCATTATGGAAAATGATGTGTTTTGGTCAAAGGGAGACATTTGGATGGTTGCAAGTTACTTGGCTTACACTGTTCTACACGATCTTGTAATGGTATTTTGATTGTGTAGCTACCCTTGAAGAGTGCCTACTTTATTGACATGCTCTCCGTGGAGAAGTATACTCAGTAACATGCTTTGTGCTTTTGAAGGGAAACAGAAAACCAAAATAGAATTTTGGACTAGAGACCAACTTGTAAAGAAATGATAGACTTGAAAAATTAAGAAAGAGAAGAATGAGGAAAATCGTGACTAAGAAAGAGTAGCCATTCAAATGCTACTTGTTTCAAGCATGATACTGTGCACATTACCAATAGTTTAGAAGGACCAGCATTTCAATATACGTAAAAGGATTCTCAAGCTATCGACACAATGAGGTGCATGATTCTTCAACAAATGGAATTTCAACAATAACTGAAATACATGATTGGAAAAAAATAGGATGTCATTAATCATACAGAATTGAACTTGACCAACAGCTCAAGGACTACACGAGAGGAATACAATAACTTAAGAGAAACTTAGAGAACATCACATATATTGCTACTCCACTTGCACCCACTTGAGACAATGCTTGATCCAAGTCAATCATTAGGATTCTTCCACTGCCAGGACTACACCCCTGTCTACAAGGTTTAGAAGGTGGTAGCGAGACACACTCAGATTGCTAATCACTCAGACCACCTCTCCTAACTTATATTGAAACTCTTGGTAGAACAAAAAAATCAAGAAAATTGCAAATATTGATTCCATCATAAATCATCTTTTATGAATAACCCCGAAAATATTGATGCATGAATGGAAAGATGAAGTTGGACTCCTTATATAGGCAATGGGAGACCACTAGATGGTTGTTTACAGAGAAGAGTTGAAAGACCACTTCATGGATGAGAATGCTTCTATTGCTGCCATCGATTTGCACACTTGAAGGGGATGTTGTAAGGGTAGGGACCCCCTAAGGTGGTTGCAGAGTAGTGGCTAGTAAGTGCCCCTTCCCAACTTGAAACTACCTTTGGACATTAATCGTTTCCTTTTCTCAATTGGTACATTAATGAAACCTTTCTTCATCTCCATGTGACAAATGATCTTTCTTTGGATGGGCCACCTTCTAGTGCATGTGACAAGTTCAAGGAGACCAATCTTGATGAGCTAAGGGTGACCACCAACATTAGGTGATAGTATGTGATCCAAGGTGGCCAAGCTTTAAGTTGGGTAGGGTAACCAACCATTTATGTGATTCAAAATGACCAAGTTTCATGTTGGTGAGGAGCAATCAATCATGTTCGTGGGGGTGAACAATCTTTTGTGTAATTTAGGGCATCCAACTTTCATGTTGGTGAGGGCTGACCAACTTCTATGTAATCTAGCTGACCAACGTTTATAGTATGCTGAGGAATTTATGCAACCACTTAATGATGCCAAGGGTGAGTAACATGTAGGCACATTAGAAGATGGGTAGATAACTCTGAAATGATGGAGGGAGATTAGTATCTTATAGGAGAGGAGACCGACCTTTGTGTTATAGCTAATCTAGGAGACTAACTCCTTGCTAAGTAGTGACGAAGGGAAACCAACCATTAGCTAGGTAATGAGGCAAGACGACCAAATATAAACTAGATAATGAGGCATAGTGATCAACTCTTATCAAGGTTGTGTGGTGTTCTAGACTACAAGAGGATCTTGTTTGTGCAGTCAATTTTCAAGTTGGAGGTAAAGGTAGGCATCCAATTTCCAATTTCATAGGGCTAGAAGACCAACTTGTGCATTCATTTAGTATCCTCAACTTTGGCCATTGCTTTCTAGCAAGCCCATAGATTCTTGGGTGACCAAATCCTATCTACCTCCTTCCTGTTTGCACATTCTTTCATCCCTTATCTTACTTGGAAATCTCTTTGTGCATACTTCCCTTTATCTTACCTTTATGTTGTGTGCTTTAGAAATCCCAACATCAGGTCTCTGCAATGCCTCATTGTAGGTTTTGCTCATGCTTCCGTTATTGTGATAGACAAAACCATGTTCCTATTTATAGAGAAAATGAAGCAACAATGCTAGAATGAAACTCTATCATATATACAACAATGTGATTTCCCATATTCAAGACTCATCTTGTAGGGATGCACTCTATGAATGTTAATTAGATGCATTACGTGTCCAACCAAGTCTACAAGTTGAATAGCACCTTGATGAAGCATCTTGACTACTTTATAGGGATCTAGCCAATCTAGTCCCAGTTTGGTTGGCATGGGTGAAATCTGATATATTAGGACTACAGACTCTTGATATTTTTAATGTTAATCTCTCAGGTCTCTATCTTGGACTATTTTATTCACCTTGTGTTTATGTTGCAATATTTCCAATCAATTTCCCTATATTCTTCCAAAGATTCTAGTCTTCTTATGTGGGCTAAATATCATCAATAAATTTTTATTCATGTGCTCAAATATAAAATCAAAATGAGACAGTGCTTCTTTTCCATAAGCTACAAAATTTAAAGAGTTTCACCTTTAGTACCACTATTTGCTAGTTGGTATACCTAGATTGCTCCGATCATTGCGGTTGGCCATGCACTTTGGTGATTCAACAAAATCTTTTCTAATATTCGATTAAAAGCTTATTAGAGCTTTTGGCTTGCCCATAAGTCCTAGGATAGTATGCACAAGACTTCTTGTGATAGATTCTATACTTGTCAGAAATGTGCTACAATAATTGATTTACAAAGTGAGTGCCTTTATCACTTGTGAGTTCTAGAGGACATGCAAACTTGAGAAAATATTTTTATACATGAAGTTTACCACAATTGAAAGTATGCAAGTTTTTGTGGCTTTTCCCTCTACCCATTTAGTTGAATAATATGTAGGCAATAATATGTACCTTTTATTTCTAGGTTGTCCAACTAGGTTGTTGAATCCAATGAAGTTAGCCATCTTGCTCGAAGGGCTGCCATCTTGTTGTAATAGCCAATGGTTGGATATCCTTCCTTGTAGGTTGAGATATGCATCTTAGCATCTTAGCATCTTTCACATATTTTTGCAAATTCGTTTTCATATTTCAAAAGATGAGCCCATAACAACCCTTTGTGAAAGAGTTTGTGTGCCAAGTCCTCTCCCTTGATATGTGCATGATATTCTACTTCAAACAAAAAATCACTTCCTGTGGATATACACACATGTGTAGAAATCCATCTAGGCAGTACTTATTTAGCTTGTTCTTTATGAAAGAGAAATATTGAACCTTAAAGGCAAGCCTCTTCTTTTCTAATAGAGATGAGTTGTGTCTCCTAAGGTGTAATATTGTAATATTTTTTTATACCTATGAGAATGATGGGAAATATGGACATTGTTAATAGGTGTAGGTTCTATATGAATCTCAAAATCATACTCTTGAAATAGAAACAACCATCACCATAATCTACCTACTATCCTTCACTTATCCTTTAAATATCTTAGGAACTAATGGTAAAAAAAGACTATGCAATGCACGCCCAAGAGACAATGCCTCAATTTATGAAAGGAAAAGATGATGTATGAAAAGGTTTGTCAAGAAACTTCTTGCACCATCAATCACTAAGTAGGGTTCCTGAACAATGCATACTCTCTCTCTCTCTCTCTCTCTCTCTCTCTCTCTCTCTCTCTATATATATATATATATATATATATATATATATATATATATATATATATATATATATATATATATATATATATATATATATATATATATATATATATATATATATATATATATATATATATATATATATATATATATATAGTGTTATTTAATATTTATTCATTTAAAATTATAGAAAGACATTTTTAGATGGTGGTATGAGAAGTTTATGTGATTGATTCTACAAACCAATCTATGTAGTTTCTTATATTCTTCATTCATTATGGAAAGATGAGGGAAAATGGATTCATCAAAAGCTATAAGATATCTAGATAGAGCATCATACAATGGATTCAATACATCATGCAATTGAAAAATAGTGATGTGAGTCTTTTGCAATCGCATGATTGTTAGAGTTTGAGTGTGTGTGTGTGTGTGTGTGTGTGTGTGTGTGTGTGTGTGTGTGTGTGTAAGAGAGCCATCAACGACGATAGGACTCCGTCTCATCTAAAATCCATTTTGAGGGTGATAAACCAATTCGTGTTGAAGATATTTTCCACCATGCACATAAAGTGCTACACGCCAAGAGCATGTTCTCAATGAGTGCTCCTACCAATATATCACGACATAAGATTGAAGAATATTTTGTGTGAAAGGTAGTGTCAAGGCAAGAATGCAAAGAGAACATATGCATGAATAAACTACAATGACGTTGAATGGATTGTTGATTCAGGATGGAATACTATTCAGTGTTGTGTTCCATGGAAGAGGACCATGAGGGTGGTCAACAGAATAGTTGTTGCCTAGGAGAGTCCTTCAAGAAAAACTTTGCACACTTTTGAGTTCCCTAGATAAACCAAATCGATAGATGTCAAAGTAATCTCAACTTGTGGAGAGAAAGGCTTAACTATGAGGCTTACATAAGTTGCCTAGTTCACAAGCCTCTCATAAAATTGATTTTGAGGGATTGGATGGCTAGCTCAATTTGAGAAAGATTCGTAGTTAAGTGAGCCCATGCAAGAATATATTTGGATGTGTGACCTCCTAGGAAGTCTGCTTCCCATGAGAGAATCTACAAAATTGAAACTTTAATAAGTGATGTGAAAGTTCAGATCCTATTGATGCAATCCATGTGGAGAAACTCATGCAAACTCTCTCAAGAATTAAATGAGCCTAGTTATATCCAAGTAATGTATTTTCAATGAACCCTCATGACAATCATGTGAACATAGATCGATCCAATTTTATGAACCTAGATGTATCCAAATATGTCCTTGGTATCGTTAAGAGTATTTTGGAAGTACAAATTCCCTTTTTTTCTTATGATTGATATATGTATGAGAAAGGTTTTCAATATTCTTGTATGCCTTTTGTAGTATGCTTGCAAATGCACATGGAGTAATAATTATATATGAATTTATATTTTCATGTGAGAGTGAGAGTGTGGTGAGACCTGTGATAAATAATGGATCCAATTATGTTGCTATGAAGCACATGCTTGAAGAGGCATGCCTAAGATGTACATAAATATCATATGCATCACGTAGTTTAGACTTATTGATGGAAGATATAAGAAAGATGCTGATGTGTGAGATTCATTCTAAATCATACTAATTTTATAGTTTAGTTTGCAAGGATATGCATAAAACTAGCAAACATCTTTCATGCATAGTCTTTCCAAGATTTACAAACCTCTTGTCACATTTTTGTGTATATGGTGCATGATAGAGTCTTTAGAGTAAGAAAGTGGCTTCTATATATCATCATGTTGGATGAATTGTACTAGATATCATAGATTAGACAAGGCGATTCTCATAGATTTTACATCATTCATTATGGAAAATGATGTGTTTTGGTCAAAGGGAGACATTTGGATGGTTGCAATTTACTTGGCTTACACTGTTCTACACGATCTTGTAATGGTATTTTGATTGTGTAGCTACCCTTGAAGAGTGCCTACTTTATTGACATGCTCTCCTTGGAGAAGTATACTCAGTAACATGCTTTGTGCTTTTGAAGGGAAACAAAAAACCAAAATAGAATTTTGGATTAGAGACCAACTTGTAAAGAAATGATAGACTTGAAAAATTAAGAAAGAGAAGAATGAGGAAAATGGTGACTAAGAAAGAGTAGCCATTCAAATGCTACTTCTTTCAAGCATGATACTGTGCACATTACCAATAGTTTAGAAGGACCAACAATTCAATATACGTAAAAGGATTCTCAAGCTATCGACACAATGAGGTGCATGATTCTTCAACAAATGGAATTTCAACAATAACTGTAGTACATGATTGGAAAAAAAATAGGATATGATTAATCATACAGAATTGAATTTGACCAACAGCTCAAGGACTACACGAGAGGAATACATAACTTAAGTGAAGCTTAGAGAACATCACATATATTGCTACTCCACTTGCGCCCACTTGAGACAGTGCTTGATCCAAGTCAATCATTAGGATTCTTCCACTACGAGGACTACACCCCTATCTACAAGGTTTAGAAGGTGGTAGCGAGACACACTCAGATTGCTAATCACTCAGACCACCTCTCCTAAATTATATTGAAACTCTTGGTAGAACAAAAAACTCAAGAAAATTGCAAATATTGATTCCATCATAAATCATGTTTTATGAATAACCCCCAAAATATTGATGCATGAATGGAAAGATGAAGTTGGACTCCTTATATAGGCAATGGGAGACCCTTAGATGGTTGTGTACATAGAAGAGTTGAAAGACCACTTCATGGATGAGAATGCTTCTATTGCTACCATCGATTTGCACACTTGAAGGGGATGTTGTAAGGGTAGGTGGTTGCGGAGTAGTGGCTAGTAAGTGCCCCTTCCCAACTTGAAACTACCTTTGGACATTAATCGTTTCCTTTTCTCAATTGGTACATTAATGAAACCTTTCTTCATCTCCATGTGACAAATGATCTTTCTTTGGATGGGCAACCTTCTAGTGCATGTGACAAGTTCAAGGAGACCAATCTTGATGAGCTAAGGGTGACCACCAACATTAGGTGATAGCATGTGATCCAAGGTGGCCAAGCTTTATGTTGGGTAGGGTAACCAACCATTTATGTGATTCAAAATGACCAAGTTTCATGTTGGTGAGGAGCAATCAATCATGTTCATGGGGGCGAACAATCTTTTGTGTAATTTAGGGCATCCAACTTTCATGTTGGTGAGGGGTGACCAACTTCTATGTAATCTAGCTGACCACCTTCTATAGTATGATGAGGAATTTATGCAACCACTTAATGATGCGAAGGGCGAGTAACATGTAGGCACATTAGAAGATGGGTAGATAACTCTAAAATGATGGAGGGAGATCAGTATCTAATAGGAGAGGAGACCGACCTTTGTGTTATAGCTAATCTAGGAGACTAACTCCTTGCTAAGTAGTGACGAAGGGAAACCAACCATTAGCTAGGTAATGAGGCAAGACGACCAAATATTAACTAGATAATGAGGCATAGTGATCAACTCTTATCAAGGTTGTGTGGTGTTCTAGACTACAAGAGGATCTTGTTTGTGCAGTCAATTTTCAAGTTGGAGGTAAAGGTAGGCATCCAATTTTCCAATTTCATAGGACTAGAAGACCAACTTGTGCATTCATTTAGTATCCTCAACTTTGGTCATTGCTTTCTAGCAAGCCCATAGATTCTTGGGTGACCAAATCCTATCTCCCTCCTTCCTGTTTGCACATTCTTTCATCCCTTATCTTACTTGGAAATCTCATTCTGCATACTTCCCTTTATCTTACCTTTATGTTGCGTGCTTTAGAAAGCCCAACATCAGGTCTCTGCAATGCCTCATTGTAGGTTTTGCTCATGCTTCCCTTATTGTGTTAGACAAAACCATGTTCCTATTTATAGATAAAATGAAGCAACAATGCTAGAATGAAGCTCTATCATATATACAACAATGTGATTTCCCATATTCAGGACTCATCTTGTAGAGATGCACTCTACGAATGTTAATTAGATGCATTACGTGTCCAACCAAGTCTACAAGTTGAATAGCACCTTGATGAAGCATCTTGACTACTTTATAGGGATCTAGCCAATCTAGTCCATGTTTGGTTGGCATGGGTGATCCAATCAATTTCGCTATATTCTTCCAAAGATTCTAGTCTTCTTATGTGGGGTAAATATCATCAATAAATTTTTATTCATGTGCTCAAATATAAAATCAAAATGAGACAGTGCTTCTTTTCCATAAGCTAAAAAATTTAAAGAGTTTCACCTTTAGTACCACTATTTGTTAGTTGGTATACCTAGATTGCTCTGATCATTGTGTTTGGCCATGCAGTTTGGTGATTCAACAAAATCTTTTCTAATATTCGATTAAAAGCTTATTAGAGCTTTTGGTTTGCCCATAAGTCCTAGGATAGTATGCACAAGACTTCTTGTGATAGATTATATACTTGTCAAAAATGTGTTACAATAATTGATTTACAAAGTGAGTGCCTTTATCACTTGTGAGTTCTAGAGGACATGCAAACTTGAGAAAATATTTTTATACATGAATTTTACCACAGTTGATAGTATGCAAGTTTTTGTGGCTTTTTCCTCTACCCATTTAGTTGAATAATATGTAAGCAATAATATGTACCTTTTATTTCTAGGTTTTCCAACTAGGTTGTTGAATCCAATGAAGTTAGCCATCTTGCTCGAAGGGCTGCCATCTTGTTGTAATAGCCAATGGTTGGATATCCTTCCTTGTAGGTTGAGATATGCATCTTAGCATCTTAGCATCTTTCACATATTTTTGCAAATTGGTTTTCATATTTCAAAAGATGAGCCCATAACAACCCTTTGTGAAAGAGTTTGTGTGCCAAGTCCTCTCCCTTGATATGTCCTTCATGATATTCTACTTCAAACAAAAAATCACTTCTTGTGGATACACACACATGTGTAGAAATCCATCTAGGCAGTACTTATTTAGCTTGTTCTTTATGAGAAAGAAATATTCAACCTTAAAGGCAAGCCTCTTCTTTTCTAATAGAGATGAGTTGTGTCTCCTAAGGTGTAATATTGTAATATTTTTTTATACCTATGAGAATGATGGGAAATATGGACATTGTTAATAGGTTACTGATCTATACCTAAAGGCTTCTTTCCTTTAGCGATCCTTGACATTTGATCTACCATATAATGTTGCCTAGTAGGTTCTATATGAATCTCAAAATCATACTCTTGAAATAGAAACAACCATCACCATAATCTACCTACTATCCTTTGCTTATCCTTTAAATATCTTAGGAACTAATGGTAAAAAATGATTATGCAATGCACGCCCAAGAGACAATGCCTCAATTTATCAAAGGAAAAGATGATGTATGAAAAGGTTTGTCAAGAAACTTTTTGCACAATCAATCACTAAGTAGGGTTCCTGAACAATGCATACTACACACACACACACACACACACACACACACACACACACATATATATATATATATATATATATATATATATATATATATATATATATATATATATATATATATATATATATATATATATATATATATATATATATATATATATATATATATATATATATATATAGTGTTAATTAATATTTATACATTTAAAATTATAGAAAGACATTTTTAGATGGTGGTATGAGAAGTTTATGTGATTGATTCTACAAATCAATCTATGTAGTTTCGTATATTCTTCATTCATTATGGAAATATGAGGAAGAATGGATTCATCAAGAGCTATAAGATATCTAGATAGAGCATCATACAATGGATTCAATACATCATGCAATTGAAAAATAGTGATGTGAGTCTTTTGCAATCGCACGAATGTTAGAGCTTGAGTGTGTGTGTGTGTGTGTGTGTGTGTGTGTGTGTAAGAGAGCCATCAACGACGGTAGGACTCCGTCTCATCTAAAATCCATTTTGAGGGTAATAAACCAATTCGTGTTGAAGATATTTTCCACCCTACACATAAAGTGCTACACGCCAAGAGCATGTTCTCAATGAGTGCTCCTACCAATATATCACGACATAAGATTGAAGAATATTTTTTGTGAAAGGTAGTGTCAAGGCAAGAATGCAAAGAGAACATATGGATGAATAAACTACAATGACGTTGAATGGATTGTTGGTTCAGGATGGAATCCTATTCAGTGTTGTGTTCCCTGGAAGAGGACCATGAGGGTGGTCAACAGAATAGTTGTTGCCTAGGAGAGTCCTTCAAGAAAATCTTTGCACACTTTTGAGTTCCCTAGATAAACCAAATCGATAGATGTCAAAGTAATCCCAACTTGTGGAGATAAGGGCTTAACTATGAGGCTTACATAAGTTGCCTAGTTCACAAGCCTCTCATAAAATTAATTTTGAGGGATTGGATGGCTAGCTCAATTTGAGAAACATTCGTAGTTAAGTGAGCCCATGCAAGAATATATTTGGATGTGTGACCTCCTAGGAAGTCTGCTTCCCATGAGGGAATCTACAAAATTGAAACTTTAATAAGTGATGTGAAAGCTAAGATCCTATTGATACAATCCATGTGGAGAAACTCATGGAAACTCTCTCAAGAATTAAATGAGCCTAGTCATATCCAAGTAATGTACTTTCAATGAACCCTCATGACAATCATGTGAATATAGATCGATCCAATTTTATGAACCTAGATGTATCCAAGAGCCATCCAAAATTGAATATTTATGAGAACCATGTGAATGTAGGTGTATCCAATGTTCTATTCTCGATTATGTGTACGAAAGGATCTCAAAAAACAATTCAAAGCTCAAGGCATAGACATTCAACAACAAGTTTGGCTTAGGGGGAGATTATTGAGATAAGCAACTTATGATGAGAACTATTCCTTATCTGTGAGGCTTTCATAAGCTACTAATTCATAAGCTTCCATGATTGGTTTTGAGCGATGGAGTGACTAATTAAGCTATGTGAAAACCTCATGTTTAAGTGAACCCTTGACATAATGGTACTTAAATGGATCCCTCAAGAAGTGTGTTCTTCATCAAACATACTTCATAATCCAACTATAATAAGAGGCAAAAAACTTATCGTTAAGAGTAATTTGGAAGTACAAATTCCCTTTTTTTTGTGATGATTGATATATGTATGAGAAAGGTTTTCAATATTCTTGTATGCCTTTACAATGTTATGATGTCTTTTGTAGTATGCTTGCAAATGCACATGGAGTAATAATTATATATGAATTTATATTTTGATGTGAGAGTGAGAGTGTGGTGGGACCTGTGATAAATAATGGATCCAATTATGTTGCTATGAAGCACATGCTTGAAGAGGCATGCCTAAGATGTACAGAAATATCATATGCATCACATAGTTTAGACTTATTGATGGAAGA
This sequence comes from Ceratopteris richardii, assembly GCA_020310875.1. Taxonomy (NCBI): domain Eukaryota; kingdom Viridiplantae; phylum Streptophyta; class Polypodiopsida; order Polypodiales; family Pteridaceae; genus Ceratopteris; species Ceratopteris richardii. Next base: position 170,473,178 of record CM035427.1, read on the forward strand.
TATAAGAAAGATGCTGATGTGTGAGATTCATTCTAAATCATACTAATTTTATAGTTTCGTTTGCAAGGATATGCATAAAACTAGAAAACATCTTTCATGCATAGTCTTTCCAAGATTTACAAACCTCTTATCACATGTTTGTGTATATGGTGCATGATAGAGTATTTAGAGTAAGAAAGTGGCTTCTATATATCATCATGTTGGATTAATTGTACTAGATATCATAGATTAGACAAGGAGATTCTCATAGAGTTTACATCATTCATTATGGAAAATGATGTGTTTTGGTCAAAGGGAGTGATTTGGATGGTTGCAATTTACTTGGCTTACACTGTTCTACAGGATCTTGTAATGGTATTTTGATTGTGTAGCTACCCTTGAAGAGTGCCTACTTTATTGACATGCTCTCCTTGGAGAAGTATACTCAGTAACATGCTTTGTGCTTTTAAAGGGAAACAGTCAAACCAAAATAGAATTTTGGATTAGAGACCAACTTGTAAAGAAATGATCAACTTGAAAAATTAAGAAAGAGAAGAATGAGGAAAATGGTGACTAAGAAAGAGTAGCCATTCAAATGCTACTTCTTTCAAGCATGATACTGTGCACATTACCAATAGTTTAGAAGGACCAGCAATTCAATATGCGTAAAAGGATTCTCAAGCTATCGATACAATGAGGTGCATGATTCTTCAACAAATGGAATTTCAACAATAAAAGAACAAAAAACTCAAGAAAATTGCAAATATTTATTCCATCATAAAATCATCTTTTATGAACAACCCCCAAAATATTGATGCATGAACGGAAAGATGAAGTTGGACTCCTTATATAGGCAATGGGAGACCACTAGATGGTTGTGTACATAGAAGAGTTGAAAGACCACTTCATGGATGAGAATACTTCTATTGCTGCCATCGATTTGCACACTTGAAGGGGATGTTGTAAGGGTAGGGACCCCCTAAGGTGGTTGCGGAGTAGTGGCTAGTAAGTGCCCCTTCCCAACTTGAAACTACCTTTGGACATTAATCGTTTCCTTTTCTCAATTGGTACATTAATGAAACCTTTGTTCATCTCCATGTGACAAATGATCTTTCTTTGGATGGGCCACCTTCTAGTGCATGTGACAAGTTCAAGGAGACCAATCTTGATGAGCTAAAGGTGACCACCAACATTAGGTGATAGTATGTGATCCAAGGTGGCCAAGTTTTAAGTTGGGTAGGGTAACCAACCATTTATGTGATTCAAAATGACCAAGTTTCATGTTGGTGAGGAGCAATCAATCATGTTTGTGGGGGCGAACAATCTTTTGTGTAATTTAGGGCATCCAATTTTCATGTTGGTGAGGGGTGACCAACTTCTATGTAATCGAGGCGACCAACTTTTATAGTATGCTGAGGAATTTATGCAACCACTTAATGATGCCAAGGGCGAGTAACATGTAGGCACATTGGAAGATGGGTAGATAACTCTGAAATGATGGAGGGAGATCAGTATCTAATAGGAGAGTAGATCGACCTTTGTGTTATAGCTAATCTAGGAGACTAACTCCTTGCTAAGTAGTGACGAAGGGAAACCAACCATTAGCTAGGTAATGAGGCAAGACAACTAAATATTAACTAGATAATGAGGCATAGTGATCAACTCTTATCAAGGTTGTGTGGTGTTCTAGACTACAAGAGGATCTTGTTTGTGCAGTCAATTTTCAAGTTGGAGGTAAAGGTAGGCATCCAATTTCCAATTTCATATGGCTAGAAGACCAACTTGTGCATTGATTTAGTATCCTCAACTTCGGCCATTGCTTTCTAGCAAGCCCATAGATTCTTGGGTGACCAAATCCTATCTCCCTCCTTCCTGTTTGCACATTCTTTCATCCCTTATCTTACTTGGAAATCTCGTTCTGCATACTTCCCTTTATCTTACCTTTATGTTGCGAGCTTTAGAAAACCCAACATCAGGTCTCTGCAATGCCTCATTGTAGGTTTTGCTCATGCTTCCTTTATTGTGTTAGAAAAAACCATGTTCCTATTTATAGAGAAAATGAAGCAAAAATGCTAGAATGAAACTCTATCATATATACAACAATGTGATTTCCCATATTCAGAACTCATCTTGTAGGGATGCACTCTATGAATGTTAATTAGATGCATTACGTGTCCAACCAAGTCTACAAGTTGAATAGCACCTTGATGAAGCATCTTGACTACTTTATAGGGATCTAGCCAATCTAGTCCCAGTTTGGTTGGCATGGGTGAAATCTGATATATTAGGACTACATACTCTTGATATGTTTAATGTTAATCTCTCAGGTCTCTATCTTGGACTATTTTATTCACCTTGTGTTTATGTTGCAATATTTCCAATCAATTTCCCTATATTCTTCCAAAGATTCTAGTCTTCTTATGTGGGGTAAATATCATCAATAAATTTTTATGCATGTGCTCAAATATAAAATCAAAATGAGAGAGTGCTTCTTTTCCATAAGCTAAAAAATTTAAAGAGTTTCACCTTTAGTACCACTATTTGTTAGTTGGTATACCTAGATTTCTCCGATCATTGTGGTTGGCCATGCACTTTGGTGATTCAACAAAATCTTTTCTAATATTTGATTAAAAGATTATTAGAGCTTTTGGCTTTCCCATAAGTCCTAGGATAGTATGCACAAGACTTCTTGTGATAGATTCTATACTTGTCAAAAATGTGCTACAATAATTGATTTACAAAGTGAGTGCCTTTATCACTTGTGAGTTCTAGAGGACATGCAAACTTGAGAAAATATTTTTATACATGAAGTTTGTCGCAGTTGACAGTATGCAAGTATTTGTGGCTTTTTCCTCTACTCATTTAGTTGAATAATATGTAGGCAATAATATGTACCTTTTATTTCTATGTTGTCCAACTACGTTGTTGAATCCAATGAAGTTAGCCATCTTGCTCGAAGGGCTGCCATCTTGTTGTAATAACCAATGGTTGGATATCCTTCCTTGTAGGTTGAGATATGCATCTTAGCATCTTTCACATATTTTTGCAAATTGGTTTTCATATTTCAAAAGATGAGCCCATAACAACCATTTGTGAAAGAGTTTGTGTGCCAAGTCCTCTCCCTTGATATGTGCATGATATTCTACTTCAAACAAAAAAATCACTTCTTGTGGATATACACACATGTGTAGAAATCCATCTAGGCAGTACTTATTTAGCTTGTTCTTTATGAGAGAGAAATATTCAACCTTAAAGGCAAGCCTCTTCCTTTCTAATAGAGATGAGTTGTGTCTCCTAAGGTGTTATATTGTAATATTTTTTTATACCTATGAGAATGATGGGAAATATGGACACTGTTAATAGGTTACTGATCTATACCCAAAGGCTTCTTTCCTTTAGCTATCCTTGACATTTGATCTACCATATAATCTTTCCTAGTAGGTTCTATATGAATCTCAAAATCATACTCTTGAAATAGAAACAACCATCACCATAATCTACCTACTATCCTTAGCTTATCGTTTAAATATCTTAGGAACTAATGGTAAAAAATGACTATGCAATACACGCCCAAGAGACAATTCCTCAATTTATGAAAGGAAAAGATGATGTATGAAAAGGTTTGTCAAGAAACTTCTTGCACCATCAATCACTAAGTAGGGTTCTTGAACAAGGCATACTATATATATATATATATATATATATATATATATATATATATATATATATATATATATATATATATATATATATATATATATATATATATATATATATATATATATATATATATATATATATATATATATATATATATATATATATATATATATATATATATATATATATATATAGTGTTATTTAATATTTATTCATTTAAAATTGTAGAAAGACATTTTTAGATGGTGGTATGAGAACTTTATGTGATTGATTCTACAAACCAATCTATGTAGTTTCTTATATTCTTCATTCATTATGGAAATATGAGGGAAAATGGATTCATCAAGAGCTATAAGATATCTAGATAGAGCATCATACAATGGATTCAATACATCATGCAATTGAAAAATAGTGATGTGAGTCTTGTCCTAGTTGGAGAGTGAAAAGTTATAATTTTTTAGTATGGAGCACTACATTGGACTTATGAGGGAACCACCTTGCTCAATATATGGTGGGAGAATTATGGAGTGAATACTATATAACTTGAAAGTGTTTCTGAACCTTTTGGAGTGGTTTACATCTTTACAAAAGTAATTTATGAGGGAAAAACTTCATGACCATGATTCTTTATGTTTTTCCATGTGCAAATCTTAAAGGAAGTTAGCTTTTCAAATTTTTTTTTTCAAAACTTTTGGCATATGACTTGGAAAATAGAGTTGGACTACATATGCTCTTTTTGATACAGTGCAAAAGAATATGAGAAGCCAATTCATTTCCATTACAATATCAAGTCACTAGATTATGTTCTAACAACAAAGCCTCTCCTAAAATTCAAGGTTTACAAATGATACAAGTAGAGTCAAAATTTAGCAAGTTTTATTTTAGAAATAAAAATTCTATGTTAATGTGGATGCAATTCATCTTTCTCACGTGAATGATATTTTTTGAATCCCCAAGAAGAGAGGATGTCTTAGCCATGTTTGTGATAAAGTCTCAAAGATTTTAGTGGAATCAGATGAAGGGACAAGTGGTTTACATGTACACCTTATTGTATTTATTTATGCTGAGAATAATGAATTTAGAATATGAAATATATTTGTTTACAAAATTGTATTATGTGATTGATCTATCATTGCTATCTACTAGTTAAAAGGTTATGTTTTAAGGTGAGATGGATGAGTTTGGGAAAGATGTGGTGAGTCCTCTAGCACTCAATGTGGGGTGTGTGTGAGTTTGTGTGTGTGTGTGTGAGCAGAGAGAGAGAGGGAGAGATAGAGAGAGAGAGAGAGAAAGAGAGAGAGAAGAGAGGGAGAATTATTCCATAGACTTAATAGAGAATAAATATTCTATTATAGGTAATAATTTTGGATCAAAAGCTATCGAGGATGTAGCTAATTTTCTATAAATAGAGTGAGTAGTGACTTATAATAGAGAATAAATATTCTATTATAGGTAATAATTTTGGATCAAAAGCTATTGAGGATGTAGCTAATTTTCTATAAATAGAGTGAGTAGTGACTTATAATTAAGGACTAATACAATTGAGGATGAACCAATAAATGATGAGTCACATTGATGATCATAGTTGCAGAGTGTGATATTGATCACTTAGACTCTCCTTATGGATTTTGTACGAAATTGATGTATCATGGATTCAAGGTTTGTGTTACACGTATGTCATATAATATATTATTGAATCTAAGAGTCTTGAATCTTGAAAAAGTTTGGTATAAGTCATGACATTCATGCATATATCATGTCCTTACTCTAATGAAATCCCAATGATCACTATGTTCAATGTAATGCGATTTCTTTCGTGAATTTTATTATTCTCTCCTAAGTTTTAGGATTTTTTAATGCTTAACTTTAAATGTATTTTTGAATTCATGATAAGTGTATGGTTCCTATTGTGTACCATATAAGGTTATGTTTGCTAATTATAGCATACAAATTATTTTGTCTTTTTGTTTAAAAGAATTCTAAACACGTGCCATACATGAGCTAAATGCAATGGTAAAGAATCCCATTGAATAAAGTATTTGATTTTTATTTTTAGGTTTCAAAAAATCTATACGGTAGTCTATGATTTAAGGCCATTTAATCTATCATTCAAATCTCACAATTGAAGTATACATGGAACTTGGAAATGAAGTGAATAATTTATGGAGAAGGAAGCATGTCACATGAGAAAAGTACCAAAGACAAAACGTAAGAGCATGCAAAAATGTATCATGGCCAACATAAGTTTGTTTCATATTATCCCTTAGACTAGAACCGAACCCTCAATTCTTGTAAAAAAAAATAAAGTTGTTCTATTTCTTAAATCCATTTTTTAAAGGCTGAGGAGTCCTCATGATTAGAGAGAACACAAATATTCTCTTAAAATATTTATGTATCATTTTGGTTTTGATTTGAGCTTCAAATTCTTAAGAATAGATGATGAACAGGGAAAATTCAAACAATATAAATAGCAATGGGATTATTTGTAAATGTAACTTTATACATTTCAATGAAGATTTCTTATTGAAATTCATGCATAAGATTTCGAGTGCCTTTTTGTACTTCATCTTGCTTTCATGCATGTTTAGGTGGATTTTGATGTTTGATAACCACCTTGTGTAACTGTTTTGTTGTGAAAAATATGTTTGTTTGGTCGCTTCAACACTTGAAAATTTTCTTACAATATGTATCCATTGCATGTGTTACATCTTCATACGCTTGAGGGATATCAAATATATCATGCTTGAGGATGAGAGTTATGCATCGTATTTGTAGGTGACAAAAACTCGTTGAACCATGAATTTCTTGGAGGCACCATTTTATATTATGGACGCATGAATTAAATATAAGAATTATTTGGAAAACAATGTTAAATTTGTGTGAGTTTGAATATATATATATATATATATATATATATATATATATATATATATATATATATATATATATATATATATATATATATATATATATATATATATATATATATATATATATAGCCATCATTCTCTTCAAAAATTTCATAACATAGGGGGACGATAATAGGATTTAGTGTAATTTAGGCTTGAATGATCATATCTACACATTTATCCATGTTTTCTTCTATCATTCTCATCATCTTCATCCCCATAAAATATATGAAAAACAAACTTTCCAAAGCATGATTCTATTAGATCTCACAAAGCGAGAGAGAGAGAGAGAGAGGCATGCCCAATAATGAGAGGTGAGAGAAAATAATTTTTTTTCTTATTGATCACATGCAAGGAGTCACTTTGGAGCCTTTTGGGATATTATTTGTAAGAGTAATATGGTTTTTGCTACCTTTTTTGTTATAATTAAAGCATTATGCATGAATAGTTAAGTAAAAAAAAGATATCAAATTTTGCAACCATTTTTTAGGGGATAAACATAATCTTTTTCTTATATATTTTATGTTTTGAAATCCATCGAGGAGGATAACATAATCATCTAAGTACAATAGGAAAAAAATCATTTTTTTGAATATCACACACGAAGAGATTTTATTCCCCATGGAAGAGACTTTTTGGTAATTCTCCTAGCCTTTATTGATATGCATGCTTTGAAAATTCAACAGGAAGGGTACCACAATGGGAAGGCATAGGAATCATAAGGGAAATCATGACCTCTCTTGAAGGAGATCATTTTTTTCTCTTAGAGATAATGTTTGGAAAAGACTTGAAATGATGCATGTTCTTTTGTTTTTGGCTGTTAAACTTGTGTCAAACCCCTCATAAAGTTAAAACATCACGGTAGTTGACAAAATATAAAAAAAATATAAGGGGATCATGGTTGCACGTCAAAGATATTGCTTTTCATTTCTTTTGGGTTGTTTTGGTCAAGTAGTTTCTAGCAATGGGTTATAGATTGCCCATATATCACATAAGAGACTTAGAAAATGAAAACCCCAAATCTTGAACTTTGCAAATAAATTAGGGTAGATCATAGATATTTTGGGTCAATTATTTCAGCCTTTGAGCTCTTAGGAGGTTGCAAAAGATTTGTGAGAAGCTCAAACCTTCAAGTTGAAGTAATTCGATGGTGATGCACCACGATGCGCTCTCCTTTTCTAGAGCTCCATGACGATATCCTCAGAGTAGAAATCCAAGCTCCGAGCACCGCACACGATACTCCACACACAGGCTACAAAATACATAGGAAACATAGTACACAAGGAGCACAAAACGTCTTAGGTGTTACAAATGAAGTCGAACTTACAGTCTGTGGCTAACCAAGCCACTATATGTTTTATTAAAGAACATATACAAAGAAGTGTTCGGTGGCCATTTGACCTTTCACATGGACACTAACGGTAAAAATCTCCCACTAAAGGCCAATATGGCCAAATTAACTATGGGAGAAAAATAAAGAATGCAAAAAAATACTTGAGTGTAAGTATGCAAACTATACCTCCCACCTGATGGGCATGTTACATAGTATACAAGTGGCTATGTAAGATCATGAATAAAGTAAACCCCATCAAGTGACAAGAGTGTCAAAAACTATCCTGTGGTAGAGCTTTAATCAAAGCACGTGCAACGTTATCAAGAGTATGAACCTTTTCAAGAATAATGCTTTCAGTGGCTAACCTGGTGGATTTACAAAATAAAAAAGAATTCACATGGATCCATAAACAGGTACAAAGCTAGGCTTGTGGCTAAGGGTTTTGCACAAACCCATAGAGTAGACTATGAAGAAACTTTTTCACCAATGGCTAAGATGCCAACCATCAGAATATTGGTAAGTGTAGCTGCATCTAGAAATTGGAATATGTATCAACTAGATGTGACAAATGCTTTTCTCAATGGGTGGATTTTAGAGGAGGTTTACATGGCTCAACCTCTTGGCTATGAAGATCCAAGCAAGGTAAACCATGTATGCAAATTAAAGAAAGCTCTTTATGGTTTGAAGCAGGCACCTAGGGCATGGAACCATAGGTTAACAACCTATCTTCAAGACCAAGGATTCATGATGAGCAAGGCAGATTATTTCTGTTTATCAAGAGGAGAAATTCAGAAATGATATCTTTATGTGTATATGTGGATGACATCATTCTTGCCGATAGTGATGCCAATGGCATCAAACAAATCAAAAACCAGATGAGCAGGATTTTACGATCAGTGACCTAGGGTTTCTGAAATATTTTCTTGGACTGGAGTTGGTATACAATAACTCTGGAATCTACAATTCTCAAACGAAATATGTGCAGGACATGTTGAAGAAGTTCCACTTATAGGATGCAAAAATAGCTAGCACCCCTATGGAGGTAAATCATAAATTGAGTGCTCTTGAAGGTGATTTGCTTGAAGACATTGTAGGTTATCAAAGCATAGTTGGAAGTCTAAACTATGCAACATTATCAAGGATTGACATATGTCATGGAGTAATTGTTTATCAAAGCATAGTTGGAAGTCTAAACTATGCAACATTAACAAGGATTGACATATGTTATGGAGTAAGTGTTCTGAGTCAATTCATGCATAAACCTAGAGCACCTCACTTGGAAGCTTCTAAAAGAATTTTGAAGTATCTCAACGGTACTCAAAATCAAGGTCTTTACTTGCCATACACATCAGATTTGGATATAAAGTTGTACTCACATGCAGATTGGGCAGGATGTAAGGATGACAGAAGAACTACTTCTCGTTATTTATCTTTTGCAGGTGATAAACCCATCTCATGGTCTTCAAAGAAGCAACCAACTATTGCTCTATCTTCAACAGAGGCTGAATATAGGGATTAGCAAATGCCACACAAGAAGCTACTTGGATTAGACTACTTTACTTAGATTTGGGACTTCACACTCATTCACCAACGATCTTTGGTGATAATACTAGTTCTTTGTATCTGCAGCTAACCCCATTTATTGTGCAAGAACTAAGCATATAGAAGTGCACTATGAGTATGTTAGAGAGAAAATCTTGAGCAAAGAGATTCAACTAGCATATGTATCTACAAATATGCAGTGTGCTGATTTGTTAACCAAAGCACTTGATGGTACTAAACTTTGTAGGTTTAAAACCATGATTAGATCACAGGATATTCAAGAAGATTGATGAAGAAATGCAAGCCAATATGTTTGGCTTGAGGGGGAGTTGTTGGTGCAAATATAAAAGCCTACACATTTGGCTTAGCATGAAAGACATTGTGTGAAAGCACTAGATGATTCATGTGAACCATAGCTTGTAACTTCTTAATCATTTACTATTGTAAAAGATTAAATCCTTGAAGAATTTTGTAAAAGCCTATATCTCATGGAGTTAGGAAGAATATTAGTTATGAGTTCAATTGAGAGAATAACTCCTAAATCAATGGTGTCACTTTTAGTTGGAGTCAAGTTTGAATTCAAAATTCAAAACTTAGTGGAAACACTTATATAAAGGCTTTGTAAAATCTCGCGGCTATGTGTGCCCCATTTAGATCTCTCTCCTTGATCATTTGTAGAACTTGAGTAGCTTACATTATAGCTCACTCAGTTCACCATCATTGAGCATCATTACAATGCCAATGACTCTGTATAATAATGTTTTATAATACATATATCTCGTTGAACACCTTTGTCCACTTCTCTGCTATGGCTACTCAGAACAGTCAACTTCTTCTAGTCATATCTCAGTGAATACTCAACCATTTTGCATAATCTTTGGCTTGTTGGAACCATCTTAAAGTCTAGTTTGTAAGGCATTTGGATCACGCATCTGGGAGAAATCATCTTCGAATTGCTTACTGGTCATCTATTGGTTAGTCCCCAAAAAGTCACGGGTAAGATCCAACTTGCTAAATTAATTTCTTAGAGCATAGTTGACCATTTTACATGATTTCACTTGCAATCATTAGCTATCTAAGTTAACTGAATTTCCCCAAAAGGAATTTTGTCAATTGTTACTGTACTGGGAGCACTGAGTAAAAAGGCCAATAGGTGTATGGACTAAAATAGCAAGTTTTTCAACACTAGCTATTCTTGAACTAGTCTGTTTTAGATCAATCATTTCAAGCATCAGTTCCAAAGTACATAGGTACTTTTTTGGTGTCATTTGCAAGCTAAAAGGGCCTACTTTATAACTCTAAAGTACATTAGAGCTCGTACAAAGCAGGTTAAGCAGTACCACCTCACTTCCTTGAGGTATCCATCCATCACTTCCAACATACAATATGAAAAAAAAGGTTGGTTAGAAGATCCTCCTCGTGTACAAGCATGATTTGGATCATCCCCAACACATTCTAAAAACCTCCTTTGCATTGGTACCCTCATTTATGGAGTAGAGGACTACTAAAGAGAAGCTCTATTTTTTAACCCAATATTTTAGAAATCAACTCAACTAATGCATTTGTTGATGGGGTATGTCATGAGGTTACACTTAAAGAATCTTATGAACTTGAAGACATTTGTGGTATCTTCAATTCATTAGCTAAGCTTCAATGCGAATGAATTCTTTTAGAAATGCATCAAATCGATCCAACCTATTCGCATATCCAAAATTCCCTAAAAAAAAGAGATTATTTTTGGTTGTGTAGATCTTTGTACCTTTGGACACCTATTCACATTTTTTTTTTTAACCTTTTAGCAGCAAATTTCATTGATTCATGACTTGCTTGTTTAAAGCTGTGGATTAAAGAGGAGGTATTATGCCTAATTCCCCTCTTTGCAAACTCTTCAATAAATTCCTCCATAAGCTAATTTTTATTTGCAAATTTCTCTCTATTCAATGGATGGAACCAAGCTAAAGCTAGTCCTAGTAAAGTCAAGCCAAAGGCTTTGTATTGGAGAAGGAACTCATCTACATACAAGGCACATTTAATGCTAATGGTTTTTATGTAGAAGAGTATAAATAGAATCTGAGGTTGATTGCCAAAGGAAACAAAGTGGGTGGGATGTTCACCTTAAATGTGAAAATTCCTAAAATGAATGCAGCCATGCTTGCAAAAGGTGCAGGTGTTATTGCTGACATAGAGTTTCGGCACAAGCTAAGTGGACATGCTAATTTGCAAAGGGTGAATTTGATGCATTCAAAGGAAAATGTCAATGGACTACCAAATTTCAAGGTTGTGGAGATGTAGAAGGTATGTGAAGCATGTCAATTTTGGTAAACACTCAAGGACATAATTTCCACATGACCAGCATGCTAGTGAGAATGTTCTAGAAACAATACATAGAGATGTTTGGGGTCCTATAAAGACCACATCTATGGGAGGTTGCAGGTTTCATGTCACTTTCATTGATGAGCATATATGAAAAGTGTGGGTATACTTCATTAAAGAGAGATCACTTTTTACCTTTGGTTCTAAAATTTAAGGAAAGGCTCTTGAAGAAACTTCACGGGCAACAACCATAAACAAGGAATAATCATATTGTGTTGTCCGCTACTAATAATATTGATATAGCATATGTATACTTTGTGGTATCGACCAGTAGAGCTCAATAACATGTTTGATTAGGTATGTTGTAGTATGACCAAGGGGAGCCAAGACCCACACCACCTTACATGGAAGCAATGGGAAAGCTCGATAAGGACTCTCCTTTCATCCAACTAACCTTACAAAGTGCTCAAGCCAAGGGTCAAATGCTCCCAACAATGCCACAAACCCTTGAGAACATGTAGAGGAAGGTCATCTAGGATCTAGGTCCACAAATGGAAAATACAAGAAATGCAACAACATTCTACTTGCACACAAGGAGAGACAAGCATGCATACACTCACTCTCACACCCAAAGACAAATATACACAAGTGCACATAGTCTTAAAAGTAGAGAGTTCTTCTCTTAATTTCTAAAAGATATGCACATGGAGGTCACATGAACCAAAATCTCCCTTTTCCAAAATTGAGCTTCTCTATTTATAAGCTAAGCTCTTTTCCCCATGTGCTCTAAAGAATAGTCAAAAGGTGAACATGTGCCCAAATAACATATCCTAAAGGGATCTTCAAACATATATTTTCCCCATGTGCTCTAAAGAATAGTCAAAAAGTGAACATGTGCCTAACTAACATATCCTAAGGGGACCTTCAAAGATATATTTCTAAAAAACAAATCCCCAAATCCATGAGAGGCTTTTTCCTATCTCCTTGATCTTCCAAAAAGTGATTTTATTTACAAGCCTCCAAGCCTTACTCTTAGAGAAATATTTAAAAGGGTCCTAAGAGGGTTTTCTCATGTGCAGGCTACAGATATTCTCAAAGGGTCATTTCTATGAGAAAGAGAGAATTCCCATGCACAAGTGCAAATATGTGCACACCCTACAACCCAACACTCTCCTCTCCCCCCTCCCAAACTTTCTCATCCCTAACAAGGCTAAGAGAAGAGGATCATGCAAATATGAATTGTATCTCAAGGATCAGAATACGTTGAAGTCTTAATATTGTCCAAGTTTTGAAACTTCTGAGGCCTTCAAGGTGGTGAAGGGTCTTTAAGTGATGAACGACACAATCCTCCTAAGAGGCAGTCGGCCCATCAACTTAAAGAGAAACATGAGGTGCACTTTGTTGCCAAGTATGCATTCATCCCAATGAGTAGTTCCTTGGAAGAGTCTCCAACTCAGAAAACCTGAAACTCCAAACAAGTATTATCTTAATAAACAAGTCCAAAAAGTAGCTCCAAGGTGAAGATAGATGATCCAATTTCACTA
>CM035427.1:170491457-170521457 GCA_020310875.1 Ceratopteris richardii
GGTGAAGAATGATGTGTACGAGTTCTCATAATGGCATCATTTTTTTTTTTCACAAGAAGTCTAATTGAAGGAGAAGAATAACTCCGCCATCGAGTAGAGAAGGCTCCTACGTGATCTTCATAGGAGGAGATTAGAGTGGAGGATGGGGAAAGAAGGAAGAACAAGAAGCAATGGAGTTCTTGAAAAACTTCAGAGGACGTGAGCGCTCGGAGTATACTAACGAAGAAGCGTATTAGTGAATCTGTGTATAGCAAACATCAGAGAATCGGCTCGTGTTGTTGCTGAAGACATCGTGAAAATGTGGAGCATGGAAACAAATTGATGGAATGCAGCAAGAGCACCGGATGATGACAAATTCCAACTTTGGAACAGGTGTTGTACTTTTCACTTCTCAATTGTTGAACAAAGTAACATATATTAGTGAAAGTAAATTTGACCATAATACCAAACGTCCGCCATCCACATCTTGTTGCCATTGCCAGAGAACCTCACGTCTGCACATATAGAGAACCTCGCATCTCGTGTGTCAGCTAGCTCTGCTGTTCATGTTTCTTCAATAAGCTATTAGCTGTAAGTATCGAATGCACATCCACATTTCATGTCTCCATGAGAGAGGTTAAATGCAAAAGATGCTCTTCTCATGAGTTACACAGTGCGGATTCAATTCCTGTCGATCACACTTTGCTTCAAGATTGTCTTTAGAACTATGAAATAATCACTGTAATTTCCGCTATCCGCTATCCATTTCCTTCTTCGTTGAATCCCATGTCTTTCACTTCACTCGAAAGTCATAAAAATCGTTTGACGTGATGGATAACTCATATATATCTCCGAATAGAGAGGTATATGAGGTATTCAGTGCCCGGCATTTGCAAGGCAGAAGTTATCTGTATTTCAAGAGCATATACTTCGACCTGTGAAGTGAAGCCGAGCATATTGATATTGACACAGACTCTTCTTCACAGTAAGCGCAGGTCCACAATTCAATGATTTTAACACGCAGATTTGTTTTCAATTCAAATGTGGATTCGATGTTGGATATTCTGAACATAATGAATGCAAAAAATGTCGCACCTGGAATAGGCCTTCTCCCTAACAGCAATTCACGGATTCGAGTAAAATATCTACAATATACAGTCACGTTTCTTTTCACTAATGCATTGAGCGAATCATTGCTGCTTCGCTTTCACCCGAGGTCTTCATTTAGTTTCTGAAATGACGAAGACGATTCTGTTGTCTGAGAAGCGCAAGGAGCTTTATTTGTTTCCGCTAGCTTATCTTCTTGAAGGATGGAAATGCTTTTGAAGTTTCTCGATTTTTAACTTCCTATGAACGAATTAAGTATCAGACAACATGGCCAAGCTTGTAAATATTGGGAGTGACGTGAATGCTTTGAGATTGAGAATTTTTGAAAAACTGATTATGTATTTGACGTCAAGCGTTCATGTTCTGTGACAGGAATTTTCTTCCTAGAAAGAAAGATGATATAATTAACCTATGAAAAAGTTGATGAAAAATCATATGTCTTCGAATGAAGATCGGTATTTTTCCAAAGCTCTTGAAGATAGGATAATTCATTACTTTTGGGTCTACCCCATTTCCTTTGAGTTTCCTTGTATTACTTGATGTTGCTTGAAGCACCCTACATGCACCATTAATTGGAACACCAGCAATTGCAGTTGATCAATCGAACTATTAAGCACCTTCATGACAAGATTAACTACAAGTAGAAGGTGTGGGGGTGGTAGAGGATACATAAGAGTGAAAGATTGCGCTTGAGTGTTGGAGCTTGTGAGTTAAAGAGAGTGGGTCATGAGTGAGCTACGGAGAGTTGAGAGAGTTGATGAGTTAAACACTTTCCATCGGGTTTAGGAGGTAGCAAGTGATGTTTATATTGGAGATATAGAAAAGCATGTGAGATTGCACAAATTTACGAGTTGGAAGTTTACCAAAATACAAGAAATCGAGCAAACATAGCTGCATATATATGTTTGGCATAAAAGGATGAAATTTCTTGCACATTGGCTATGATAAGGCATTCGGAGGTTGAAATGAGCTCAAAAGTTTTGTGCAATCTTGAGATTATGACCCGAAGGATGTCGAATATGCCATAGAGGAAAGAATAATCAAACGATAACTTTCTCTGATACCAATTATTGGAGATCGAGGTTTGCAAAAGCACATGAACTACACAAGTAAGAAGAAGAAGATTGTAGAACAACATAACATAGAATGTATTACCAAGTGAATGTACAAAGATAAGTGACTCATTAGGGTTATAGGCATATATACAAGGGGTGAAACCTCCTAACGAAGGAAAAAAGTGTTCTGACGGTCCTAAGTGTGAAATCACTACCAAAATATATCAACAATTCTTATATGTATCATATGAATGTTACTGTTCGCATTTGTGTCTCTCATATATGTGTGATTTATGTTTTGTAATCTTTACTCATGTTATTTTGAATAATAATAATAATAATAATAAGTATACATGTTATGAATCACAAAAGTGAATTTTTATTTGTATGCTTATGTGAAATAAATTTAAAAAAATCAATTACTATGATTGTCTAACTTGTCACATCAATTCTTAGTCCCATAGTACTATAGGTATAGAATTTAGATCTATTGAGATTGTTGGAATTGTTGCTTCGATTCTTAATCTCTTAATAGTATAAGGAGTGTATAGGAGCTTTTAAGATTGTTTGATTTTTTGAATCTTACTTTCACATGGTTAAATAGATTCACTTGATGATAATCATACATAGTATAGGGAGCATATATGAACTATTATAATTGTTTGATTCTTTGACTCTTACTTTCACAATAGTTACATAGATTCACCTGGCTATAATCATACATAGTATATTGAGTGTATAGGAACTATTAAGATTATCTAATTCATTCAAACTTACTTCTAGAATAGTTACATAGATTCACTTGAAGAATATAATATTTAAATATATTTAATAGTCTATCTATTTATCTATCTATTCTATAATCTATTCATCTATCCATCTATCAATCAATCTATCTTTCTATGTATACATCCACTTATCTATCTATCCTACTATGTATCTATTGTAATATTTTGCAAAGGGGAAAGAATGTAATAAAGTAAGGTGTGATCTAAGGATTCGACTGGTTTGAAATCGGATTCCGCTTGGTCATCCGTATGTGTGGCCAAAGATCTCGAGTCTAGTCTTACTGATAGGTCATTTACTCTTATAACCAAGTAATCCACTTAGCCTAGAGGTTAAGACTCAAGGGTGTGAAGGAGGAGGTCTTGGGTTCAACCCCCATGGGATACATGGGGAGAGTGTTTTGCCCAAAGACCTCTAGAACCTTCTAAAAGCATCCATTGGAGTTAACTCTAGCTAACTGGGACACTTGGCCTACATGTAGTTACATGGCTGACACTTGGATGGTTAGTATCCACCTGCCCCTGCAGGCAATCCCTTGGAGAGAGCTATATATAGAGGCATATGGTTGGGAGGAGAGTCATTCATTCAAGAGGATTTCCTGTGGCTACGCTATTGCATTGGTATCAGAGCTTTCTCCATTAGCTCTCTCCATAGCTTCTTGCTCATCCATCTTGCATGCGCATAAGCTCTTCTACAAAATCTGCTCGCAGCTATCTTGAGAAGCGTGCCGAGTTTGTCTTGCTGGCTTGGCTAAGGAATATAATATCAAAAGCTTTACCTCTACTATGATCAGTAGAGGATTCAAACCCACGTCTCTCATAGGAGAGAGCGCTCTGCTATCCACGCAGGAAGACGACTGTTCGCGACCTCCTATCCACGGGGGAGCACATTTTATCATGACTTTCCCACTGTAGATGACTTCATCCAGCAGCAAAACGAAGGATATCCTGCAAATCGGTGCACCGGTTTTGTAACCGAGGCCTGCTGGATCCAGGAACTTTCCCTTAGCCAAGGAGACAAGCGCTATTTGTGACTTCCTTCTAATATCGATTTCGCGCTAAAGAAGGTCTCATTTAGGAGCAAAAAAGGGGAGTTATTACCGAATAGCGCCCAGGATTTGATCCCTCAACCTCCCACGTTGGAGATCTCTCATCTATCCACGAAGCCAAACGGCGATCGTATACTTCTCTGTAGTAGTTTTATATCACCCTGGTACAAAGAAGGACATATATAGACGTTGGTAGATCCGAGGCTTGAACCTACATCATCAACAGAAGAGACCTCTTCTCTATCCATGAGATCAAGCCAAGCCCAAGAGTATATCTGTGGTGGTGAATGCCAAAGAAAGCTAAAGTTTTGGGCAAAGATTGAAGGAAGTGGAGCTGTGGAGTTAAGATCCGGAGGCCTAACTTCGTCATTATTCTAGCACCTTCGGCTAGAATCAAGTCTACCTCGATGGACCAAATCATCAGGGACGATTTCTTGTGATATTCTTGCATAGCTCTTTTGATTTTGTTGCACGCACCACCTGCGTTAGAAATACTAAGTTAGTAAGTTTAATAACGCTTTGTGTGCGATGGAGGGGACTTCTACCCACGTCTCGCTTACAAGTACTACTAGTGTGTCAATGTATGTTTTCATTCCTATGTTAGTAACATCCTCATTCATGACTAGACAACCAGTAATTTCACATGCATTGCATTCATCTGCACCTATGGTTTCAAATACTAGTCATGCGTCTGATGCATCTAAAATAGAATCGACGATTGTAGCATTAGACGTTGAGGATTCTGTGAAGAAAGGGGAAACAAACACTACTTTAAATGAGGGGAAAGATATGGAAAGTAGGATGTTGCTAGTTGAGCAAAGATTTGGATGGTTGTCCAATATTCCAGATGAGGTTGCAGTACTCCGTCAATCGGTTGATAGAATCCAAGATCATCTTAAGGCCATTCTGAACTTACTTCAGACGCCTAGGGATATCAGTAAGGCTACTTTGGGTAGTCACACAAATACGATCGCAACTTCACCAATGTCTGTTAGGATGGAAAAGGATAAGGGAATATCCTCTCCCCATAGAGACATGTTTCCTCTAATGGGAAGTATGAGTCGTCTTAGTTTGGTATCTTCTACTCCCTTGTTTGCTACTTTGGTACGGATGTCAAAAAATCATAACCGCCCAGTGGATCTTTCCTTAGGAAAGGAGATCCGTCCTCCTTATTTCTCTGGAGAGGATAAGGATAGGAATAAAGATGTAGTTTTGACCTTCTTGGAGAAATGGAATGATGTCCATGAACTCAAGCATACCCCCGATCATGTGAGAGTAGTAGAAGCAAGCTTATCACTAGGACCCAAAGCTTATACTTGGTGGATGAGTCTCTCTGAGACTCACAAGAAACCTACTACCTGGGTTGAAATTTCTCGCCTTTTCAAGAAAGAGTTTCTCCCCGAGAATGAGTAGGAACGCAATTGGGAGGCATGGGATAAAATTCAATAGAAAGGTAGACCGTTATCAGTGTATATTTTAGAATATAGAGATGTTATTCTAAAATGAAAAAACTTAGATGACTTTCATCGTCTTTGCAGTTTTGTCAGAGGACTTAACAAGCGAATTTCGAAATGAATTCGAAATCCCTGGAAGAGGTGATTAAGGTTGCTCAGATCTATGAGGATAACTTACATCTGGATGTCCCCCAAGAAAGTAGTTATTCCCAGAAGAATAACTTTAAGCGCAAGGGCAAAGGGGCTAGATCGAATGAAAGGGTGTCTAAAAAACCTTATGTTTTTAGACACGTACTTTCTCCAGAAGATCATTTTAAAGCGCAAAAGGAAAATTTGTGCTTTAAGTGTCTCAAGCCAGGACATCGTAGTCGTGCCTGTCCAGTTGGAAGAGAAAGTAAGACCTCTTTGACTGACAAGGGAAAGGGTAAGCAACAGATACATCTAATTCAGACTTTGGACTTGGATGCAAATTCAAGTGCAAAGAAGGTTCAGATAATGCACTGCGATAGTACCCATAAATATCAGATCTCCAAAAACATGTGGCAACCTCAAGAGTTTGGTCCACATGATTTGGTCAAGCTGCATGGATCAGTCAAAGGGCACACCATCCGGATAATAGTGGATGACTCTGCTACGCATAATTTTATCAATTATGTGTTAGTAAAAAAACTAGCTCTTCCTCAAAAACCATCTCCTCATAAATACATTGTTTCCATGATGCATGATCAAGACACCCGTGTTTAGGACACAATGATATCTAATTTGGAACTAGAAATCCAAGGATTTAAAGACACTTTGGACTTCCAAATAATGAACATGGAATGGGTAGATCTGGTATTAGGAAGAGAGTGGCTATGGAGTCTAGGACCTTCATTGACCAGGTGTTATTTTACTAACACTTTGGGATTCCAGCACGATGGTATAGTGTATAAAATCAAGGGCGAGCATGATGTTCTAAGTATCCCTTTGATTTCATATACTGAACTTAAGAAACTTGTAAATAATGAAGCCAGGACTCACGCTTTTCTTGTCCTTGGCACTGATGTAATAGATTCTGATAATATAAATCAAGTTTCTTATGTCTCGTCTTTTATTCCTCATGAAGTTCATACTAAATTTAGCAATTTAATGAAGGAATTTAAAGATGTGTTCCCTAAGGAACTCCCCTATGGCTTGCCACCCTCTCGTGGAAACATCGATCACAGTATAGATATGTTTCCGGATACCAAGCTAAAATCTCAAAACCCATACCGCCTCCCCTATGTCCAGAATTAGGAAGTTGAAAATCAGATTCAAGATTATTTGGATAAAGGATTTATCCGCCCAAGCCAATCTCCATGGGCAGCACCCATCCTTCTAGTAAAAAAGAAAGATGGAACTATGAGGCTATGTGTAGATTATAGGGCGTTAAATAATCTTACAATAAAGAACAAGTATCCCATGCTGCTAGTCAAAGATCTTTTCAATAAGCCTAAAGGGAGTTAAAGTCTTTTCTAAGGTTGATTTACGCCAAAGTTATCATCAGATCAGAATCAAAGATGATGATATTCCCAAGACAGCCTTTCGAACAAAGTATGGTCACTACAAGTTTTTAGTGATGCCGTTCGGGTTGAAAAATGCACCCGCAACATTTATGACTTTAATGAATCAAGTGCTTAACACTAGTTCTCTACTAGGACACTTGAGTGTCCTAGGACACTTAAGTGTCGTGCTTTTACACCAAATTGATTGGTTTTTCTTGATGACATCCTTGAGGCTTTGATGGCATACTCACTTGGATTTGATAACTGACATCATGTACTTTTAGAGAAAAATATATTCTTTAACATTTTACAACTTCACATGGGTTATTAAATGAAGAAGTAAATGGGAATTTTTAAAAACTCAACTTTTAGCATAACTGCAAAAATAACACAATTCAAACATTTTGACAAATTGGATATGTTTTAGGAAATTGAAAGCTATTAATGGACTTTGGCAATGTAAAGCAAGTGTCTAGGGATCTCTAGAGAAGGTTGAACACTTTCATAAGTGATAAACATGGACTCAAAACTTTTCTTCGCTAGAGCACTGCCATTTATCACACCTTTTAAAGAATGGCTCACTATAACATGTGTGTAAGTGAGATTGCAGAGAATTGGCAAGTTATCAATGGATAACCTTCATACTAATTGAATGCATATTTTTATTCAACGTTAGAAGGCCTCCACTTTGAACTAATAGCCTTTGCATTTG
This sequence comes from Ceratopteris richardii, assembly GCA_020310875.1. Lineage (NCBI taxonomy): Eukaryota > Viridiplantae > Streptophyta > Polypodiopsida > Polypodiales > Pteridaceae > Ceratopteris > Ceratopteris richardii. The sequence goes on from CM035427.1 coordinate 170,499,122, forward strand.
GTGCTGACTTTCATGCTGAATTGGAAAAACATATATTTCTATGTTCATGAAAAGAACATAGCTCCAAAGGTGGAATAAAAAATTATGATGAAAAATAATAATTATTTAAATTCTATTCTAAGTATTAACCTTCCAAAATATGCTTTCATGCCATGTTTCATTCTTAATCTCGTCAAATAATATGTGATTCGCAATGATGATTGTGATAAGAATGAAAAAAAAATTGGCATACATATTTCATTTGACAAAAAGAAGATGGCATCCATTATGCAAATAATGAAATGTTTTCAAATGATCCTTATCATTTTATGATATCAAAGATTATATCAAATACTTTTGAGTATTATTTTTAGTATATGTTGATGTGTGGAAGGGATTGTGTGTTTATGCAAATAACAACTATCAAAAAAAATATTTGACTAAATATGTTAAAACTATATATTTGTTTGATCCTATATGTACGTGACTCTTGTTTCTTGGTAGGAACTAGTTTATTTTCTTGGATATCAAGCAAAATGTTTGTCATTTGGCATAATCTCAATTGAATGTTAATATTTGTATGTGGATATATTGGTTGGTGTCCACACATATATCTACTTTGTTTGGTGTACACAGATCTAAAAAACATGGTTGTTTTTCACAGATTGGTAGTTCTCTTATGTGTATACCTTGTTTGATGTCTTATTTTCTTGCTTCATGTGAAGAAACTAGATCTCTTCCATAAATGTACATGCTTTGTTTTGTGTTCACAAACTATTCATGATTGTATCTGCAGAATTTGGTTGATGCCCACACAATAGAAGATTCTTGGTTGTGTCCAAAGACGTGAAAATTTTGGTGGATTTCAATAAACTATTTAGCCTCATATATGTAAGCTTTGGTTTTTTATGTCACACATTTTCTACTTGGTAACTTGAATGTGTACATCTTGGAATGAAGCAAGTACTTTTGAGAGAAAGTTTCTAGTTTTTTGTTTAAATTTTCTCTCATAAGTACTTGCTTCATTTTGTATATCTTGGAGAGAATAGTGTTTAAACTTTCTCTCAGAAGTACTTGCTTCATTCAGAAGTACTTGGTAATAAGTACTTTGTTTTTTGTTTTTGGTGACTAGAGTCATAGGAGTTGATTTTATATGTGTATACCTTGGTTGTTTTCTTCATAACTCGTTTGATTGTTGGAATATTTGTACACCTCTATGATTCCCATAAGTTTGTTTGAACCAAGTCTACAACTAGTTTCTATTTTTGGTGTACAAAGTAAAAATAATTCATTTTATTTGAATTGAAATGATTTTTCTAAGTGAGTTTGAGGTTCATACTATGTGATCTATGTTTCAAGGAATGTGTATAATTTTTCTTTTATATGATGAATTTTTTTCTTTTGATAAAAATACACTTGATTAGGAATTTCATCGTGCTCACTACCATAGCATCTTGAGAGGCTATTTACATGGACACGAAACATGATTTATTGTGTTTTATAATTTTGTATTAACCTTTGAATTATATCTAATATGTGTGTTAAAGGATTTTCTCAAATTCTCTTTGTAGAAGGTGTGTGATTTTCTAGAAAATTGTCAAAAAGGGACACTTAAATGTCCTGTTTTGGTACCAAACTAGTGTTAAGCCGTATTTGGGAGAATTTGTTGTAGATTTTCTCGATGATATTTTGATCTACAGTAAAGATCATGAAAGTCACTTAGAGCACTTGAAAAAAGTTTTTCAACTTCTTCGCGATAATAAACTTTATGGTAAAGAGTCCAAATGTGAATTCTTTACCCCATAAGTAAAGTATTTAGGCCATATTTTAAGGAATCAAAGTTAACCTTGAAAAGGTCCAAGTGATTCTTGAATGGCCTAAGCCCAAGACGATTCGAGAACTACAAAGTTTTCTCGGATTGGCAGGATATTATCGAAAGTTTATGGCCGGATATGCCAAGATTGCAGTACCTTTGATGGATCAACTCAAAGGGAAGCACCAGAAGATAAATTGGAAAGAGGAACAAGCAAAGATTTTTCAAGAACTTAAACTTGCTTTAGCTTTGATCCTGGTTCTATAAATCGTAGATCCTAACAAGACTTTCCAATTAGAAATAGATGCAAGTTCATCTACGGTAGGAGGAGTACTAAGCCAAGATGGTCGACCAATAGCTTTCGAGAGTAGAAAACTAAATTCTGCTCAGGAAAACTACTCTACCTATGAGCGAGAGATGTTCGCTATTATAAATGCTCTGAAGAAATGGCACCATTATCTGTATGGATGAAAGCTAACCATAGTCTTTGATCAAGAGAGCATAAAGTCGTTTGCAAACCAACCAGATCTGAGAGGTAGAAAAGCAAGATGGGTTGAACAGCTTCAAGAGTTTGATTATGAACTCAGGTATAGAAAAGGAAAGTTCAACGCAGTGGCAGATGCCTTAAGTCGGATGCCTATGTTGAACAACCTAAGTTTTGTACAAATTCAAAGTGAATTTATTTCAACTTTGAAAGGAAGCTGCAAAGAAGATCCAAGCTATAGTCAAGCATGGAAAGCAACTGAACAAGCTGAACAGAATGAAGCCAGTACTTCTGAGAGAAAGTTTAAACACTATTCTCTCCAAGATGAATATTTGCTTTATAAAGGTAAGGTTTGTGTCCCAAGTATGCCAGACATACGAAATCAAGTACTTTTCGAATGCCATGATGCTCTGAGTGCAGGACATCGTGGTATTAACCGAACCTATGAATTAGTGAAACGACATTTTTACTGGCCTAGTTTACATAGAGATGTGCAAAACTATGTATCGAAGTTCCATAAATGTCAAGTTAATAAGTTTGAACGACTTAAAAAGTTGGAGGATTGCTGCATCCTTTGGAAATTCCCAAAGGAAAGTGGGAAAGTATTTCCATGGATTTCATTTCCGGATTACCCCACACTTAGAAAGGCTTTGAGTCAGTCTGGGTTATAGTTGATCGATTGACTAAACTTGCTCAGTTTATTCTAGTCAAGACTACTTATAAGACTCTAGAACTTGCAAAAATATTTGTAAATCAAAACTTTATAGACTCTATGGTCTTCGAGTATACATAGTTTAGAGATGCTCCATTTACAAGTCATTTTTGGCGAGAAGTCTTTAGTAGACTTGAAACTAAACTAAGTTTAAGTAGAGCTGAACATCCCCAGACGGATGGACAAACAGAGAAAGTCAATCAGACCTTGGAAGACATACTCAGAGCTTATATCACTTCCAAACAGACTGATTGGGAAGACTATCTTCCTTTAGCTGAGTTTGCGTATAACAGTGCCAATAATTCATCAATTGAATTTAGTCCATTCATGTTGATGTATGGTTTCTAGCCTAGGTCTCCTTATGCTGTAGGACTTCAAAATGAACGAGTTCAAGTAGCTCAAGACTTCCTTCAAGACATGAACTTTAAACTTAAGTTAGCTGAAAAAAACTTAAAGAAAGCTCAAGATCGTGCAAAGGCTTATGCCGATCCGAAGCGAAGAGATGTTACTTTTCAGGTTGGCGATCAATTTTATCTTCGTATTCTTGAAAGATCAGAAAAGTTCAAGACTGGTCAATGTGCCAAGTTGTTGCCTAGGTATTGCAGTCCTTTTCCAATCACCAAGAAAGTTGGTTTGTGGGCTTATGAATTACAACTTCCAGATGATAGTTGGATTCATCTAGTGTTCCATGTTAGTCGACTTAGGAAGAATCTGACAGATTCAGATAATTTAGTTGGACAACAAGTTATACTTCCTATTCCAGTAAGTGAAACAGTTCCTCATGAACCTGAAAGGATACTTCGCACCCGAGATAAACGTACAAGAAGTCACTTGTAGGACGGAACTGTAAGAAAATTCAAAATGGGAAAAAGTTTCCACAATCCAACGACGTTTTCCAGCTTTCAACTTTTAATTTGGTCCCAAATAAAGAAGGTTTTCTACTTTCAAGTTTTAAGTAGATAAACCGATCATATTCTTCAAGATCTAGAATATGATAAGGTTTTTTACTTTCAAGTTCTAAGTAAATAACATGTTTGAATGAATGCATGTTCTTCAAGTTTTAGAACATGAGGCTCGGGGGTTGCCTACAGTGTGTATGGCTCTATTTCTGAGGACAAAAATATTTTCCAACGGGGAAAGAATGTAATACAGTAAGCTTGTGATCTAAGGATCCGACTGGTTCAGACAGATCTGAAATCGGATTCCGTTTGGTCATCCGTATGTGTGGCCAAAGATCTCGAGTCTAGACTTACTGATAGGTCATTTACTCTTGTAACCAAGTAATCCACTTAGCCTAATGGTTAAGACTCAAGGGTGTGAAGGAGGAGGTCTTGGGTTCAACCCCCATGGGATACATGGGGAGAGTGTTTTGCCCAAAGAGCTCTAGAACCTTCTAAAAGCATCGATTGGAGTTAACTCTGGCTAACTGGGACACTTGGCGTACATGTAGTTACATGGATGACACTTGGATGGTTAGTATCCACCTGCCCATGGAGGCAGTCCCTTGGAGAGAGCTATATATAGAGGCATATGGTTGGGAGGAGAGTCATTCATTCAAGAGCATTTCATGTGGCTACGCTGTTGCATCTATCTATTAATTTATTCATTTATCTACCTAGCTATCCATTTATTCATTTATCGGTCTATACATCTATCAATTTTTCCATCCATCTATCTAGCTAATTATCTAACTATCTATCTATTACATATCTATTTATCCAGCTATTTATTCATCTATCTATCTATTTATCCAGCTATTTATTCATCTATCTATCTATTTATCCATATATCTATCTATCTATGCATCTATGTATCTATCTATATATCTATCTATCTATCTATCTATCTATCTATCCATCTATCCATCTATTTCTTTATCTATCTATCTATCTATCTATCTATCTATCTATCTATCTATCTATCTATCTATCTATCTATTATCTATCTATCTATCTATCTCTCTCTCTCTCTCTCTCTCTCTCTCTCTCTCTCTCTCTCTCTATATATATATATATATATATATATATATATATATATATATATATATATATATATATATATATATATATATATATATATATATATATATATATATATATATATATATACACATACACACACACACACATATATATATATATATATATATATATATATATATATATATATATATATATATATATATATATATATATATATATATATATATATATATATATATATATATATATATATATATATATATATATATATATATATATATATATATATATATATATAATCTATTTATCCATCCGTTTATTCATCTACATGTCTATCTATCTATCTATCTATCTACGATTTATTATCTATTTATCCATCTATTTATTCATCTATCTATCTATCTATCTATCTATCTATCTATCTATCTATCTATCTATCTATCTATCTATCTATCTTTGTCTGGTCATATATCTACTTATTTATACATTTAACTATCTATCTATGGAAGTTCAATTATCTGATTATTGCATCCTCTAATATGTGGTAATAGAAAGTCAGAGATAGAGTTTAGTAAGCACAACCTTGTTTGAGCATCCCTTGCACACCAAAGTGTGAGCTTCTCTGTCTCTTCTTGTGTAGGTCCTCCTTTGGATCTTGGAATAGGCATAGCTTCATCACCTACTACAATTCCATAAAGATTTCTACCTTGCAATTAGGCCTCCATTGTGATTTGCCAAGCCACATAGTTGTGCCTATCAAGCTTCTCAATCATTGAGGGAAAGTTATCACCCATCTTGATATAGCTTTGATACCATTGAAAGAACTTGGAGACGCTTGTAGGAGGTAGAAAAGTGAGTTCCGAAGCAATGAAGTTTGGTCCAACCAACTTGCACAAGACGAGCCCTTGAACTTATGGAAAGTTGAATAGGCCTTATAGGCATAAAATAAGTGCAATAAAATGCATTATGTACTTTGGAGCATCAAGGAGAAAGGGTCAACACAAAATAGATAGGTTTGCTATCAAAATAGATAGCAAGTGATGCAAGAAACCAAGCAAACATAGTTTCATATATATGTTTGGCATAAAAGGATGAAATTTCTTGCACATTGGCTATGATAGGGCATTTGTTGATATATTTAGGTAGTGATGTGTGTGAACACACTAGGACCACCGGGGCACCTTTTTCCCTCTTTAGGAGGGTTTTTCCCCCAGCTTGTATATACACATATAGCCCTAATGGGTTACTTATCTTTGTACATTCTAGTGGTAATACATTCAGTATTATGTGTTATGCTCCAAGCTTCTTCTTCTTCCTTGTGTTGTTCATGTGCTTCCATAGTTGTCTAACTCCAACAAACGGTATCAAAGCAGTTTGTCGCTTCCTCTAGGATGTCATCAAGAGCTCTCTAGTCATAGTCTCAGAATTGCACAAAATTTGGTGACCATACTGAGAGTGATTAGGAGATCAAAATAGCTTCGATTTGTCATGCCGAAATCACGATCTGAGCTTGTTTCGGCCTCTCAACGTACTATCATAGCGCTTGTGCAAGATATTTTATCTTTTTGTGCCAAAGATATATACAAGTTTCAGTTTGCCAATATAAGCATCTCAAAGTCTACTACAGGTCTAGCAGAACTTGTTAGGGTAGTTATGTTCAACTTTTTCAAATACAATCATTTTTCTGCATCAAGGTATTTTAGTCCGTGGCCATGGCTGAAAGCAGTGATGTATTCCATATGTTGACTATTGAGGATAAGTTGGATGGTACCAATTTCCCATTGTGGGCTTATATGATGTGACATGCATTGATTGCAAAAGGACTATGAAACATTGTGCAAGGTGTTGAAAAACGTCCTATTACACTTGCAAATATAGGTATTGAAGTTGATGCAGATGGCATTGAAGATGTTGATATTCGTCAGATTCCTATCCATGCTGTGATTTATGCTACACCTATTGTAGAACAAATTCGTTGGGATGGTAGAGATGCTCATGCATATGCATGGATAGCTTTGTTTGTCAAATGTGCCATTATTCCTCACATTCGCTCTTGCATAATAGCTAAGGATGCTTGGGATACACTTATCACATTGTACTAGGCTATGAATGAGGCTCGTGTTGCTTACCTCCAAAAACAGTTGGAGAGTGAGCATATGAATGAAGGTGATTCTATGGATAGTTTTCTAATAAAGATCAAAGACTTGAAGGAACAATTGATTTTTGTGGATGAAGTTATACCAGATAACTCACTTTTGCAGACCGTTCTAAATGCTCTTCCTGATTCATATTAGAGTTTTGCTTCTACTCTTCGTTTGATGATTAAAGGCAATCCAAATGCCTTGTCATTTGAGGAGTTCGTCTCTGTCTTGTTGCAAGAAGATTAGTCTAGGCAGAACATGTCCATTACACATGTTGCAGGAGGAAGACAAAGATGAGAAGAAATTAGAAAAGCAGATATTATTTTGTACGTACTGTAAAGGAAACGATCATGTCATAAAGAACTGTCCAAAACTGGCTGCAAAAGATGCAAAGTAAAAAGAGGCTAGAATGGTTGTTGTAGAGGCCTCTACACCAAAAACAGAGTCTGCTTATCTTGTGTAGAATGAAGAATGGGCATTTACTACTGTTTGCAGTTTCGACCATCTTCTTCTAAACAGTGTATGTATGTAGTAGACTAAGATGTTTGGTACTTTGATAGTGGGTCCACCAAACATATTACCTTGCTACGTAGTTTCTTCGCTTCACTCGAGCTTGCCCCTATAGGGAATACTATCACATGCACCAACAACTCCTCTTATCCTATCATGGGAGTTGGTAAGATCATTCTAACTACTACTGATGGTAGTTCTTTCACTTTGTCGGATGCTTTATTTGTGCCGTGGATGAAGAAAAATCTGTAATCAGTTTTTGCATTAGCCAAGATTATCTTGGTTGTGAAATTTATTGATGACGGATGTACTGTTCATGATTTGTCAAATGGCAACATGATTATTGCTTTTGGCATTTTATGTCATGGGTTGTATGAGCTCTTAGACTATGAAAAATCTATGAATTATTCAACATGTACAATACATGATTCTTAGGCTATGTCAAATGCAAAGCTTTGGTCATCTGAATTTTGCTACTTTACTACACCTACAAAAATCTGAAATGGTGTCCTCTTTGCCCAAACTTGAGGCACCCAGAAAGTATGTCTATGAAGGCTGTATTTTGGTCAAAATGCAGTGTTTCTCCTTCCAAAAGATGGTTGAGTTCGAGGTACTCAAAAATTGTAGCTTGTTCATAGTGATGTCTGTGGTCCTATGTAGACACCCTCTTTTGGAAACTACCTTTACTTCGTGAATTTCATTGATGATTTTTCCAAGCATGGGCATATCCATTGAAAGCAAAGTCTGAAGTGTTCATGTATTTCAAACAATTTTTGGTTTTAGCTGAAAATCTATTAGCATGTAAAATGGGCACCCTCCATTCATATTGAGGGGGGGAATATATATCTTCTGACTTTAATGCATTTCTAGTTGAACGTGGGATAAAACATCAGTGTATAGTGCCATATACACCTCAAGAAAATGGAGTTGTTGAACGTAAGAATAGGTCACTCATGGAGATGGTGAGGTGTATGGTCAAGAGTTAGGCTTTACTACATAGTTTTTGGCTTAAGGTTTCCATGTGTGCAGCATATGTACTTAACAGGTGTCCCACTAAAGCACTGTAGTTTATCACTACATATGAGGCTTGGCATGGTCGCAAGACATCTATTTCTCATCTGTGTGTTTTTTGTTGTCTAGCATATGCATTAGTGCTTGAACAACATCACAAGAAATTGGATAATAAAGCAATAAAATGTATTTTTGTTAGGTACAATTCTCAAAGCAAAGACTATAATCTGTATCATCCACAGACTAAACGCATTTTGGTTAGCCGTGATGTTTTTTTTTGACAAAGATGCTATTCAGCCTTAACTTTCATGTACAAAAGACACATTTGTTCGCTCCAAAGAAATGCATGATACTTTGCTGCCTCTTTTTACAGGTGGATAGTCTAGTTCTGGTCCTAATGAGGCAAGTTCTTAGCCTTTAAAGGTTTCATATGATGATGTAGACCGTTCTATTTCTGATGCAAATTTATGTGTAGTACTTGGTGATGAGAGAGCTAATATTGAGGAGGCAAAACTATGCCAAAATGGCTGGTAAAGACTTTGTGTGATAGCAAAATAGATGCACCTCTATCATACCATACTCATTGAGGCTTTCATAGTGCCCCTTTTGCATCAGATTGCTATGCTATGGCTGCCTCTAGTTTCTATGATGAGACATGGCCTCTTTCGTTTGATGAAGCACAAAATTTCAAACATTGGATGGTTGCAATGCAATCTCAATATGATGCTATCATGAAAAATGGTACCTAGTGTTTATGTGACTTCCCTCCTGTCAAGAAGGCCATTGGCACTAAGTGGGTATACAAACTGAAGTGTAAGCATGATGGAATAGTTGACAGGTATAAGGCTAGGCTTGTTGCAAATGGTTATGCACAAGAAAGAGGCATTGATTTTGATGAAACCTTTGCATCTAGATGTCGAATGACTACTGTTCGTAGCATCTGTGCACTTGCAGCTCATCATGGTTAGAATGCACATCAATTGGACATTAAAACATCATTTTTGAATGGTGACTTGCATGAAGAAATGTATGTTTTCAGCCTCGTGGCTTTGTGCAGAAAGGGCATGAAAAGTAGGTGTGCAGGTTAAATAAGGCATTATATGGTTTAAAGCAAGCACCACGTGCTTGGTATGAAAAGATACATGCCTATCTCATTGCAGATGGTTTTGAGAACAATTTAACTGAAAACACCTTATATGTTAAGCATGCTAATGATGTGCTTTTGTTCATTGTTGTGTATGTTGATGACATGCTGCTCACTAGTCCTCATGAGAAGCATATTACTGATTTCAAGGCTGATTTGCATGCCACATTTGAAATTTCTGATTTAGGGCATTTGCATCATTATTTGGGCATTCACTTTATGCAAGTTGATGGTAGAATAGCTTTGTGTCAAATGAAATAACTTGACACATTATTGGAGCATTTTGGCCTTGAAAACTATAAACCTATTACCACTCCTATGAAGACATGTTTATGATTGAGTCTTCATGATGTTGGAGATGCATTTGATGCTATTCTCCTTCAGCAGGCTGTTGGATGCTTGATTTACTTATGCATTACTCGGCCAGATATTCAGTTTTCAATCTCATAGATGAGCAGGTTTATGCATTGCCCAAGTGTCAAGCATGGGCAGGTGGTTAAGCGCATCTTTTGCTACTTGAGTGGTACCCGGCTACTTGGGTTATTTTATCTTAACGGGGAATCACTATCGCCAGATTCGCATGTTTTTTCTGACTCTGATTGGGCTGGTTGCTATGACACTCGTGTGTCCACTAATGGTTTTTACTTCGTGCTTGGTAGCTCATGCATATCTTGGCTAAGCAAGAATCAGCATATTGTGGCCACTTCCAGTTGTGAGGCTGAGTATAGGGAAACTTTCACAACGACTATTAATTGTGTGTGTGTGTCTCAGATGCCTCATGGTTGATTTGGGTATCGATCAATCTTCTGCCACCACCATCTTCGGTGAAAGCCACGAACCGACGTCGGTTTTGCATAGGGCTAGCCGTTTGTGTGTCGCGTGCTACATTGGGTTGGTAGATGGTGGAACAAACTCGATCGGGTGGTCGAGTCCACGAGTCACATCCAGCTTCGGCGTAGGCCGAAAAGTGTGAGTAAATATGTGGAAAAATGATGGAAAAAAAAGAGAAAATTTGGGAAAAAAATGAATGAGATGAATTCCTCGCTCAAGGGGGGACAAAAGAGAGGTGAGAGAGCATGATGCTCGGATGGGAATATGTGTCTGTGTTTGTGGGGATATGCGGAATGTGTGGACTCCTGATGAGGCATGTCGAATTGAAGCTTAAGCTCGGCTAGGGTTTTGGTTGCAACGTGTCTCTGGAAGACTTGGACTCGAGGGATCCGAGCGTGCTAGTGACCTTTGTTTGTCTGCAAACTTTTGGGAAGTGTTCATTTTCGTTCGTAGGCTATGCGACTGCTTGGGAAGTCCTGAATCGCGTTGATGATGAGTGGTCTTGCCAAGGTAAGCTCGTGTTAGGCTTGAGTGGCCCTTGTCGTGTGTCCATCAATTCAGGTGTTGTGGTGGTGACCTAGTATAGGAGGTAATTGAGAGAGAGCAAAGGAGATGAAAAGGAAAGCGGGTAGTGGAAACCCTAGGTAGAAGAGGAATGAAAAATCGGCAAGAGAATTCGGTTAGAGATGAGAAAAAGAATCAAGAAAGTGATCGTGTGGTCGGGAAGAGTATCAAGAACGGAAGTGGGGAATGGTTTTTATTATATATGGTGTGTGTGGACAGTGTGTTGAGCATGCATGTGGAATAAAGATGTGTGACGTGTTGAACGAGTAGTCGAGAAGAATGATGAGAGTGAATGTGGACATGTCTTCTACTTGCATGTATATTGTGTGTGACGAGCTTGCATGTGTGATGTGAGTGATGTGTGCATGTGTTCTTTCCATTCTGATGTTATGTTTGATGAAAAAAATTGGTCTAACATGTTTTGATGAAGTTTGTAGATAGATGGACATGGCGGTGAAGATGCGAGAGAATGGACAAAGTTGGTAAGTGAAGTGACTGGTTTTTTATGACTAATGGATGTTGATGTGGTGTGGTTGCAGGTATGCCAGTGGAAAGAGATAGAATAAGTATGAGGTATGTGAATGTGCATTGATGAACTGTCAGCGACTTGAATGGTTTGAGTACAGGTGCTCATTGGCTCGTCGAGGATGACTTCGCGAGCAGAAGAGGGGAGTATGTTAACTCTATTGATAACTGATTTTTTGTTGCCCTAAGTGTCTTCATTGTGTGGGAAAGATGGCTGATTGCAGGTATTTTGCAAAAGAAAAATGTGTGCTGAGAAGGATAAGCTCTGATTAAAGGAGCTTAAAAATTGGTTGCAGTGTAGGGGATATGTTGGAGTGTCCCATGGGTTCAGAAGGCTTCAGCAAGAGGCAATTAGTGGATAATCTTCTTGTGCGAGATTTTGTTGCATGGACGAGCTTGGCAAAAGGTTATGTTGAACATGCGCATGGTGGAAACCCCTCTTCCTCTTGATGAACAAATGCAATTAGGAGGGGAGTTTGTTTAGATCCTGCTGCTAATCTTTATGGCCTGAAGACCTGTGGTGACATTGGAGGTATCAACCGAGATTTGGAGATGCATCATGAACTTGAGGGAGGAGACATTGCCCTTGGTAGCTCATTGGTTGATATGGCTTACTACTGGATAGTTCCATGAAAAGAATGGGTTCTCATGGAATTTCCTAATTACAACACATGCACGTGATGGACAATATCAACAGGCAACACGTGTTCCTAATTGGATTAATTGATGACTTGTCCGGGATATCATTTTGTGCATGAGAGCCATGGTGGTGGCTCTAGAAGGTGTCAAAAACAAGGGAAATGGGTTGTGAATGCCCACACGAGGGAAGACATTTTTTAATTAATGTGCACGGGGCCTTCATTTCTTAAGCAAGGAAGCTCTCATCGTTTTTCTCTTTTTGTTTTTTAGGGCAGGAACAGAGGGAATGGGAGGTCTTTCCGTCGAGCAGAGTTAGAGGAGAAGGGGAGATCATCCTCTTGGGGGTTTTCTATTCGGGGAATTTTTTTTGTCTGTTCTTGTTGGCGTGCAGGTCGAGAGGAGGAGGGCGGCTCCACACAGGGGGGTATTGAAGGCGTGAGCTGGGGAAGCAGGAAAAAGGGAATTTTTTTTGAGAGTGCGAAGTAGTTTTTTGGGGAATAACCAGCAACAGTTTTGGGGGAACAGTCTCTCTCATTTTTTCTGGGGGGGAGCCTTTTGTAGGACAGAGAGGAAGGTGGGGATTACTGCTTTCGAGAGGGTAGCAACAAAAAGGGGTTTTTCAACTAGATTAGGGGGTCGTGGGTTGCCGATGAGAGTGCATCAGAGTATTGGAGGGGAGTTTTTTTTTTGGGGTTGATCGCTGTTGAAGGATGCTCGGATGCTAGCTGTGGGAAAAGAGAGAGGAAGCAGTGGATCTGACTACGATAAGGGTCTTCTTGGGGAAGATTATTCTGATTTGGAAAGGGTAGGAGCATCAGTTGGGGGAATCTTTTTCTTGTTGCTTGTTTTGTTTTTTGGAGTGTCTGTGCAGGTGTCGGAGAGGAGTGATGGAAGGGACTGGTTAGTTTCGAGAAGAGAAAGGCCTCAATGCGTTCATGACAGTCAAGGTGGGGTATTTTCTCTTCGTTTTTAGACGTTGTTCTCCTGTGCAGGTGTTGTCGAGAATAGTAGAAGGGGACATTTGAGAGGAGTCGTTGCTTCTTATCGGAGGAAAGGAAGGGGCATCGGGCCACAAGAAGGATTGAAGGAGGGGAGGGCACATGTCCAAGACAGCAGGTCTGAGATTTCTAGAAGGAAGGTCATCGCTCTGCGTTCGAGGGCCAAGACAAATGGAGCAGACGTAGTGCAAGGGTGGTTGCACAAAAGGCATAGGTCATGCACGCTTTTGAGTGCACAAAATAGCAAACTGCTACTCCACTACAAAGTAAAGAAAAAGGGAACGGCTTATAAGCGTTCTGGTGCTGCCTGTGGATCATGCATTGTCATGCACAACTGCTGTAACGAATGCAATCTTACAGAGCCATATCCACTTGGGGTGGTCGTAACTGCAATACATGTGCTTTATTTGTTGGGATCAACCCCCCTTCTCTGGAAAGTTGGCTGTGATCTCACTCTGTCTCGATTGAAAAGCATTATATGGTGAGTTCTCCATCTACATCCTCTTCTTCCATGAAATGAATGTGAAAGAACACTCTTCCGTCCTTAGGATTGTTGGCATCCGCACAGCGCAGCACGACAAGAATTAATTGAGTTGATAAGTCTTCCCTTTCATAATAGGACATGTGATTGCTTCAACTCTCAAGATCTTTAAAACGTGGTCAGCAGGCACAAAAATTATTGAACTCATAATCCCCTTCCCCCTGCAATCTGCTATGAACGTGCAGGTTATTGCTTCCTGATATAGGTGTGAAGTTATGTGTATCCCGAATCGTAAAAGGAGCAGCAGGTTCAGATTTTTGTATGCAGAAGTAAATATATATTAACAATTGATGAAAAGCTTAGCCATCTTTTTCATACATGCGTTTCATGTTGAAGTGGTGATTCTGTGGATTTTGATTTTTCTAGATTGTTCAACTTCGAACATGCCTTGTGCATCCATAGTTGACGTTATAAAGTCCTAGAGATCTAAACATGAGTTATGGGGGGGTTGATGCGAGAGAAAGATTATGTTGTTGTTCCCTGAAGGGATCATGCTTGTATTATCCATATTGCTAAACTATTGTGACTCCAAACCAGTGAAAATTACTATTGACTTGAAAATCCAGAGGTCATTGTCAGTAGAGCAGTTTTAGTGTCAGTAAAGCTGAGATTTTACATGAATGCTTTACGGAAAATTGGCAGTTACATGCTAGATGATAGATTGATCAATAAGAATTCCGATTAGCGCTATGCAGGACAAACTAGAATAAAAACTTATCTGCTCATTGGGTTTTTTGACGTATATACAAAACGTAATAATTTGTTAAATTTTGGAAAGACTGCTAGAGCATTTTCTATGGTTCATCCGAGTGCTCTTCTTGGCGAGAAGATGGATTATATTTAAGGAGGTTGACACTAACCGTGATAGGAAGAGTGGACAAGAGTAGAAAAGAAAGTGAGAAGGGAGTGGGCGAGAAAAAATAGACAGGCAGGAAGGAGGGCAAGAGAGATAGGGGATAGAAGAGCACAAGAGTGGGTGTAGGAGTGTATGCGGGTGTAAGGGTGCAGGTGAGAAGGGTAAATTCAGAAGAGAAAAAGGGGATTCCCAAGAGAGTAAAAAAACGCGACCAATTGCTAGGTTCAGGTAAGAAAATAGGACCGGGATTTAGGACCAAGACACCAAGCACATCAATTTGCATAAAGCTTAGTCGGTCAGGTCTTATCCAAAGTATAAACAGGATGAGAAACAAACACTAAAACGCTATTTGTAGTTCCTGTGTGCAAGAAGTTGGGTCGGTAGGCCTTATCCAGCATTAGAGGCCGAGTTTCATAATTTGATCATTCGGCCACACGACACAATTACCAAGGTCATAGCCCAATTTGAGGACTACCAGCATAAATTAGCACTATGTGGTAGGTAGATCTCTAGTGAAGATATGGCCATTAAGCTTAACAAGTTACCTAAGTCATACGAGACATTTATCACAACTTTGTACAATCGCGGCCAACACTTATCTTGGGAAGAGGTTCATCAACTATTGCTCCTTCATGACTCATGAGCCAAATCGACTTCCTCCCAAGAGTCTGCCATGAAGGCCAAAGGACCATTCAACAAGGGAAAAACCACAAGTCCTCATGCTAGCAATGGATCTGAGCAAGAATCACATAATTCATCGAAGAAGTTGACCTGTTATTTTTGTGGAAAATCAGGACACTTAGAAAAGTTTTGCTATAAAAAGAAACAATCATTGAAGGCTTCTACGTCTAGGCAAGCATCCAAAGGATCCCAACATAGATCCCACTGCTCGAGTGAGGAACTCTTCATCTCCACAGAAGCCAATGCCCTAGTTACTTCTAGTTCCCCACATGAGTGGATCTTTGATAGCGGAGCTACCTCCCATATGTGCAAAGACAAGGACTCCTTTCAAGAACTCGAAGAACACACGCGAGAAGTCTATCTTGGCAACAACAAAAGTTTACCCATCGAAGGAAAAGGAAAAGTTAAAATTACTAACAATTAGGGGGAATGCAAGTCTTTATCCAATGTTCTTTTTGTTCCAAATTTATGTATGAATCTACTTTCCGTCAAGGCCGTTACAGATCAGGACAAACAAGTATGGTTTGATAACACCTCAGTTAAGGTAGTTGATCCCCATACGAAGGATGTCATTGCTCAAGGTATTGAAGAAAAGGACCTCTACAAACTATCTTGCTTTGTATCCAAAGAATCAACCTCAAGTTTGTGGCACCAAAGATTTGGCCACACTTGTTACTTATCAAAAAATCTCTTCATCCGAACTTATGAAGGGTTTGCCAAAGATAGGGCAACTTACTGATGTCTGCCAAGCTTGCACCCAAGGCAAGCAACCACCCCAGTTCCCAAGGAAGCTTCAACATGAGCGAGGAATCCACTAGCCCTTATCCACATGGACTTATGTGGACCTATGAATACCCCATCCCTGAGTGGATCCCTCTACTTTTATCTTCTAGTAGATGATCACTCTCGCTATATTTGGGTGTACTTTTTGAAGTCAAAGGCAGGCACATTCTCTAAGTTTCAAACTTGGATCAAGGAAGTTGCGAATGAAGCTTCAACTAAAGTCAAAACCATCATATCAGATGGAGGTGGCGAGTTTATCAATCATGACTTTGATAACTTTCTCAACCAGAAAGGGATCAAAAGACAAGTCACTCAGCCTCATATTCCATCCCAGAATGGCGCAGCTGAAAGAAAGATACGCAGTGTGATGGAAATGGCACGAACTATGCTTCATCACAAGGATCTACCCTACAAGTTCTGGGCAGAAGCTGTGCATATTGCCGTTCACATTCTTAATCGAGGATTTACAAGTGCATTACATAACAAATCACCCTTCGAAGCATACTATGGAAGAAAACCAAATGTGAATTACTTTCGAGTCTTTGGTAGTGAAGCTTTTGTCCATGTACCAAAAGAAGATAGAAACAAGTTACAATCAAAGTCCAAGAAACACATATTCATAGGGTACAGTGACCAATCAAAGGCATACCATCTATATGATATGGAAAACCACTCCATCACCATTTCGAAGGATGTGATCTTCAATGAAGCTTCCTCATACTCAAGAAAAGATTCAAGTACAAGTCTTAGTCCACCTATCTACACTTCAGAAGGGGACTCAGTATTTCCAAACTCCAACTCAGAAGCAAGTACTTCAAGTCATCCGAGAAGATCTCAAAGACTTATTGACAAGAGACAGTGAGAACAAAGTCATTATGTCAATTACGCCTTAATGCATCAGATTCAACAAATCCCAGAACCATCTAATTACAAAGAAGCTCAAGGATAACATGAGTGGGTAGAAGCTATGCAAGTGGAAATGGATGCAATCGAGAAGAAAAAAACTTGGACTCTTGTACCTAAGCCCACAAATCATCAAGTCATAGGAGTTAAGTGGCTTTATAAAGTTAAGAACAAGTCAGATGGCACATTAGACAAGTACAAAGCAAGGTTGGTAGCTAAGGGATACAAGCAACAACATGGCATTGACTATGAAGAAACCTTTGCTCCTACTACAAGATTCACAACCATAAGAATCGTCTTAGCACTAAGTGCTCACTTTAAATGGCCCATTTATCAGTTGGATGTCAAAAGTGCATTCTTCAATGGATATCTTCAAGAAGAAGTATATGTTGAACAACCTGAAGGCTTCAAGATCAAAGGAAAGGAAGATCAAGTGTACAAACTTCACAAAGCACTTTATGGACTCAAGCAAGCTCACAGGGCCTGGTCTGAAAAGATTCACAAGTTTTTTGAAGATAAGGGATTTCACAGAAGCAATGCTGATGCTTATCTCTATATCTATCAAAAGGAGTCTTTAGTAGCCGTCATCATTCTCTATGTAGATGACTTGATCTTGACAGGTTCAAACAAAGAACGCATCCAATTTATCATCACACAGCTTCATCTTGAGTACTCTATGACATATCTTGGATTATTACACTACTTCTTGGGTACGGAAGTTTGGCAAAGAAAAGAAGGTATATTCCTATCACAGAAGAAAAACCGCTGTGATCTACTTTCCAGATATAACATGGACCAGTATTGCTCAATTTCTACACCACTTGATCCAAACATCAAGCTTACACTAGAGGACTCATCATCACTTGTGGATGTGCATACCTATCGACAGCTTGTTGGCTCATTACTCTATCTTGCCAACACTCGACTAGATATTGCTTATGCAGTTGGTATACTCAGTCAGTTTGCACATGAGCCTCATCAGACTCATTGGGATGCTGCTCAGAGACTACTTCAATACCTTGCCCTCACCCGATATCATGATCTTTGGTATAGAGGGAGCATCGAATTTGCCGGATATTCCGATTCAGATTGGGCAAGTGATCCTGATTGTCGACGGTCTACTTCTGGGTATATATTCTTGCTTGGCTCAGGACCTACTTGGGTAAGTAAGAAGAAGCCTACAGTTGCTCTATCATCTGCCGAGGCCGAGTACCGAGCATCTAGCTTTGCAGCATGTAAGGCCATCTGGCTTCGACGTTTATTATCTGACATTGGTGTTTTGCAGGATACTCCGACATATCTTCGCACGGACAGTTAGTCAGCCTTGGCCATTGCCAAGAATCCAGTGTTCCACACTTGCACGAAGCACATCGAGATCTAGTACCACTTCATCCATGAGAAGCTCATATCTCAAGAGATTACTCTGCAGTAGTGTACCTCTCAGGAGAACCTGGCGGACATGTTCACAAAGGCTCTACCTCCGGTTCCACTTCAGCGCTTGGTGGACCTCTGCCGCATTCAGCCGCTCCAAAATGGAGCTACAGAAGGGGTGTTGACGACATGATTGCTCCTACTTCATCTACATTTGTATCTGCATGAGTGCATCTCCATTTTGTATCCAGGAGGCACTCCATTTGTAGTCTATTTTCATTTCATATTGTATTTCCTTTGTATTTGGGTACCTTTCCATGTGCTTCTACCAATTGTATTCATTCTCCTTTCAGGAGACTTATCCCACATATGATGTACTTTTGAGAGCCCCTCCCGAATCTATATAAGGAGGGCCTCTCCCCTCATTTGTACTTGGTAAGAAGCTTGAGAACCCTACTCCAAGCTCTTGGCAAGCTCATTTCTAATCCACATGAGTTTACCCATTTCATGGTTTACTCATTTTGTGTCTCACACATTCTTTGTTTTGTGAGAGTACTTTACTTTTCATTTTGCTTCCGCATGCGTACTCTCTACAAGAAGAAGGGGAATAGATAGATGTAATTGCAATGTAAGAAGAAAGGGAATAAACAGATATCGGAATTACATCGATGGTCTACAGAGAACGAGCAAGAGTTCAAGAATTGGCCTTCTATTTTTCTTTCACAAAGCATATTGAAAGACCTCGGGCTTTCAAGAGCCTACATACCACAACCTCTTTGCATACTAAAGAAATTAAACTTTCCTCAAGACATAAATTATTTTCCTCCATCCATATATATATATATATATATATATATGAAGAGTTCACTATTTCAATGATACAACAAACTGAAAAAACCTGTCATTGAAAAAGACAATAGGGATAAGTATAATAAACCCTCTTTTACTCTTCTCAATTCAAATATTTTCTTACCTGTATCTTGCATGTAAAGACAAGCTCAAATAGTCATAATGTTTCCAGGATTGAAGGAAGTTATAACAACCATGTGGAAGCTCTTCTTTTCTGTGTCTTTTTTCGTTGCTAATCTTGCCCGAAGCTTAAGGCACAAGGCACGGGTAAACAGTACATATTGAAGGGCAAGTTGCAGCTTGCAAGCATGAGAACTTAGAGTCTTGAAGGTTACTCCCGGAATCAAACCAACAACTTGCACCTCACAAGCTATTCATAAGTCTTGAGGAAACATGAGCAGGCTTCATAGGGTTTACGATTTGATGCGCCTTCAGCCTCACCAACTCATAACTCATAAGCTATTCATGAAGTCTTGAGATAACATGAGCGGTTGTGAGCCCTGAGTGGAGTCCGCTTTCCAGGACTGCGAGGTCAAAGAAACTACAAAAGTTATGACTCAAACCCACGTGATGCACCCAAATTGCAACTTGCGAGATGGCATAGAAATTTGATGTAACAGTTGCCATTTCGATTCACGATGATGTCATGATTGTCATGACTGTCATATTCACGATGATGTCATGATTGTCATTTTTCGTTGTGGCGATGATGTCATGATTGTCGAGGCGAGCAACGAGAGATTACTTCTTCCTTTGGTGAAGGACCTCGCACAAACTACAATGCACATTTTGCGTAATGGAGGGGGTTTAGAGTCAACGAGCGGAAGCAATGACGGATATCTCCGAATGCAAGGATATTCGAGCAAAACGATATATTCCTATTACGATTCAGCCGGAACAACTCTGACAGCGTAATGCCTGCACAATGAGAAACTTCATATAGTACATCCACTGATACATTGTATTCTTTACACTGCTTCTGTCAGGCCAAAGGATATCACTTCCACTGATACACAATATAGTAATTTTTACACAGCTTCTGGCAGTCCCTTTCCCTTGGGCAACATGTATATTGTTCATTTGGGAGAAAGCTAATGTTCTTCCGATATGAAAAATTCAACGAGTGAAAGGACATGGTGGCACGAGAAGTTTTGGTCGAAGGCGTGATCGTCATGCTCTTCAATTCAATGAGCAAATCCTGATCGTTCACTCATATCCGGTCCCATGGCTTCATGCGCAAGCGTATGCAGCTTAACATTACGTATCATCTCTCCTTTCTTCTTAACGATTTTCTTCTCTGGCCCTCCATTATCCATGGCAACAGCAGAAGGAGGTCTTCATCTAGCGTCGCTGAACGGTACACTGCTCAAAGTACTTGTTCCAGCAAAAGGACTTTTCAACGAGGAGTTCATAGTATGCGATAACAGCACCAACCCCCCTCGAGTCGATGGATTCTGCAAGGCTGTTTTCATCCATGCCCTCTCCGTCCTCTCACCGAAACCCAACTGGACGGATGTCGAGTATGAATGCTTCGAGATCGAAGATAGCAACGCGAATGGCAATTGTGACTGCTGCGGTATCATTAATAAAAGCAGTACAAAAGAACAGGATTATACGACATTGGTTCAGGAATTGAACAAAAGGAAGGTTTGTATGCTGATTTCCTTGGACCAAAAGGACATCAACACTGTCATATGCGGTGTATTCGTGTTCTGGTGTTCTAATATGATTATTTAGCTAACAGCTTCTCTTTGTGCAGGACATCGATGCAATCATCGGGGATATAACTATAGCTTCAAAACGTTTAGATTTTGCAAACTTCACCCAGACATACATAGACTCGGGGATTGTCATAGTCACACTCGATGATGATTTTTCTCGAACATGGATTGGAATATTTTTTGAACCTTTAGAACTTGGAACTTGGTTCATACTAGTTGGATCGATACTCACAGCAGGTTTTGCATTATGGCTTCTCGAGGACAACACCAGAATGTGGCAGCATTCCTATCAATCTGCAACGTCAAGATTCATACATTTTAGCAGAACATTTTGGTAGATCCACAGACTTTTTGCAGACTCAGATTTCTTTGTGGTCCTTTAATGATAGATCAGTTTTTCTCCGTCTAAAGATGCACAATGCAGAGTACTAGGCTTGCATTAGCTATATAATTACAATGGGTCAAAAGAAGAAAACTAGATTAATAACTTCGAATTTTCAGGAAAGAAAGAAAAGGGAAGACAGCTTCAAGAGAATCTTAATTCCTTAAATAGGTTTGAAGTTTTTTTCTTTTGTTATGTTGGTCTCAAAGGATCTAAGGGATGTTGCTAACAAAAAGAGAGTAACTAATTCTAGAGACAAAAGAAAAATAATAGTAGTAGATATTTTTTAGGGATAGCTAAGCATGACAACTAAACCGTTTCACAAGGCAAGGTCTAGAGAGAGAGTAGAAAATAGCCCGGAAAAATTGTAAAACATGTTCATAGTAGTTTATTAATTGGAAGCTTTATTTGGATTGCATATTCACTTAGCTGTTAGAGTCTTTTTTTTCCCCCACTTGAGTGATTCCATGTGCATGACCCAAAGAATCCTCTCAATTCATGTTTTTTTTCTAGGGTGTTTGAGGGAATCATGGGATTTTCCATAACAACTTTATGAATGATGATAGCAATGGCCTAAACAATATTAGAGGTGATGATATAAGTAAATATTTAGGCAATGATATACTAGGGGTATATGCATGAAGGTTCTAGAATCTTTGATGAATAAACTAGAGAACCTTGAGCTTGAGAAGACTATGATTGACTCTGAGCTTTTTTTTTTTTTTTTTGGTTGACAAAACGGAAAAAGGAAGTATATCAAGAAAAGAAAAAAAACACTCCCAAGAGGAAGGACCAAAAGGGAGAGAAATTACAAAATAGAGTCTAAGTAATGCATTAAACTCAATCTCTTATCTGAGTACAGAGAACGGAGCTTGCTTTGCCACTTTTTATAGCACACATTCCTAAAGATATCCTG
>CM035427.1:170533957-170546457 GCA_020310875.1 Ceratopteris richardii
ATGGGTGGTACAACAAATCACCTAGATGGATAAAAGGGATTCGGCGATTGAAAAAACTAGAACATGTTGGTGTGCTTGCCAAGAGACCACGACGGGGAGGACGTTGGCAGACTCGGAGGAGAGGAAGGAGCAACAAAGGGTACCAATGAAATTGTGTCACACTCTTTCGAGGAGATTTGAGGCACTTTGAGAGTAGAATTTATATCTAGCAATGGTAGAGGTTTGTTGGTGGTCGCAAGAGTAGAGGAAGGTGAGATTAATGATCTCTAATGAGAATAGATTCATAAAAAATGATTAAGTGGGAGAACATGAATTTTTGTCGAAGAGCCATATAATTGATAAACTTTGGGCCCGATAAGCTGTACAGTAGGTGGGACATCCAAATATCCGGAAATGATGAGCTGTGCTTGTGGGATCCAAAGAATGAGCTGTGTGATTCCTCACATAGCAAGCAATTGCTATAGCTTCCATCGAGTATGATTTAGATGAAGAAGCTTTCAGAAGCATAGTGTGGGATGCCTTTGAAGAAACAGAAATAGGGACATGCCGACACCCACAGAAGACAATTACATGGTTAAACCTCTTCTTAATTATATTACAGGGTTCGATTACATGTTGGAATGGGTGTGGGCCATAATAACAATAATCATAGGTTTATAGGATCTTCCAAGAAACGAACTGAACCTTAGCATACACACCTTAAGACTCAAAATTAGATGAATGAGAAGTAGAGAGAGAATATACAATTTGTCAAACTTTAACAGTAAGCTGAATGTTTACCTACACTATTTAATATGAATGTCAAATTACAAAATGTGTATATGACTACAAAACTGAATATGTGCTGAATGTAGATACAAAATCTGAATTAAGGCAGAATTTCAAGATCTAGATACAAGAGTTTGCTCATAAAGTGCCTAAGAGGTATGAAGAGTGTGTGTATGTGAGTTTGGAGTGAATAGAAATGGTTGAGAACTGTTTGTATAGCAAACCTTAAACTAAATAACAAGGAAGATTCCTCCTTGTGTAGTAGAAAAGGAACAATGACTGAATATAGACTTGCTACTCCCAAAATCAGCAAGAGCTGAATGGTTGGCTCCAAAATCTCTTTCAAAGCTTCACCAGAAGTTAGTCCTCCTCCAAGCCTTGAAGTTGATCCTTGAACTCATCTAGTGATGCTCATAAGTGACCCCTAACGCCTTTTTATATAGGCCTATAAGCTGATCCACGAATTTAGCTACGAAAAGCATAAAGCATGGCGAAAAACTTGTGATAATTTAATTTTTGCTTTTGGAACATTAAAACTGCTTTTGGGCACTACCTAGATGCGATTTCATAATTGAGCCATCATTTGAACATGACAACGCTTTTTTGAATGTAGAGACTGAGAGGAATAGTATAAGGTAAAAAACCATTACTGATAGAAATTAGGGCTAGGGTTTTCTACTGATTCTGGACCTCTGATGATGACTGAATGTTATATAGCAAATGAAAGCTCTCTTCACGTACTATCTAATGAGGTCATGATAATTTTTCACTTTCTATGACCAAAATTTGGCTTAAGTACCAAAAATTAGCATTGCTAGAATTTAGGGTTTTATGCTATTATGACATTGTTTCCAACAATCCCCCCTTCATGCCATAATGGCATAAAGTACAAAAATTTGCAAAACTTCGGATCTCTGTAAAACTTTGGATGTCTGAAAATATATCTCTTAATTGCCTTCCAATGAATCTTGAGCTCACTTTGCATAAACCTGGATACTTCAGAAACTGAGAACTGATACGTAAGTCTTTGAACTTCGAAATGTGTGACTTAACTGACTCACCACTTTTCATCCTTGTGTTGGCTAACTCACTTCTTAGATGTGCTTTTCTGATAGAATTTCTGCTTTGATAGAAACTCTCTAACTCCATCCAAGCCCGACAAAAGGTTCAGAATGACTTGAACAACGAAAGAATTTCTCCTTCTCTACTAACATTGTGTTGAGCACAAATTGGAAGAGGAGGTCTTTGGAAGATAAAGCAATCCTCAAGTTTATAATCACTCATCTTGTTAAGGGCGTATGTCAACTATGCTCTCATACCAAATGTTGGAATTGGGGTAGGCCTTAATAAAAATAATCACAGGTTTACAGGAAAGTCAATTTACAAAATGTATATATGACTACAAAACTGAATATGTGCTGAATGATACAAAATCTGAATCTAGACAGAATTTCGACATCTAGATACAAGAGTTTGAACTTTGTTCATAAAATGCCTAAGAGGTATGAAGAGTGTGTGTATGTGAGTTTGGAGTGAATAGAACGAGTTGAGAATTGTTTGCATAGCAAACCCCAAATTGAATAACAAGAAAGATTCCTCCCTGTGTAGCAACAAAGGAAGAATGATTGAATATAGACTCGCTACTCACAAAATCAGCAAGAGCTGAATGGTTGGCTCCAAAATCTCCTCCAAAGCTTCACCAAAAGTTAGGATACACCTCCTCCAAAAGTTAGTACTCCTCCAAGCCTTGAGGTTGATCTTTGAACTCATCAGGTAGTGCTCATAAGTGACCCCTAAGGCCTTCGTATATAGGCCTATAAGCTGATCCACCAATCTAGCTACGAAAAGCATAAAGCATGATGAAAAAGCTTGTGATAATCTAATTTCTGCGATAGTGCTTTTGTAAAAGTGCTTTTCGGGCACTAATCGGCTGCGATCTCATAACTGAATCATCATCTGAACATAGGACAATGCTTTTTTGAATGTAGAGACTTAGAGGAACAATATAATGTACAAAATCAATTTTGACAGAAATTAAGGTTAGAGTTTTCTACCAATTCTGGATCTCTAATGATTGAATGCCATATACCAGATGAAAGCTCTCTTCATGTACTATCTAATGAGCTCATAATATTTTTTGACCTTTTGTGACCAAAATTTGGCTAAGTGCCAAAAATTAGGCTGCTGGAATTTAGGGTTTTATGCTATTCTGACATTGTTTCCAACATTAAATGGATGTGTGGCGGCTCTTCGCATCTTATTACATATGTGCACACATTGTGGTCATCTACATTATTAGCTCCAACACTCCCCCTTAATGTGGATAGTCCTCATAAATGAAAGAGTAATTTTATTGACGGAATTTTAAACTACATGCACAATGCATACAAGAATGAAATGCACAGAATAACAAAGGTGATCGATTGATAAAGTAAAGGTGGTTGGCTTTATTTCTTCAAATCTGCTTCAGCATTTAGCTTGATCTCCATTTGCTCCCCCTCAAGAGAATATTGAAAATGAATAAGCGAATGAGCACCTTGAGATGGAATGAAGATGCCACTTTTAAACAAGTACAGGTCCACCTGGGCTGCACACTTGAGACGAGAGGAATAGATGAGTCATCAACAAAATGTGGGTCATTGCAAGCTTCAGAATAAATTGAGCATAGATTAGATTGTTCTCATTTGCTGGAGTAAGTGTAGGTTGCATTACATCCGTACTCAACGGAGCTGCAAGTTCATTGTCACCATAGGTCTTTAGATTTGTTAATAGATCACAAGTGTTCTGCATATTGATCCGCACTGTTTTTTGTTAGTTGAGCAGAGAGGTAGTCTTTGCTTAGACTCGCTTTCAACCTGTGCAGGGCATTCAAGATAATATGAGCTTTTATGTCTTCAATGGTCTTTGACAGACAGTCATAGTCTTTGTGATGCACAAAAACGTGAGGTGAGGCAGCAAGCATTGGAAGGTCCGCAAAACAGTGTTGAAGATTGCTTTACATGCGCTGGTATGTCCCTCGCGAAATATGGTGTAGAGAAAGGACAAAAATCTGCAGGATCAAAGGAAGTGTTGATGGAAACCCCAAATGCACACTCAAAGGAAAGTGCAACGCTAAGCTCACGGTAGTGGACCACAAGAGTATAACATTGTCATGCACATTGCATATGAAATATCATATATCGCAGGCAATTACATGTGTATAATATATATAGTATGCACACTATATACACATGTAATTGCCTGCGATATATGATATTTCATATGCAATGTCTCCCTTTTCTCGGAGCTGCTGTGGCAGACTGGAGTAGGGCATCTTTGTGGCTCTCTATCTCTAGTAAGAATCGCCCTAACTGACACTGATCTCTGGAGGCCATGATCTCTCGGAGGGTATGCTGTCATACTAATAGAGCCTCATATCTGCCTCTGATGTCATCATATGCTGTGCATCTACATACAAAGTGCTCCTTATCCTCTATCTCTACACCCCATACCCTGCATATCCTCTGCTCTCCAGGAGTGTCTACTGCTCTGCCAATCTCAATTTCGAGTCAATGTGATGAAAACCTCAGCTGGTCAATCGCTCCCCTCGAGCTACGAGGCATGTGTGTGTCCATGTAGCATGGTCTCTGGATGAACCGGCCTTGCCTACTGTGCCCAAAAGCTTTTAAGGAGTATCAAAATGAAGGTGATTTGCTCATTGGGTATTTACTATATCCATGTAAACTTCAGACTTGCAAAATTACATTGGAAAATGGATGTTTCCTGCAGAGTCTCCTCCTCTTCAGGCTTTCTGTATAGAGCTCTCAGACTCTTGAAGCGGATGCCTTAGGGCATTGTATATATTGCTAAGTTTCCTTTGATATACTTGATATTCATGTATATTCAGAAGGCAAATAAAAGAAAAGGAAGTAGATCTTTGAGCTCAATCACTGGTCAACCACAAAGCTGAGGCCTCATAGGATGTATTTTATGAATAAACCAATCAATAAATATTGAAATTGAGGTGAAATAAGTTTGCTATGCACCACTTAAAAGAAAGAGAACTTATACATGTTATGAGTCACAAATCATTTTTCACCAAGTGCTAATGTGATATAATCCAGTAGAGACTGATAAATAAAACTCAATACAGAATTGTATAAGGCTCATCAATCCCCACTCCAAAGCAGGAAAAGTAACCCATTAGTTGAGCAAAAGAATTCACCGAAGTATTCATGTACAAGTATTGATTTACATGTCCTTCCTTAGGAGTCTCTACATGCTTGTCAAAAAGATCATGGTAAGCAAAAAGACCGAAGTAAATGGAACTTTTTATTCTATAATCTGAATTTTATGACCCTTTGAGTAATTTTTATGTTTACAATATCCTAACTTTATTTATTCGGCCAATTTGAACACAATATCATCTTAAACATAATTTCCGGTCATGTGCAAACTGGCGAAAACTCCTAAACATGAAGTATAAATTGAATAAAATTCCTAATGATAAGGTACTGAAGCTAAAGAATCATATTTTTCCAATAAATTCATCAAAGAAAAATAGAATGAAACCATTTGAGAAGCTCTGCACACCTGATGCAACTATGGACATTGAAGTTTTAGAAGCTTTGAGCTTCCTCTGGGTGTCTCCATGGACTGGTGGGCTACAGTATGTTTGTACAAGTACACAAATGCAAGCAGAGGCTGTACAGGTTATGGAATTGCCTTTGTGGGCCACTGGTGGCTGTTGGAGGGTCAAGATTGATTCATGACATTACTGCTGCTCTGATGGTAGCATTAAATTCTCACCATCCTTTTCTTGCAAGCTCCCAAATAAAGATACTGGATTTTTTTCACAGTAAATTCCTGAAAGTCCACCCTACTGTGAATGGTTGATATATGGCTTCCTATCTTTTTGAAGTCTACTCATGATTGCTATTGAGCTTGCTCATGAGTTGAACAACCGTAATGGGCTAGGTGTTTTATATTCTAAAACTGATTTATATTGTCATAGGTGAAAATGCTATTCTCATGTGTTCTTTTCCTCTTTCATTTCTGTTTCGTATCACAGTTAGAGGACCTATATTAACAATTGCAAGATATCTGATGGATTTTGTTGTTCCTTGTAACCAATAATATGTCGGCCAGAGTTTGATTGATTTTCCTTATTGTTCTGCAGGTTTCTCACACTGAGCTTGGTTTTCTTTAGACGTAAGTAAAATTTTATGGGTTGTTAATGCAGCTGAAGTTCAAATATCTCATCCTAAGTGTCTCTTGTTCAATTTTGGTGTAAATCAGGGGATTGCCTAAAGAGCTCATTATCCAAATTCGTGATGATGGCATGGATAATTTTCATTCTTTTTGTCAGTTCAAGTTACGTAGCAAGTCTGAGCTCTATTTTAACAGTCAATAAGCGGTCTCCAAAGAACCTTGGAATTCAGGACCTTGGAAACAAGAAAGTTGGCTATCAATATGGATCTATTGTCAAAGAGTATCTGATGAATCAGAATATATCAAACCTATGTCCAGTGAAAAATTTGTCTGATTATGAGAAATTGTTACGTAATGGGACTGTATTTGCGGTCGTTGATGAGATTCCTTACATCAGTTTGTTTCTTGCTGAACAGCCAGCTTCAAAATGTGATTTCTCAGTTGGTAAAAAGCTCACAATTGAAGGCTTGGGATTTGTAAGTGTATTTTGTACGATGCTTTAATTATGTTTGCCCCATGTGCACTGGAGAATCACTGTTATATAGGCTGGAAAGCACATGCTGCTCAGATATCTGAGATTTTGTGGAACTGGGTCAATCACTGAATTTATGCAACATGATTCGTTTAAAGTACTTGCATTTTTCTTTGAGATTCTTTCCTTAGCTTTGAAGATTAAGCAATTATCATTTTTATGATCCATCGTCTGGTTATAGATTTATACACATCATTATGGGCTTATAATCCCAGTGATGCTAGTTACTGCTTTTGTTTTGCTAAGCTTAATTGATACCCAGCTGTTGTATAATTCATGGATTCTGAAGGTTAAATATATGGATTCTAAAGGTTAGAATATGATGTATGTTTGCCTTGGTTTAACTCTTGAATTACCCTTGAAACATGCCTTTAACCTTTGGGTGAAATCCTTGGGGTATTTATTCATATGAACTTCCAATTGAATGGTTGGAACCTTACACTTGATTTATCCTAAGGTGTGGGAGCCGTAGTCTTGGGAGAAGCTTCTCTAGGAGCCACCTTGTGTGTACGTCAGAGAAGAATCCTCATTTGATTTAGAAGGCATGTGATAGACCTTGGGAAATTACAAGGCATGTGATCACCCTTGGGAAAGTGTCCACATGAGGGCCACTTGGCTGGACACTTGGCCAAACCCAAGGACATGCATCCCCTTGATGTAGGCGTATATATATGGGTGGAATTGGATGGGTGGAGACGTGCTCTCTCTTGCCATGGTGGTATTGCTAGGTAATTAGTTCTTGGTAGTTTGTTGTTCACAACAGTCGTCATCAAAGCCTAGGTTAGATTATTTAGGAAGATGTCCTCTGGGTGAGGTTCTCACTCCGATTGGATTGTTGAGATGACTCGATGTTCAAGCTAGTTGAGTCACGAAAGGGAATTCAATGTTCTTTCAAAGAGCGAAAGACCATCACATGTGACCCCCCCACTTGGGGATCCCTTCTATAACCATTAGATATACTTTAGATCAATGGTCTCAAACATGTCGGCTCCCGTCACGAGACGTATGGACAACCAGAGATGGCTTCCTCATGCGACATGCATGGCCAGGCAGCGGAGCTTTATAGATCTCCCACTCGGAATTGTTTACTCAAGTGGTGCTTCTTCCATTTCTCTTATAGGCATACACTCGTGCGTGAACATGACATATGGGATTATACATCTATGCCCGTGAAGCACGTCATTAGCTTATGATAGATGCCTACACGTTTTCCATTTTGCCCATGCATATGAAGAAGATTACAAGCCTTTTGCAGGAAGAATGGAGCTTGAAGGAAGAATGGGACGTCCTCACTTCCAAACACAACAAAAGGAAAGTATTATTTGAAGTCAAATACTCTCTTTTTCTTTTGCATATCTTGGAATTTATCATGCACTCAATGCACCATGCGATGTCGAGGAT
Organism: Ceratopteris richardii; assembly: GCA_020310875.1. Lineage (NCBI taxonomy): Eukaryota > Viridiplantae > Streptophyta > Polypodiopsida > Polypodiales > Pteridaceae > Ceratopteris > Ceratopteris richardii. The sequence continues at coordinate 170,541,849 of CM035427.1, forward strand.
GCATGATTTATAATCCTTGGATTACTTAGATTATCATGGAGTTGGCAAAATATTTAATTAGGTATCGACATGCATTGTATGCATGGAACTCATTGTATAGGTGAAGTGACAAACAGGAAAAGGTTGCATGTATTAGTGTAAGTATGCATCCATACATCCTTAAGTAATTAAAAGATAGATGCATACTTTGGGCTTAAAGTAAGTAGGTAAATGTTGAACGAGGGATAAATGAGTTTTGAAGGGATACATTGTCAAGGCCCATTCGAGCTCCTACCAAATTTTGTACTCGGGTGTCTATATGGAAAGACATGCATGTTAGCCAGAGATGTAATGGCCCAACTTTTCAAAGTATCTGAATGGGCAAGCTTCATCTTGCAAAGGATCAAAGGATGGACGAATCTATAATGGAGATAAGTACTATTTCCTATTTTGCTCAGTTATGTTACCATGCTAAAGTAATGCATGTAAAGACGCATTAGGTGAAATCATAATGCACATTGAATGGTGCATAAAATGATTCATTTATATGTTGCACTAGAGGCATAATTGAATAGAAAGATGTTTTTTGTTAGCATGGATATATTGACCACCAAAAAGATTGTTAGAAAATGGACATCGAATGTTCATGGCATGAACATGAATGGAGAGCACAAACACGTATTCATGCATTAAATGAAGTTCCAAATGTGAATTCCATGCATGCTTTAAGGAGGGGTTCAATACTTGGACCTTATGCATGCTAAGCATCCTCTAGAAAAGATTTATCAGTTCTTGGCATACACTATGTATGTATGGATTGAATAACATATGCATGGGTTGATGGGACATGAGAGAGAAATTAAGTTTAGTAAGATTAAAGTTTAAGATAGCAAAATTCCTCCTTCATATGAAGTCAAAAACATAAAAGTTTAATGGTATGTTGAGATTATGTGACTCAATAACCATTAAATTTATGTTTTTCATATGTTGACTTAATCCAAAAAGCCAACAAAATTTCACAAAGATAGAGAAACTTTAAGCTTCGAGTACTACTTATGGACTCTCAAGCTCCATAAATACCCATGGCATGCTTGATCAGCAAAGCCATGGAATTAGGGTACAAACCAAGAAATGTTTCTCTTCTTATTAACCATAAGTAAGTGATAATAAGAATTTGGATTTGAAAGACATCCAAAAGAGAAACTAGAAGCCTAAATAAAACCCTATGCATAGTCATGGGTTAATCTTTTATAATCATAAAAGATGTTAAGAAGTTCATAGATCTTAAGAACTTCAACATCTGAACATTGAGGACAAGGATCACACTAAAAAGGGGAAGAGAATGTCATAGAGTTACAAGTTAGGGTAAAATGGATAAACTATTTCACTATTTTGAAGTCATCATTTATTCCCAATAAGGTTCTCCCTTTATTGACAAGAAGTATGATCCACTTTGACCTTTAAAAGAGTTGATTCAAGAGCTCATATATGGAGAAAACGAAAAATAAAGGGTTGTAAGATACCCTAAAAATTACTACTCCAAAATATATCCTATGAACAAGCAACAACTTTTCCAATATGGTTAACAATATGACCATTTGGCTAAGTCAATGATGGGCTCATGAATATCTCCTTTAAGATAGATGCACATCTATGATAATATCTAGTGCGAAAATACTAGCTCTATTATCAAATGAAGTAAAGATATCTTGGATTGCATCTGATCAAAGAAATACTTCAATGAAGGCTCAATCTTCACAGTGATCTTTTCAAGAACAAATTAAGACTCGGTAAGGACGTAAGTTACAAACATTTTGATTATACTTGACAAAGCCTTCTTAGTAAATAATCCCTGAGTAAGAGCTAAAGTTGTCTCCACTAAGGTGAGATTGTAAACTGGATGCTATGGGACATTTAGGTTTACAATATCACTTATGTGGGTTCAGTGGTATGGGACACTGAACTTAATGATAGAGGAAGCTTAAGCTCAAGGATATTTGACAGCTTGTTCAATCAAGGATTGAGCATAAATGAAGCTCCAATTTGGATAAGAAATTAAATGAGCATCAATTTCCTACACTTTTTGAGGACGAAAACTCTTTAACGGGGGGAAGAAAGGTATCATTAATATGATACTTCTAAGAAAGAGATGCATTCCTTAACTCTTTCATAAAAAAGATAAGGAGTATATTTGTTATCAAGTATCTAAGTGTGTTTGAGTTAAGTCTAAAAACAAGTAAGAACCGGATATGCAAGAAGGGAATTCATAGAAGAATTCCAATTTGTCAAGTAAACTAAGGCAAGCTAGCCAAAGACTTGAAGCATATCCAAGGTAAGAATGGATATGATGGATCCAAAGTTTCGATCAATAAGCATGACAACTTGCTTAAGTCAAAGGGATGACATATAATTGTTGATCCCTAGAAAAAGAATAGATAATGGTTTTAAGAACACCAACAAGATGTTACAGGCTTAAGCTAGATGAAAACTCATGACAGTATGAGTTAAGGGTCCCCAACAAATCCCATGGATAAATATCATTGAAGAAGGGATCTATAGGAGAAAGACGTAGTCTTATCTCAACTTATCTTGGCTAGAGGAATTTTGAGAAAACCAAATGACTTAAACTAGTCAAAGGGATCAAACTCTTAGTGGTTTGATAAATCATGCTAAAGAAAGTGTAAAAGTTGACCAAAGAAATCTTTGAGTTATAAGATTAATTGGAATACGATTTAGAAATCTTAGTCTCATGAATATGATGCCAAGGAATTCCAAGATGGAATTCATGATCATAGCAAATGATCAGAGAACATTGAAAAGATTGAGGATGTGTTCTATGGATTGGAGAAAGAACTCACTGGTATGGGATAGTGGGGAACTAACTCCCATTGAGAATTTTCTCTGATGGCTAGAGAGAAAAGAGACTCAAGATCCGATAGAAAACATCAGGATAGGCCTTAAAGGTAAGGTGTAGAAATGTACCTACTTGAACCAATTTAATACACTTGGTTCTTTGAACAAAAGGGTAAATGGAATGAAAATGACATTTACCCTAGAAATAGCTATCCTTTATTCTCTCAATCAGATGCATTCTTCGTAATAGAATGCATAGTCAACTTTACATGGTACAATAAATTTGGATAAGTAAGAGGGTAAGAATTTTTGGGAGTTTATAGAGTTAAACTCCATAAGTAAAGATCTTGTTTAAAGTCAAGCCTATTCAAGTATAATAAACTTGAATGAAAAAACGATTTGTAAAAGATCTTCTTTTGAATCTTTCATGAGAGCAAGTGATTCAAGAATGTTCACTAAGTTCCTAGTAGGATCTGGGATATGATGACTAGAAAGATGTATCATTCTCATGAGATCTTGGAACTAAAAAGCAAAACAAAACTTGAATCATTGAACTCCATCCAATAGATAGAAGATCTATAAGGTACCTTGATGGCTTGATAAAATGTGTGTTCCTCAATTTTGAGGATTTTAAGGAATTGGTTTAGTAAGATTTGTTTCTACAAAGCTTTGGTGACCTTTGAGATTAGTATACATAACTATCTCGGGTACGAACCAAAGTCGATTCAGGATAGTTAGTACTCATTCTCTTTGAAAGAACTTGCAAAGCTAAGAGAAACAAATAATTTAGGTAGAGACCTAGGAGAATTTTCTACCAAATAATTCCAATTCCTACATTCATAATTTAAGTCTTTGATCTAAGTCTTGAAGATCCTAGATTTTCTAGAAAGATTAAACTAGCAACAACAAAGAAATGTTCCAAGGCTTAATCTATGGAAAATCAAGGATGATCAAGATAAGGATCCACTAGTATAAATGTTTTCAAATTTGGGTGTATTATCTATCATTTGGAAAACATGAACATTATGTTTCAAGAAAAGTCTTATGATTGATATAAGTCCACCTAACTTGCCAAAGAAAGAAAAGATAATATCTTTTCTCATTTTATTAAACAAGTTTTTACAGGGACTCAATAGACCAAGGTTGCTAAGTTCATACTTTTAGCTAAGTCCTACCAAATACAAATAAAGTATATTTGTATTTGAAATGGACTATAAAAAGATAAATTAAAGTTCATAACATCTAAAGATTCCTCTCCTTTCTGTTGAAAGTGGAAGATGAATCTAGTTTTCGGCCCTTTCAAGCTAGAGATAGAATCTCTATTGTATACTCCTAAAAGTTATACATTTCTAAGAAGGTACAAAGTGTACAAAAATGTAAAACTTTATGGAATTCAAGGTTTGTGAAATTGCCAAAAGGAAACAATTAAGCTAAGACCACCAAAGAAATCCACCCATTTCACTAGTCCACCAGCAGGAGGTATGTATGTACATTCAATAAGACTAAGAAAAAGTGATTTGGGCAAGGATTTTGATTCTTTTCTTTTCAGACTAAAGAAGGTAATAGGCCTTATCTGAATATAGGAAATGAATCTAAAGAGAGAGAGATCACCATGCTTAGAGTATAGATCATGGTGCACGGGGTAATACTCCACATATTATACCTACACACATTTTTGAGGATGAAAATTTTAAAAGGGGGAAGAATGTTGTATAATTCATGGGTTCAGAAGGTTAAATATTTGGATTCTAAAGGTTAGAATATGATGTATGTTTGT
>CM035427.1:170551457-170568957 GCA_020310875.1 Ceratopteris richardii
GCGTTGAAGATGATGTTCTTCAGGTTCTTATTCATGTTCCGGTTCTTGCTGCACCTATTGGAAAGCAACTTCATTGGGATGGCAACGATGCTGAGGCACATGCATTGATAGCCTTGTCTATCAAACGTGCAATTATTCCTCACATTCTCTCTTGCAAGATAGCAAAGGGTTCTTTGGATACACTTAACACTTTATACCAAGCAAGGAATGAGGCTCGTGTTGCTTACCTCCAAAAACAATTCGAGAGTGAGCACATGAATGAAGAAGATTCCATGGACAATTTTTGACAAAGATCAAAGATTTGACGGGGTAGTTGATTTCTACCAATGAAGTCTTGTCAAGTCACTTGTGTAGACTGTTATGAATGGTCCTCCACATGCATATTAAAGTTTTGCTTCTACTGTTCGATTGATGATGAAAGGCAATCCAAATGCCTTAACATTTGAGTTAGTCTCTGTTTTGTTGCAGAAAGATCGGTCTAAGTAGAACCAGTCCATTATGCATGTTGCATATCAAGCTTTCTTGGTTAGTCAAAAAGGCAAAGGTAAATGGAACTCATCTACTAGTAAGGAGAAATCTACAAATTCTACACAATCAAAGAAGGATGACAAAGACGAAAAGGAAACTAAAAGAAAAAATTGTTTTGCGAATACTATAAAGGAAATGATCATGTCATAAAGAGCCATCCAAAACTGGCTACAAAAGAGGCAAAATAAAAAAGAGGCTCGAATGGTTGTTGCAAAGCCCTCTACACCCAAATTAGAGACTGCAAATCTTTTGCAGAATGAAGAATGGGCATTTACTACTTTATAGCTAAAAATGAAGGAGACTAGTCTTGGTACCAGCATGTGGTATAAAGAAGAAGCCATTCCAACAATCGCTCTTTTTACAAAATTGGTCTTCGTCCACTTACAAACTGGTCTTGGTCTTTTTACAGAATTGGTCTTTCTAGCATTCGTCCACTTACAAACTGGACTGGTTTTTAAAAAAAAACTGGGCTTGGAAGACGAATAGGGAAATTCGTCTTTTTAGTGCTGGTGGGACCTATCTCTCAGTTTGTCCTTTGGATCTTACTAGAGAATGAAGCGGAAAGCAAAGAGTTAGAGAGTGGGCAGCTTGGCAGAGTACCAAACTTGGCAGGTGACAGAGTACCAGACTTGGCAAGTTACAGAGAGCCTAGGTGACAGAGTACCAGACTTGGCAAGTTACAGAGAGCCTGACTTGCTAGAGTACCAGAAAAGTGGAAGGAGTGGTGGAGTAACCGCTCGTGATGGAAGCCTATATAAAGAACCCTTTTGGATACATTTGGACAAGGGAGGATATACACGGAAGAGGATATACGATAGAGGAGAGATAGAAGACAGAGACAAGTGAAGGTATTGGGATAGGGCGTCTAACCTTTGGGGAGCAGCTCAGTGGACAAGAGGCTCTAGTCTTGTCGCCGAGGACAAGCAAAGTAAGTCACTAGACTGAGTGCTCGAAGAGGCTAGTATACTTCCAGTAGTGTGAGAGCCTTAGCATTTGAGAGCCAGTTTGTTGTAGTTGAGAGTTAGTCACAAAGAAGTGATTGAAGTGATTATTTGTCCGCTTAAATGATCGTACTTGTACACTTCCATGCTGCCATTAATGGAGATATGCTTCTGTGAGCTTATAGTCTATTTTTGCCGCGACTTATGAGACTTATTTACCTTGTGAACTATTGGTCTGTCTACTTTATTTTCTACCAAACTACTGAGTATGCAATGCAGCACATAGTGCATACTACACTCAGAAAAAGAACCCACTTCGAGCATGGCAGAGCATGAATCTCGTCTCCAGGTGCTCAATTTGGCACACCCAGTGGGACCTGCTTTGCAGCTTCGTTGAGAAATTACTCTTCAGCGCTTGAGTAACTCCCTAAAGTCTCTCCAATTCGTCTTTTTAAAATTTGTCCCTTTGGTCTCTCAAATTGGTCTCTCCAATTCATCCTTTAGTTGGTCCTTTCTTTTAAATCTGTCTTTGGTCTTTAGTCCTTGGTCTTTTTAAATTCGTCTGTTTAAGTTAGTCTTTGGTCTTTTTAAAACTCTTCATTTCAAGTTAGTCTTTTTGAATTGGTCCTTTTAAAGTGGCCTTTAGTTAGTATTTTAAAATTGGTCTTTTTAAATTCGTCCTTTCAGGATTGGTCTTTTCAACTTAGTCTTTTTGAATTGTTCCTTTTAAATTGGTCTTTTCAAAGTTAACCTTTTATAATTGGTTTTTTTGAATTCGTCCATTAAAAACTTGTGCTTTTAAGTTGGTCTCTCAAGTTCAGCCCAGTAAGTCAAATTCAGCCGCCAAGGTCCTACGAGATCAGTCTAGCAAGTCAAGTTCATCCATAGTCTCTCCAAGAATTATCCTAAACTTGTTCTTCACTAGAATAGATCTCTTTTTTAGACTTCAAAAGTTGCCTTGTTTCTGAGCTCCTCCCTTTGATTATACATCCGAGCACTCATCTTTTCCTCCTTCTTCCCACTTCGTTTGTCAAGTCACCATTAGTCACCATCTCTATGAGTTCAAAAAAGACTGTAGTCTATGACTCATACTCGGTCTCATAAAGAAGGATCTCTCAGCCCAATCAAACCTCCCATCAAGAGCTACCCGAGAAGAATTGTTCACTATACTCCACCTCGGATACCTCCCAACCCCCTACCACTTCTTGGACCTTCATCCTCATCTTCTTCATCCTCTGAGGACATATTTAACCACGGTAATAACATAAGAAGGATGGATGACAACAATAGAGGAATGGAAGAGCACTTAGCCGCTCTTCTATCGCGAGTCAACATCAAATTTCTTACTTTCAAGGGAGCCTCGCACGAGGACCAAGATGATCATGTACGATGATTTCTATCATTATGCAAGAGCAGAGGACTTCACAACCGACACGATGCCTTTCTAGCTCTCTTCCCGGCTACCTTGGAAAGTATTGTTGATAGATGGTTCAGCCAATATGCCAAAGGACATTTTGCAACATGGGAGGCCTTATGGAATGCATTCACAGACACCTTCAGACCATGTAACTCTACTAAGAGAACTCTTGACCAGTTAGAAAATCTTAAACATCCGCAAGAGGAATCGTTCCCTGAACTTATGACTAGAGTAAAATCACTGGTAGCTAAGTTACCTGCTGTACCTAGGGACTTCTTAGTTAAGAACTGGGTAGAAAAGGCCCTCCCAAAGTCGTCTCAATAGAAATTGAGGGAACTTTTAAGGGCGGATGCAACGCTTCAAGACTTTGAAGGTGCTTCACCTAAGATCGAAGAAGCCCGTCAACATTTTGAAAGCAAGGAGGCACCTCAAGAAGAATATCCATGGGATTCAGTGTCCACCTTGCGGAGGGAGTTAGAAGCTCTCAAACTCCAAAAGAGCCTCCAAGAAGAGAAGAACATGCGAGAGGATACTATTGCAAAACTCCGACAAGAAATGGAGGGGCTCAAGGCTCAAAAGGAGGTAAAATCGTTTATTTGGTGTACAATGTGTAATAAACTAGGCCATAGCAATCGGGAGTGTCCAGAAAAGATCACATGTCAATTCTGTGGAAAGACTGGTCATGAAGCCAGAGAATGCTACTTCCTCAAGGGAATTCAAACCAACTAGATCCAGGTTCTTGGAACACAATTTAATCAAAATGCCCAAGGGCATCCCCAAGAGGTAATGTACACATCTCCTCAATATAACAACAATAACTCTCAATTCAATAACAATAGGAAACCACTCAACAAGAAGAAGCCCATCATGTGCTACCGATGCGGAGAGTACGGGCATTTTCAAAGTCACTGTCCTCTTCGAGAAGACTCTCCTTCATGTAAACACTATCCGAATGCCACTGACCACTACTCAAAGGATTGTCCAAAGTTAAGGCCAAGCACTAGTCAAGGGGGACTCTGTGGCCAACAACCAGGAAGTTCCTCCTCTTCCTACCAAGTGAATGTAATTTCTATAAAAAGCGAAGGAATCCCATAGTGGGGGGACTTAATAGACACTCGACATCCAGGTAATCACAACAAGCTAGTTTATGAAGAAAGACATCTATAACCAAAAGGACCACTCCTTTGGACAATTAGCATGTTCGAGACCCATTCTAGACACCCACCCTTGATTTGGGCTCCCCCCCCCCGAAGTAACTTCCCTAGCTACTAAATAACTACATGGGCCACCGTACAAAAGGACGACTTGTCAAGGTGGTTGGACGAGATCAACCATGACCTAGCTCAAATATCTAGATATTGTCGAGGGAACTAATTGATACAAATTGTTTACATTAGTCCCTATGTGAAAGGCCAAATGCATGTCGCACACTCTCGTATATGTATGTTCTAATAAAACATATAATGGCCAATTCAATCATGAAATGGATTGAGATCACCCATTTGTGAAAACTACATATAATGAGATCAAACTACCTAGTTCTATGGTTTTGTACGGGTTTGCACATACAATGTACAATGAATGTGCCAAGATAGGACAGTCTCCAGAATAGGATAGTCTCCAAAAATTTGGTTGCCTCTCTAACTTGGTAAATCCACAATTGTGATCGCACTCTCCGTATGATGAAACAAAGATATTGAAGACGCTCACCCTCCCCTCTTTGAAGGTATGAAGAAACTTGCCCTCACCCTCTGAAGGCATGAAGACACTCTCTTCTTTCCCTCTCCAAAGACATGAAGACACTCACCCTCAAGTAAAGACTTTGGTCTGCCTCCTAGAAAATGTTGGTATGCCTACTAGAAAATGTTGGTGTTAAGGTCCTAATCCCAAGGAAACGATGTCTGCATATACTTATATTCTTCCCAAACTTCCCAAAATTGGTTCACTTGCTTACTTCAAATCACTAAATGGTACGTGAATGTACTCCTAGGTAGCTTCCTACTCACATGCTCCCGTGCCACTTATTTCCCGATTCCTCTCGTTTCTCTTACTCTTGCTCTTATTCTTAGTTCCTTCCTCTACTCACTCACGTACTCTTATGCCCACATACACACATATCCCCACTCTCCTTTTTCCTCTTTTACTCTCGTTCGTTCATGCACACCCACGCATCTGCAAGTATGTCCTTTACCCCTCTTACTCAATTTCTATTTACCCCGCTCTCTTTTCCCACTTCGTTTCTTTCTCTCTTTCACTCACACCCACGTTATCCCTCTCTCGCTTACTCTCACATACATTCTCACCCACATGCACACATCCACGTACACACACCTGCCCACTCTCGTTTTTTCGCTCTTTTGTTATTTCACCCTCCCCCTCTCACCGTGCCTCTCTCCTTCTCACTGGCCTTCGTTCACACACACACACACACACACACGCACTCTTACAATTTCTCTCACTCTCTCATTTGCTCTCTGTCGTTTACACCCACCCCTGTACTTACCTTTGCACCAGCCCCTCTCACTTTCCCGTCCCTTCCCGCACACCCTCTCACACACCCTCTTCCACTCTCTTTCCCTCTCAAGCCTCGCTTACAATCATCATTGCACACACTCCCTTCCCCGTTCATGCGCACTCTCACTCCACCACACGTTCACACCCTCATCCCCTAGAGTGCTACTATTGCCCTTTAGTTTCAAACTTGCGAAATCAATACACAATTCGATCCCTATCAATAGGAAAGGGAAGACTATGAGATAATGATGCCGATCTCGGTACCTTAAATCCCTCCTGGGATGTCGCGAATATGAATATGACGAATGCCCTTTAAAAATGTATTTATAAATACAAGGAAGCATCAGGGGGGCATGTTCTCATGGAAGCATGTCCGTGAACGATCCAGATGTGCATATGAATGCCTCAAGAAAGGATAAGTTTCATCTTGTAAGCTAAAGTGAACTCCTTCAAAATATGAATTCAGTCCATATAATATATCCACACACCTAGATGCCCATGCGAACTAGAGGAAACAGCTTGGAGTACGCATATGAGAATCTGCACATGATTCTGATGGATACTTTCTTGCAACCTTTGTTAAATTTGACAGCAGCAGTCTTCAGGATCTAATTTTCTTAATAAAATTGAAGTGACAATATTTCTACGCCTTCTCGAAATAAGGACTGGACAATAGCTTCATGACTCCAACAGCAGCCAAATGCATGGGAATCCCTCAACGAATGCTCAACCACTAGATCGAAAACTCTACAGCACAGTTATATTCGGGAATTCTGAGCGGCTAAATGCATCGGACCTATTTCTCTCATTGAATTACGCAGATGACAATAGTCGCAAAATCCCTGAAATATTCTATACTCATGCACCATGTTCTACCGGAAGCTCGGGTATAGCCCTCCCCTCCATTAAACAAGAATCGAAAAATAAGAAGCTCATAGTGCAAACCACAGGAAACAACCATATCAAATCCACATCAAGATACCCCTCTGCTTGGGCTGCGAGAAGCTGCTGCTGCAGATCACGGTCCCGACCGACCACACTTCCTGTGAGTGATAATCCTTCTCTCGGTGAACACTTATGCTGGAACCTTCAATTGGCTAGAATGGTTAGACATACAGGTTGAGGATGCCTAGAGTCGACCTCCTCCCCATGCACACTTGCCAGAAACAAACAACCCCCCCGATCGATGATGAAGAAGAAGACGATCCCTTATCCTGTAATCACCCCCAAAAAGAGGACCTTCCCCCTCTATCTTGAGAATGCAGCAACCAGCTCTACCATTAATAGTGAAGCTGATCTATCTATTTATCTATCTATCTATCTATGTATCTATCTATCTATCTATCTATCTATCTATCTAATAGATACTACGGCCCATACATCCAGCACAAGTGAGTACCCAATAGACTATTACCATGTTCTTCTAGCGTATGGATCACATCAGATTGAGTCCTCCCCTAGAGGCACATGGCTTACACTTCAGCAGGCATAGGGAGAGAGAGGATGTTGCCGACCACGTGCATGTGGGTATAGACTACCATGACTACATGAGGAAGATATCTTATGCATCAAGATAGCCCATGACCACATGATGAAGTAGAGGCATACCAACTCTCCATGGACAACCACCTTACTGTGGGCACTCCGACCACCGCCGATGTACCACATACTCCACCCAATCCCCCTTCCCCCCTCCCCCCCCCAAGTAAAAAAACAATCATCAGTGACTAGGGTATATGCTTTCACTCACCCCCCCTTTGTATTGAATGGTCATTATCTGCAGATCTAGAGCCACGCTCCCTGATGCATCCCACATTGTACTATTTTTACTATCTCCCCTACTTACCAGGCATCCCCACTTCCACTTTTTTTGATGTATTTCCATATTCGATCGTAACCGTCTCTTTTCTTTTCCTTTCAGCATAGAGATGACCACAAATGTACATGGTTGTCTCATAGGCCAGATTTGGCCTTTGGAAGATGTTAATATATCTTTCTTTCTTTATCTCTCTGTCACACACACACACACACACACACACACACACACACACACACACACACACACACACACACACACACACACACACACACACGCAGATTTGGGGACTATTTGAAATACTAGTGTGCATTCATCCGAGGGCCAGGACTACCAGATTTGGTACCAAATGCTTGTTGGTCGAGAGACCTCAATTACTCATGATATCTAGGCATATTGTATACTCCACTCTCTCCACTGTACAGTGCATCAATTTGGGGGCAAGGACTATCATATTCGATATGGTTGCTAGTCGACAGTCCAGCTCATTTGTAGTAAGCCCTCTATGCCATATGATATTATTAGAGGAGAGCTAGCTGTGCCACTGATGCGAGTTGAGGCACTCTTCCACACAGTTTGCTTGCTGCATAGATTTGAGATATGGACAATGAATGCATAATTATTTAGGAATTGCAAGACCTTGTGCTTTCAGGGGACACGTCGTCTTGGTAGAGATCGAATGGCCAGATATGGATGAGATAGAGACTGATTACCACTGATATAATATGACACTCAAGCTCCCACCTACTCAATCTCTAGGTAGGAGAGGAATAGGATCATCCGATAGGAGATATGGCATATGGCACACATATATACAGAGGACTTAGGTCAGTCTGAATGGACCACTTCCTTCAAAAAAGCTCTACTACAAGGAGCTTTTTCTACAGATATCAGATTAGGGATTTATAGTTACTCCACACTACATGAGGATTTATCTTCCCCATCATTTCTGAGTAATCATCCAAAAACTCAGAGTATCATCAAACCAGTTAGAGATCAAGCATGAGCATGCCACGGGGATATCAAAAGAGGAGTGCATGTGTTCAGTATTTCAGATAGAGCTAGAGAGTGAGGAGCACTTTGTGGTACGATGCCCCGAATATTCCGACCAGCAGAGCATCACTGATTTCTTGCAGTGAGTAGAGGCATGTGCGACATTGGAGCCCCTGGTGTAGGGCCCACACTTCAATGGGCTCATGCACAAAGGGCGAGATGATTACCCCCTGTTCCTAGATGTCAGATACCACAATTGGATGAGGACAAAATTGTGAGGATAGGTTTACGACATGATCCGCAAAGGGGATACCATCCATCCCACTCAGGCATGTACCTTTATATTGTTAACTCCTCCGGAGTTCAGTTCATTGTATGTGGTATTAGAGCTACACCCTAGTGATCCAGTGCATTACGTAGTCTTTTTTTTTGGAAATAGAGCCATGCCCTCATCACACTATACCTTACACATCATCTGATTTAGTCTTGATTTTATCCACACTTGTGTTTTGCATACCTGGATGACTTTCAAGTTGTATATGATTATGTCTCATAGGCCAACTTTGGCCTTTAGAAGACGTTAGTCTCTCTCTCTCTCTCTCTCTCTCTCTCTCTCTCTCTCTCTCTCTCTCTCTCTCTCTCTCTCTCTCTCTCTCTCTCTCTCTCTCTCTCTCTCTCTCTCTCTCTCTCTCTCTCTCTCTCTCTCTCTCTCTCTCTCTCTCTCTCTCTCTCTCTCTCTCTCTATCTATCTCTCTCTCTCTCTCTCTCCCCCCCCCCCCCCCCCCCCGCAAAATTGGTAAGCATGAAAGTGTGGAACCTATTCACAGTGTGTCATTCATAGAACTGCATGTAACGGTCGGATCAGCAAACTGCCTTGAGCATGATATTCTGATGTCTTTTGCCCGTCTTGTTTGTCATGGAGGATCTGAAATAAGAAGGCTACACAGCCACAAGTTCTAGAGTTCTGATGAGCATGAGACGAAGAAGGGATGCTGGAAAGCACTTTTCAGGAGTTTCTCTAGGCATCATATAGACTTTCAAGGAAAGACTCACAGAGCAAATGATATAGCACAACCATATGGTAGCACTCTGCACAGACATTTCAGCTTGTCTACCTTTTTCTATATCTCACTAAATGCTGAACATGACCGACTGCCTCTTTCTCTGTCAGCTTATACTTGAAGAAGATGGTGCTTTAGAGATTGTTTGTTGCTTTACTATTTTTCGAGGTGATGTAGAGCACTAATGTTGAACAATCATCTTGCTACTGTTTTACTTTAGAAACAGAATTTGTCCATAGAGTTTCAAAGCACTACAGTGGTTTTATGGGTGTTCTTTAGAATTTGTCCCTAGCGTTTCTCAGCACCACAATGGCTGTATGTCTCCAGAGCACCTCGATTTGTACAATAGGGGAAATAACGACCTTAGATGAGAGGTAAGTGCTCTACAGGTGATGGTCGCAACCATGTGAAGAGAGAAAGAGCGTTACATATTTTCTTCTATGCTTCAGATGCATAAAGGCAATGAAGAGTGGTATCTAGAAAGAGATGGAAAAAGACAGAGATATAGAGATATGCAAATCGCTTGAACTGCCTGTTTCTGAACCTCAGAACCCAGAGATAATCTCCATCTCTTCATACAAGTCCATAAAGCACTTGGACAAAGAGTTATTCAAGAAAAGAAAGGATTTTGATAAAAACAAAAACCAAAAAGAGGGACAATAATCATGTTTATGGCAGAAAGAAATTAGTGCCTACTTTTATTGGAAAGATGTAAAATGGGAGGTAGGGAGAAATTAAGATGAAATACATGCTAATGATGAAGATAATGGGAACAAAAAATCAGAAGGAAATGTTATAAAAAATATACCGATGCTCTAATACCATGTTGAAATGAAAAAGACTACTCTTACTCTACCATCAAACACTATCCTACCAGTTTAAGAAGGAAGAAACAATAGATATGAAAACATGATGAAATAAATAAATAAAAAGAACTACAAAGAATCCTTAATGAGCATGAAGACTCCATGAGGAGAATTGTTTGGGTTATTGAATGTGCCTGTACGATTCGAATTTTTATGTATTCCTTATCGAGGTTGTGTCCCTAATGCTTGTGCTTTGTATGGCAGAATCTGAGGTTCATTAGTCACTTGAAGTAGCTAGAGCCTAGGGATAGCTTGGTTTATGCGCTGGAAATGCTCGATGTTATTTCACTCAGGCTGTGATATACAATTTCAGATGTTTTGGATAAATATATTAATATATGGTCACAGTAGAAAGGCACATGGTTTCCATTTCTCAGTTAGACTAACTAGGGAATAAATTATAGTAATAATTTCTCCATTATTGTAGATCACGTTCATGACCAATATTCGCCCCTTTGTTTCTCACTCTAGTGAGTGTTTAGAATCAAAACTCGTGGTTTTCTAGAGACTGTGTTTTCCAGATTTTGTTTGTGTGAATGCAGTTGCTTCTTGTCAATATGATAAGCAACAGGCTGAAGTTGCATGTTCTATTGATCTGTTTGTACTGCTACAGGCATTTTATAATGAAAGCCTGGCGAACGCTTTCTCAACATCTATACTTGAACTTTCTGAGAGTGGAGAATTACAGAATTTAGCAAAGGGTTGGGGACTGACGTATTTCGAATGCCCTGATACCATACAATCAACGCAGCTAAATCTTCAAAACTCCGAGGGACTATTTATTTTCATGGCTGGTGTACTGTCACTTATTGTAGTCTTTCTTCTGATAAAGGCAGTGCATGAATGGTTAAGTAAAAGACAGCGGCGTGATGGTATTGGTGATTATATGGATGATCCTAGTGCACGTGCATCCACCAGACGACGTACCTCATTTTCAAGATTAGGTCTCCATCCCTCAGAGATGAGTTAACATCTGCATATGCTTATGACAACATGTATCTATTTTGTAAGTTTTGAGTTCTGTTCTTGTTTACCTTGTAATGTCTTTTCATAGGATGCTCACATGTATATTCCTTTAATAGACTCGGAGCGATTTGAATCGCATGAACCGGTTTTTGTATCATGTAAAAAACATATTTATCTCTTCATGTGAAGAAAGGGAGTTCTAATAAGAACCATTGAGGGTTTTTTTTTTTTTTTTTTTTTTTTGAGAGAGAGAGAGAGAGAGAGAATATATGCATGCATAAAGAGAGCCATCGTCGAGAATAGGACTTGATCTCATCTACAATCATGTAAAAGCAAATGGTCTTAACAAAAAAACGCAAATGTGGCATGCAAATTAACATTGACACATCCTTTATATATGGCTCATTTTCTTAGATTGAGAAATGGAAGCATTAAAAAATGCGTGAACATTTGACAAAGGATTGTGGATAAATTGAGCTTTCAACTTTAACTAGTTCAAGGGTAGGTAACATGCTTATGCATGCATCATTAGGTAGCATTAAGGGTGATAAAGTGATTCATGTTGAAGATATTTCCCACCATGCACAATGTGTGACACATGAAGACCATGTCTCAATTAGTGGTTCCACCAATATCACTCAACACAAGATTCTTGAGGGCATTATTTTTATGAAAGATAGTGTCAATCTAGATTGCGTTATTTGTTATTCAATAATTATGAGATTTTTCAATGACGTCCGAATTATTCAACACCACATCAACTTATTTAGACAAGTCTGAATAGTTTTTGCACAACAATTTGGAGCCTTTTCGATTCAAAAACTTTTCAATCGGAAGTCTTTTTTATCGAAAGCATTTTTTATAGAAAACCTTGTCAATAGAAAACATTTTTTATTGAAAATTTTTTTTAAATAAAATGCATGCCCGCACTATACAAGCACAAAAGATTCCTTATTTTTTGTGGAGTGAGTGTCATATAAAAATGTAGGTAGATATTTTTTTCTCAAAAATATATATTTTCTTTGAATTATAAACTTTAGAAAATTGTAATTTTTAAGATTAGATATTTAGAAAATTATAATACTATTTAAAATTAATATTTATATTTTATGGTTTAAAAACTAGAAAATTATAGTATCGTTTAGATTTAATAATCAAAAATTAGGATTTAAAAATTAAATTATACTAGGAGTTTTAAAGTTTTGTAGCCAAAGGGTTTGGCAAACCCAAGGCATTGACTATGAAGAGACATTCTCACCTGTGGCAAAAATGCCCACAATTAGAGTACTCTTAAGTGTTGCATCTTCTAAAAATTGGAAGATATATCAAATGGATGTTAAAAATGCTTGTCTAAATGGTTGGATTTTAGAGGAGGTATACATTGCCTAACCTCTTGGCTTTGAAGATCAAACATATCCAGAATATGTATGCAGGTTAAGGAAAGCCTTGTAAGGCTTGAAGCAAGCTCCTAGAGCTTGGAATCATAGAATTATCACTTAGTTGCAGGATAAAGATTTTATGGTAAGCAAGGCAGATCCTTCCCTTTTCATTAAGAAGAAGCACTCAGAGGTCATATACCTTTGTGTATATGTGGATGACATAATCATTACAAGTGGTGATGCAGATGGAATCAAGAGGATCAAAGCTCAGATGAAAGAAGAGTTCAAGATTAGTGATCTTGGACTTCTCACATAGTTCCTAGGTTTGGAAGTAGTATATATAGAGAAAGGTATATTCCTAGCTCAAAAAAAGTACATTGAAGATATGCTTACCAAATTCAAGATGGAAAATACAAAGGCTGCAAGTACACCCATGGAGGTAAATTTGAAGCTAAGTGCTCATGGAGGTGAGTTAATTGAAGATGTTACTAGCTATCAAAGCTTAGTTGGAAGCTTGAATTATGCTACTCTAACTAGAGTAGATATTTGTTATGGAGTTAGTGTGCTAAGTCAATTCATGCACAAGGAAGCCTCACATGAAAACAGCCAAGAGAATATTGAAGTATTTGAAGGGTACAATCAATGAAGGATATTATCCATATACATTTGATATAGATGTCAAGCTCTTTTATGATGCAAATTGGGCAAGTTCAAAAGATGATAGGAAGAGCACTTCAAGCTATCTTACTTTTGCAGGTACCAAATTGATTTCATGGTCTTCCAGGAAGCTACCTACAATTGCTCTTTCATCAACAGAAGTTGAATACAGAGGACTCACAAATGCTACTCAAGAAGTTATGTGGATTAGGATCTTATATTTAGATTTAGGGTTGAATACTTCTACCCCACACATGTTGGAGAAAACATTAGTTCATTACATCTTGTTTCTAACCCTATCTATAATGCCAAGACCAAGCATATAGAGGTTCATTATCATTATGTCAAGGAAAAGATCATGAGTAGGGAGATACAACTCTCATATGTATCCACACATCAACAATGTGAAGATATGATGACAAAAGCGTTGGATGGAAGCAAATTGAATAGGTTCAAATCCATGATTGGACTATAGGAAATCATGAAGGATTGAAGACTCAAGCATCTTGGGCTTGAGAGGGAGCAGTTGGTGCAATTGGAAAGCCTAAGTGTTTGACTAATCATTTAAGAACTACACATCATTTTATCTCTTCACAAGAAGAACTTCATATGAACCTATGCTAGTCATTTTTTGGCATAGTTATTTTGGATAAATGTAAAAGCAAGGAGAATAAGGAATCTTGTGAAGTTAGGGAGCTGAACCCACGACTCATGTGATAGAAAGAGTCAATTAAAATAATCCCTAAAGTATAGGAACACTTTTAGGTGAGGGAAAATTCAAATTCAAACTTGGAACATGTGTATAAATACACATATTTTTAGTCGTGGGATATGTGAGCCATTCTGAGATGTATTGAGCTAGTTCAATGAGCATACATTGAGCTCATCTCATGTATGAGTAGTCCACTACACTTCCCTTGTATTATATGTTCATTAGCATATACATTGTGATACATTACTTCAAGTTCATCTCTATCTACTATTCTCTACAACATCTTCATCATTTCAATGATTTTTTGGAATCAATTTCTCCGTGTACTCCATAATTTGCTATATTTTAACTTTGGGTTAGTTAGAATAAAGTGTCTACTACTTACATATCAATTTTCATCACATTTGGTTTAGAGGATCTCGAGATATGAATCATAGAAGGTGACTGTGTTTGCACACCTTCTAGATCCTAAAATGTTGCCATGACCCCTCTGACTCGTTAGAGTCATTTCTTAGTGTATGGTGTGGCTAAACTGTGAAGTACGTTGCTTTAGTTAGCTATGCACCCCAATTAGATGTGTGCAAAAGTTCTCTAGTCGATTCATACCAGGTTGTGAGCTCTGAGCAAATTATTGAGCACTTTTATTCCCGAAATAGAAGGTTTCTTCATATGTCTAGTACATACAAGTTTTTTTTTTCTAATGCAAACTTTTGGTAGTGATGCTCCTAGACACTTAGTGGATTCAAATGCATTATTGTGAGGGTCTAAAGGAGTCTATTAAGCATCCCTGGAGTTAACTTGCCAGGTGTAGAGCAAGTCTTGTGCTGCACCAGCTAATCTCTAGAACCTACCTATCCATCTCCTCAGAGAGTAGATCTCAATGATCAAACTTTCATTAAGAAAAAGGTTTTAGGTATATATTGTGAGTGTTTAAATTATATTAATGATTCTTCTTTATGATGATTTTAGATTTTTTTTAGGTTTATGATTTATTGTGATTGCTTGAATCATGGGGTTGATTCTTACTTCACAACAGTTTTAGTGTGTGTGTGTGTGTGTGTGTGTGTGTGTATATATATATATATATATATATATATATATATATATATATATATATATATATATATATATATATTCATGTCATATATGCTCATGTGTATGTATATGATCTATAAACTATTGTGATTGTCCGATTCATAACATTGATTCTTACTTCACAACAATATGTGCATGTGTATGTGTAATAGAATATGTATATTTATGTTTGTATGTATGTGCCTATGATTGTGATGTAAAGGCTATTTTGATTGTTTGACTCATAGCATTCATTCTCACTTCATAATAGTATGTGTATGTGTGTATGCCATAGTATGCATGTGTAGATAGATAGATAGATAGATAGATAGATAGATAGATAGATAGATAGATAGATAGATAGATAGATAGATAGATAGATAGATAGATAGATAGATAGATAGATAGATAGATAGATAGATAGATAGATAGATGGATGGATGGATGGATGAATGAATATATTTAAGAACTTTGAGAGACATATACATAAGATACATGGATAGATACATGGTATTGATTCTTACTTTCCAATAGTTTTAGGAAACTTGAAGGTTATCAATGATTGTTACTTTGAAACAATTTTATGAAATATTACATTTAGGATTTAGTATGATTGTTTGAATTATAATATTGATAATTATGTTCATAATAGTCTTAAGATATTTTAAGATATATATTTTGTGTTATTTGATATGGATTTATGTTTTCTTTTTTGTAGATATAAAGTTATGGATTAAAGCACGCATTATGGGAATGGACAAAGAATGGTCATATGTCACTATTCTTCAAGAAAGAAAAATGATTTCCACTATACAATGCAAATGTTATGGACATCGTTATGTAGGCAATCAGAACAAGATAAATGAGCATCTTTTTAGTATTGACAATAATGTTGCATGATGTCTTAATTTCGATAGTGATATATGGGTGCATTTTGCAATTTAGTAATTTATATCAAATTATATAATGCCACTTGAATTAATAAGCATGAAATTTCATCACAAAAACCCACACCATAAGATTTGAATTAGAATTCAATCCACATCATCACTTAGTATATCAATCTATGTCATAATATTTGATTTCAAATTCAATCGACACTAGCACATCATAATATTCGAACTAAAATCCATGGCACATCATTGCACATTTTAACTTTTGAAATCCACATCATCACTATTATATCAATCTATATCGTAATATTTGAATACAAAATTCAATTGACATCATTCATCTCGTAATATTTGAATTCAAAACCATATCATATCATTGCATGTCTTAATTTTTCATCATTGTTATATCAACTATATCATAATATTTCAATTGAAATTTGATTGATATCATTCATATCATCATTGCACTTAAAATTCCACATCATTGTTATACATATCACCATAACAGTTTAACTTAAACAAATTTTTATATAACATTAACACAACATGTAAATTTTAAATCATGATAGTGATATTTGATTAACATATATGTTCGATTACATAAATTCATTTAAAATTTATGTAATCGAGCATAAATTTTAAACCATATCCATAAAGATTTGTAAAAACCCTTAAGTAATTCTTGTACTACTTTTTTTGCTATATTTTTATATAGTAAGTTCTAACACATACTTAAATTATGGATCCTACTTTTATCAATGTTAAAATTATCTAAATGTAGAAAATTAAGTTATTACAAAATAAGCATCACAATCAAGTATGCTTCTTGTGCTTTGGTATATGGTGGGGGGCATTTTGAAATACACTCTCTTATGACACCAATATTTTTTAGCCCACTCATTTCTTTGGATATTTCAAGATGTGGTAATATTACAAAGCACTTCTTCATTGGGAATATCATTGCTCTACCAAATCACACACTCCGACATAAACCTTTTCAACCTCAAAGTATAGCAACAAATTTCTAGGATGAAGATTGTTATGTTTAATTTTGCATATATTCAAAGAGAGAGTGTTTACAACATTCCGTTGATTAGCTTTTGCATATTTTGTTTCACCAAAGCTAAATTCCCCTTCCTAGCTTTGATAAGTTTGCCACATGGCACATTCAATGACTCTTTTCTCAATTTTTCTAGACAAATATAAAGTGTACCACCATTCCACGACTTAAAAATAAGGCAAAGAATTTTCGAATGATTCCTTGCAAAACCTATTGGGGAGCTAATTCCATTATGGGTAATAGATAAAATTGTGGCTTCATGCATAGCTAAATTCTCTATTGTTTGAATATCACCATTGTATTTTTTGAATAATTTCATGGAAAATATCTCATCCCACAGCTTTGGATGGTTTATTTTGAATTTATGAATCATTCTAGATTGTCCTTCTCCTAACATTGTTGCATCTTCAAAGTGAACTGATGAATATAGAAGCAAGCACATATTACTTGACGCTTGATCCCTCATATTCATACATATTTCTACCAATGAATGTGATTACTCTATGGTTGATGGCTCTATATTTCTTCGATTGTATTTGGTCTAAAACTTTCCACTATCTTATTTGTTTGAAAATGCAAATCTAGAAACTTCATCTTGTCTATGAACTCTGGCATTGCATTGA
>CM035427.1:170571457-170891457 GCA_020310875.1 Ceratopteris richardii
TGGATAAGTGTTGGGAGAGATGGATGGATACCTCATTGACAAGGAGGTGAGGTGGCACTGCTAAAACTTGCTTTGTAACAACCCTGATGCACTTCAGAGTTATAAAGTAGGCCCTTTTAGCTTGCAAATGACACCAAGAAAGTACCTATGTACTTTGGAAATGATGCTTGGAACAATCAATCCAAAATTGACTAGTTCAAGAATAGCTAGTGTTGAAAAACTTGCTATTTTGGTCCACACACCTGCTGGCTTCTTTACTCAAAGCTCATAGTACAATAACAATTGACAAAATTCCTTTTGAGGGATTTCAACTAGCCTAGATAGCTATTGATTGCAAGTGGACTCCTTTAAAATGATCAACTATGCTCTGAGAAATAACTTTAGCAAATTAGATCTTACCCTCGAGTTTTTAGGGAATAACCAGTAGATGACCAGTGAGCACTTGGAAGATAATTTCTCCGAGATGTCTAAACCAAAAGCCTTGAAATATTGATAGTATAAATCAGATTTCAAGCCGGTTCCAATAAGCCAAAGAGTATGTAAAATGGTTGAGTATTCACTGAGCTGATATGACTAGAAGAAGTTGACTGTTTTGAGTAGTCATAGCATAGAAGTAAACAGAGATGTTCAATGAGCTATATGTATTATAAAACATGATTGTGCAAAGTCATTGGCATTGCAATGATGCTCAATGTTGATGAACTAAGTGAGCTATGGTGTGAGCTACTCAAGGTCTAGAAATGATCAAGGAATGAACTCATAATGAGGCACACTACCCCGTGAGATTTTACAAGGCCTTTAATAAGTATTTCATCTAAGTTTGAATTTTGAATTCAAACTTGGCTCGAATAAAAAAGTAACTGCACTAATTTATGAGATATTCCTTCAATTTGGAGTCATAGCTAATATTCTTCCTAACTTCATGAGATATAAGCTTTTACAAGTTTCTCCAAGGGATTAACCTTTTACAATGGTAGATAATCAAGTAGTTACAAGCTATAGTTCACATGAATCATTAAGTGCTACTTCGAGACATTGTCTTCCATGCTAAGCCAAATGTGTAGGCTTGATCATTTGCACTAACAGATCCCCCTCAAGCCAAACATCTTGGCTTGCATTGCTTCATCAATCTTCTTGAATATCTTGTAATCCAATCATGGTTTTAAACGTGCAAAGTTTAGTACCATCAAATGCTTTGGTTAACAAATTAGCACACTGCATATTTGTAGATACATATGCTAGTTGAATCTCTTTGCTCAAGATTTTTGGTCTAACATAGTGATAGTGCACTTCTATATGCTTAATTTTTGAATGATAAATGGGGTTGGCTACAAGATGCAAAGAACTAGTGTTATCACCAAAGATCATTGGTGAATGAGTGTGAAGTCCCAAATCTGAGTAGAGCAACCTAATCCAAATAGCTTCTTGTGTAGCATTTGCTAATCCCTTGTATTTAGCCTCTGTTGAAGATAGAGCAACGGTTGGTTGCTTCTGAGAAGACCATGAGATGGGTTTATCACTTGCAAAAGATAAATAGCGAGAATTACTTCTTCTATCATCCATACATCCTGCCCAATCTGCATCTGAGTGCAACCTTATGTCCAAATTTGATGTGTATGGGAAGTAAAGACCTTGATTTTGAGTACCTTTGAGGTACTTCAAAATTCTTTTAGCAGCTTCCAAGTGAGGTGTTCTGGGTCTATGCATGAATTGGCTCAGAACACTTACTCCATAACATATGTCAATCCTTGTTAGTGTTTCATAGTTTAGACTCCCATTGCTTCTTCATATGAAGAAGGTTCTTCAAGTGATGAATCCTTAGCAAGATACATAAAATGCTTAGTGACCAATGAAGTATCATACCCATATCTGATTGGATTCTAACTCTCTATTTGTGATCTCCTTAAGGCTTGGTTGGATGACTCAGGTATGTCCTCCAACCTCTTCATCTTGACTTTGCCTTTTGATTTCCATGCTCTAAACTCTTCCAAGTTGATGGTGTCCTCATCATCTGATTTGATGTCTTCAATCGTGCTTGGCTCCTCCTTGGTGAGGCTTGGAAATTCTTCTTCCAAGTCATATGGAAATTTGACCTTCCTGCATTCACTTTCAAACCAAGAGTCATTCTCATCAAACACAACATCTCTACTGACCATAAATCCTTTTTTGGATGGATTATAAATCATGTACCCCTTTTGATTTATATCATACCCTATGAAGATGCATTTCTCTACCTTAGGGTCTAACTTATCTTTGATTTGAGATGGAACATGCACACAAGCAACACAACCAAATATTCTGCAATGTTCAAGTGATGGTCTCCTACCATTCCATGCCTCATAGGGAGTCATTCCATCAAGGGACTAAGAAGGTAACATATCACAATAAGATAAGTGTCAGTAGACATAGCCTCTGCCCATAAGTAATTAGGCAACTTCTTTTCATTTAGCATAGATCTAGTTGCTTCCACAATCAATATGTTCCTCCTCTCTGCTACTCCATTTTGCTCAAGATTATATCTAGTTGTGATCTCTCTCTTGATCCCCCTGTCTTGTAAAAATTCATCAAACTCATTGGAGAAGTACTCACCTCCTCCATCTGACCTTATCCTCTTTAAACTCTTTCGTGTTTGATTTTCCACAAGTGCAAGATATTTTTTGAAACAACTGAACACTTCATCCTTATGTTTCATGAAACACAAGATAGTCCACCTAGTGAAATCATCAATAAATGACACATAGTACCTTGAGCCTGAAATTGAAGGGTCCTTGCTTAGTCCCCACACCTTTGTGTGGACAAGTTCCAAATAATCCTCATGCATATAGCCTTTCTTTGTGAAGGGTAACCTGTATGATTTAGCAAACTGAAATGCATCACATTTATAGATCATATGTTGCTTGGATACATTAGGTATCCCAAGTACACATTGATCTCTACATATATGCTTCAATGTTCTCTCACCAATGTGTCCTAGTCTTTTGTGCCATATCTCTATCTCAAACAAGGTTTGATCCTTATATTTATAAAGTGCAATGTTTCTAGTGTCCTCAAGCTCAAAATGTAAACAATCTACCTGTTTTCTCTCCTTTTGCAATTCTCCTGAATCCATGTTGGGGGTCCTCCACAAAGGCTCAAAATTTATTGAACCTATCCTGCAAACCCTTTTCTAGTATCTATCCAAAACTCATTAAATTCTTTGTGATAGTAGGTACATAAAGAATTCTGCTCAATAGATTCTTATACCCATCAAAAGTTTTGACATTTCCTACCTTGACAACTGAATGCTTGGTATTAGCACCTGTCTGCACTTGGTGCTTTCCCTTGGGCTCTTCAAGATTAGAAAGGAGAGCTATATTGCCTGCTACATGGTTTGAACAACCTAAGTCAATATAGAAGAGGTGCTCATCATTCATACCTTGTTTTGAGTTCATGTTCATAATGATAAGAGAATCCTCTTGATCCTCTGTATTGTTATTGAAGTCTTTTCTTGATAATTGTTGTTGTAATTGTTGTATAGAAGAGGTGCTCATCATTCATACCTTGTTTTGAGGTCATGTTCATAATGAGAAGAGAAATCTCTTGATCCTCTGTATAGTTATTGAAGTCTTTTCTTGATAATTGTTGTATCCTCTTTGATAATTGTTGTTGTAATTGTTGTTGTAGCCATGGTTGTGACCTTGATTATGATTGTATCTTCCTCATGATTGTGAGTAGCCACCTCTTTGGAATCCTCTTCCTCTCTGGTTCTTGAAGTTCCTATAGCACTCATATGTTGTGTGATTAAACAGTCCACACATATATTGCATGGGGAAGAGTTTAAAGGTCTCCCCCTACCTTGCTTACCTCCTCTACCCATTCTTCTTGAATTCCTACCTCTCCTTGCATAGTTATCTTGAGAAGGAGCACCTTCATCTTCAAACATTTTGCTCTCTCCTTTATCCTTAGACTTTCCTTTATCTGTATAGAGGGCAGAAGAATTGTTACATCTTGATGGTTCACCATTTTTCTTGAGCTTGGCCTCATGGGTGAAGAGTTGCCCCATGAGAGTGGTTATATTAGGGATTTGCATATCCATATAAAGATCCATTGCAGTTGTGAAGGATTCCCACTTATCATCTACCTTGATGCCATTGATAATCTGTCGCACTATTTGCTCCTCTTCAATCTCCTCTCCGATGCTTGCCAACTGATCAGCCACATCCTTTGCCTTGGTCACATACTCTAAAATATTCTGCTTAGGTTGCTTCTTTTGAGTAGTAAACTCCATCCACAATTGATTTTTCCTAGCTCTTGTATTAGAAGAAAAGTATGAAGATAGAGTATCCCAGCTCTCTTGGGAAGTTTTGCGATTCCTAATATGAGGAAGAAGGAAGTCAAAGATAGAGTTAAGTAGATATGACTTGGCTAAAGCATCTTTGGCACACCATGATTTGAGTCTTTCTTGCTCCTCTCTTGTAGGTTGATCTTTGCTTCTAAATGTGGGCATCTCCTCATCCCCTGATATGTATCCATAGCAACTTCTTCCTTGTAGATAGGTCTTCATCCTCAAGGACCATGTTGGATAATTATTCCTCTCCAATTTATCAATGAAATAAGGGAAACCATCTCCCATTTCACCTCAACTTGATTTGATACCACTATTGGGAGAGATGGATGGATACCTCAAGGAAGGGAGGTGGTACTACTAAAACCTGCTTTGTACTAGCCCTGATGCTCTTCATAGCTATAAAGTAGGCCCTTTTAGCTTGCAAATGACACCAAGAAAGTAGCTATGTACTTTGGAAATGATGCTTGAAACAATTAATCCAAAACAGACTAGTTCAAGAATAGATAGTGTTGAAAACTTGCTATTTTGGTCCACACACCTACTATCTTTTTTATTCATAGCTCATAGTACAGTAACAATTGACAAAATTACTTTTGAGGGAATTCAACTTGCTTAGATAGCTAATTATTGCAAGTGGAATCATTTAAAATGATCAACTATGCTCTGAGAAATAACTTTAGCAAATTAGATCTTACCCGTGACTTTTTAAGGAACAACGAGTACATGACTAGTGAGCACTTCGAAGACAATTTCTCCCACATGCCTGAACCAAATGCTTGAAATTATGAGAATACAAATCAGACTTAAAGCTAGTTCCAACAAGCCAAAGATTATGTAAAATGGTTGAGTACTCAGTGAGATATGAACAGAAGAAGTTGATTGTTCTGAGTAGTCATAGCAGAGAAGTAAACATAGATGTTCAATGAGCTATATGTATTATGGAACATGATTGTACAAAGTCATTGACATTGTAATGATGCTCAATGTTGATGAACTGAGTGAGCTATGGTGTGAGCTACTCAAGCTCTACAAATGATCAAGGAATGAGCTCAGAATGAGGCACACTATCCTGCAAGATTTTACAAGGCCTTTTATAAGTATTTCTTATAAGTTTGAATTTTGAATTCAAACTTGTCTCTAATAAAAAAATTAACTCCATTAATTTAGGAGATATTCCTTCAATTTGGAGTCATAGCTAATATTCTTCCTAACTCCACGAGATATAAGCTTTTACAAGATTCTCCAAGGAATTAACCTTTTACAATGGTAGATGATCATGTAGTTACAAGCTATAGTTCACATGAATCATTAAGTGCTAGTTCCACACATTGTCTTCTATGCTAATCCAAATGTGTAGATTTGATCATTTGCACCAACAATAAGTAGATAGATAGATGAATAAATAGATGGATAAATAGATATGTAATAGTTAGATAGTTAGATAATTAGCTAGATAGATGGATGGAAAAATTGATAGATGTATAGACTCATAAATGAATAAATAGAAAGCTAGGTAGATAAATTAATAGAAAGATACATAGTAGGATAGATAGATAAGTCAATGGATACATAGATAAATAGATTGATTGATAGATGGATAGATTATAGAATAGATAGATAAATAGATAGACTATTAAATATATTTAAATATTGTATTCTTCCAGTGAATCTATGTAACTATTATAAAAGTAAGTGTTAAAGAATTAGATAATCTTAATAGTTCCTAGAAACTCAATATACTATATTATAGTCAGGTGAATCTATGTAACTATTGTGACAGTAAGAGTCAAAGAATCAGTATGCTCTCTATACTATGTATGATTATCATCAAGTGAATCTATTTAACAATTGTGAAAGTAAGATTCAAAGAATCAAACAATCTTAGTAGTTCCTATACACTCCCTACACTATTGAGAGATTAAGAATCAAAGCAACAATTCAAACAATCTCAATAGGTCTAAATTCTATACATATACTACTATGGGACTAAGAATTGATGTGACAAGTTAGACAATCATATTAATTGATTTTTCTAAATTTATTTCACGTAAGCATACAAATGAAAAAACACTTTTGTGATTCATAGCATGTATACTTATTATTATTATTATTCAAAATAACATGAATAAAGATTACAAAAACATAAATCACACATGTATGAGAGACACAAATGTGAATTGTAACATTCATATGATATACATAATAATTGTTGATATATTTTGATAGTGATTTCACACTTAGGACTATCGGAACACTTTTTTCCTACTTTAGGAGGTTCCACCCCTTGCATATATGCCTATAACCCTAATGAGTCAGTTATCTTTGTACATTCACTTGGTAATACATTCTATGCTGTGTTGTTCTACAAGCTTCTTCTTCTTCTTGTGTTGTTCATGTGCTTTTGTAGACCTCGATCTCCAACAACTGGTATCAGAGAATGTTATGGTTTAATTATTGTTTCCTCTATGGCATATTCGACTTCCTTTGGGTCTAGTCTCAGAATCGCACAAAACTTTTGAGCTCATTTCAACCTCATAATGTTGTTGGAGTTAGACATCTACAAAAGCACGTGAACAACACAAGGAAGAAGAAGAAGCTTGGAGCACAACACGCAATACTGAATGTATTACCACTAGAATGTACAAAGATAAGTAACCCATTACGGCTATAGGCGTATATACAATCCAGGGGAAAAGAAACCTCCTCAATAGGGAAAAAAGTGCCCTGGCGGTCCTAGTGTGTTCACACACATCACTACCTAAATATATCAACAAATCCCCCTTGGGAGTGATGCAATGAACAAGGATGTGGCACTCATGTATAGGAAGGGCCAAGCTATGTGGAATTAATCCACAAAAGGAAGTAAGCCCAAAGCTTTGCGGAAAGCTTCAAACCTCTCCCTAGGCAGAGCCTTTGTGAAAAGGTCTGCAATGTTCTCTTGCATGGGGACATATGCCAAGCTGATCTCTCCAGCTGAGAACCTCTCCTTGACATAATGATAATGAACCTCAATGTGCTAGTGTGAGCATGGAACATAGGGTTCCTCGCAACTGCCAACACACTCTGAGTGTCGTCCTCACAGACATCCATCGCTTCATGACCTTCTCAACTTTCACCTCCACTTGATCTGCCCTCTAGTTAGCTCTCACCGCCTTGTCTATCTAACACTTTTTCTAAATTATCCATTTTCATTCACTAATTCTGAATTTAACAATCCCTACCACTCTCTTAGTGAACTCCATGTTTTCTCTAAAATTACCCTAACCTCTTTGTAAAGCTCTTGCTCTGCTTGAAATCTCTTCCCTCTCGCTTCTCGTCCTACTTAGTTCCATCACCTCATCAAATCTTTCTTTGATCATCACCTCCTTTTAAGCTTTTTATTCAACTTCCAAATCTGCTCATTCTCACTTCTTTTCCATTTGTCACCTCTGTCCTATTTTTCACTCAAGTTTCTACCTTTGGTTTTCTTTCCCCCCACTTTTTTTATTTATACAATCCACATTCACTGGTTTCAATCCACATACACCATCCGTTTCTGCAACTTCGCATTCACTGGTTCCATCTCATGAATCCTCTTTTCATTTTCTTGAAGAACGTTCTCTATTTTCTCAAATGATTTGAATAACCTCTCGATTTTCTCTCGCAACATCATATGTTTTCTTTCGAGCTCCTCAGCTCCATCTTTACGTTTTTTCTCAATTTCATCGAGCTTTTCCACTTGACCAAGCTCTTCACATCTTCTTCCTTCTAAATTCTCTAGCTTCTTTTCTAACTCATCCCCTCTCGACTTTATTCCTCCAATTCTTCTATTGACATCTTGAAAACTCTTCTCTAACTGACCAACGAGGGCTTCTACAGTTGCCCCCAAAGTGTTCGTCTTTTCTATCTCTCCTCCTAATGCACTCAGATTATCGAGCATTGTGTGCAACTCCTTTTCCATTCTATCTACTTTTTCATCTTTCTCTCCACACCTCCGTCTTTCCTTCTCTCTCTTACTCATCCATCTACCCAACTCTCCTTTCAATCTCGCATTTTCTTTTTCCAATTCTCCCATCCTCTTATCACTTTCTACTTGGGCGCACTTAATCTTTGCTAACTCCAACTCAAATTCCTCACCAATCCTACCTACTTGGTCACTGTATCTACAGATAACTTCTTGTACTCTACTAATCTCCCGCTCTCCTTGCTCGATCATTCTCACCAACTCATCCTCATGTTGGAGTTCGTCTTCAGCTATAAACCCATAGCAATCTACTATCACTAAGTCAGTACTGATCTCAAGAGCCTCTCTTTCTATGTCCTTACTCTTCCCAACAACTTTTCGACTCTGAAGTCTCTCAATTTCCTTTCTCAGGTTTTTGTTTTCCCTTTTTAACTTTGTGTTTTTGTTTTCCATGCATTTCACCTTCTCCTCCCATTTCTCTAGGACGACCTTTATTTCAATTTGACTTTCTTCTAATCTCTCCATCTTGGTCCTGTCCTTGTCTCGCTCCTCGCGTATCCAATTCACTTGACATTGTAGAATTTCCATGAGCTTTGCTAAAACTTTATCACCTTCCCTCACATAGCGAACATCCTTATCTATTGATAGCTTCTCAAAGCTATTGGTCATGCTAATTGGCTGTAGCTTGGGTATGACCCCACTTTTCCTTGAGGTCTCTATCGATGGAGAAGCCTCACCATTTTCAACCGCCACATAGAGAGAAGAGAGAGAAGAAGTAGGTTCTTTCCTTGAGACATTCTCGAAAGAGACTCCCTTTACCTTGCACACATGCTCGCATAAGCTCTTCTTTCCACAAACCCTACACATGGGTACAAAGTCCAAAGGAGTACACACTCGAGGGCAAAATTTGGCAATATGCCCAATTTTCTCGCAACACCAACATCTCACATATATTGAGATTGGGCCGAACCGTGGACCTCTATTCATATGATTCCTCATTGTTTGCCCGAATTCAGTTTGTCCATTAGCCTCTCCAAAATTCATTTCCCTCGCGCCGAACTTCAGAAAACCCAAAGCTTCTCTTTGTTGCAGTATTTCTTCTAACACGAACCAAGGCAATTGTGGGGATGGATGGCTGTGCCACACGAGAGGGGCACCAAACGAACTCGTAGCAATCTCTATGAGATGTGCTAAGCCAATCCTCAGCGGGATCACCAAAATGGATAAGGCCTACCGGCCCAATTTCTTGCACACAAGAACTACAAATAGCATTTTAGTGCTTGTTTCTCGCCCCGTTTCTACTTTGGATAAGACCCGACCGACTAATCTTTATGCAAATTGATGTGATTGGTGTCTTGGTCCTAAATCCCGGTCCTATTTTCTTACCCAAACCTAGCAATTGGTCGTGTTTTTTTTTTACTCTCTTCGGAATCCCCTTTTTCTCCGAATTTACCCTTCTCACCTGCACCCTTACACCTGCATACACTCCTACACCCACTCTTGTGCTCTTCTACCCCCTATCTCTCTTGCCCTCCTTCCTGCCTATCTATGTTTTCTCGCCCACTCCCTTCTCACTTCCTTTTCTACTCTTGTCCATTCTTCCTATCACGGTTAGTGTCAACCTCCTTAAACATAATCCATCTTCTCGTCAAGAAGAGCACTCGGATGAACCATAGAAAATGCTCTAGCAGTCTTTCCAAAATTTAATAAATTATTACGTTTTGTATATACGTAAAAAAAACCCAATGAGTAGATAAGCTTTTATTCTGGTTTGTCCTGCATAGCGCTAATCATAATTCTTATTGGTCAATCTATCATCTAGCACGTAACTGCCAATTTTGAGTAAAGCACTCATGTAAAATCTCAGCTTTACTAACACTAAAACTGCTCTATTGACAATGACCTCTGGATTTTCAAGTCAATAGTAATTTTAACTAGTTTGGAGTCACAACAGTTTAGTAATATGGACAGTACAGGGATGATCCCTTCAGGGAACAACAACATAATCTTTTTCTCGCATCAACCCCCCCATAACTCATGTTCAGATCTCTAGGACTTTATAACGTCAACTATGGATGCAAAGGGCATGTTCGAAGTTGAACAATCTAGACAAATCGAAATCCACAGAATCACCACTTCAACATGACATGCATGTATGAAAAAGATGGCTAAGCTTGTCATCAATTGTTAATATATATTTACTTCTGCATACAAAAATCTGAACCTGCTGCTCCTTTTACAATTCGGGATACACAACTTTACACTTGTATCAGGAAGCAATAACCTGCACGTTCATAGCACATTGCAGGGGGAAGCGGATTATGAGTTCAACGTTTTTTGTGCCTACTGACCACGTTTTAAAGATCTTGAGAGTTGAAGCAATCACATGTCCTATTATGAAAGGGAAGACTTCTCAACTCAATTAATACCTATCGTGCTGCGTTGTGCAAATGCCAACAATCCTAAGGACGGAAGAGTGTTCTTTCATGTTCATTTCATGGAAGAAGAGGATGTAGATGGAGAACTCACCATATAATGCTTTTCAATCGAGACAGAGTGAGATCACAACCAACTTTCCGGAGAAGGGGGCTTGATCCCAGCAAATAAAGCACATGTATTGTAGTTAAGACCACCTCAAGTGGATATGGTTGTGTAAGATTGCATTCGTTACAGCAGTTGTGCATGACAATGCATGATCCACAGGCAGCACCAGAACGCTTATAAGCCGTCCTGTTTTTGCTTTACTTGGTAGTGGAGTAGCAGTTTGCTATTTTCTGCACTCAAAAGTGTGCATGCCCTATGCCTTTTGTGCAACCACCCTTGCACTACGTCTGCTCCATTTGTCTTGGCTCTCGAATGCAGAGCGATGACCTCCCTTCTAGAACTCTCAGACCTACTGCCTTGGACGTGTGCCCTCCCCTCCTTCAATCCTTCCTGTGGCCCGATGCCCCTTCCTTTCCTCCGATAAGCAGCAACAACTCCTCTCGAATGTCCCCTTCTACTATTCCCGACAACACCTGCACAGGAGAACAACGGCTAAAAACAAAGAGAAAATACCCCACCTTGACTATCATGAACGCACCAAGGCCTTCCTCTCCTCGAAACTAACTAGTCCCTACCATCACTCCTCTCTGACACTTGCACAGACACTCCAAAAAACAAAACAAGCAATAAGAAAAAGATTCCCCTAATTGATGCTCCTGCCCTTTCCAAATCAGATTAATCTTCCCCAAGAAGACCCTTATTGTAGTCAGATCCACTGCTTCCTCTCTCTTTTCCCATAGCTAGCATCCGAACATCCTTCAACGGGGATCAACCCCAAAAAAAAGTCCCCTCTAATACTCTGATGCACTCTCATCGACAACCCACGACCCCCTATTCTAGTTGAAAAACCCCTTTTTGTTGCCACCCTCTCGAAAGCAGTAATTCCCACCTGCCTCTCTATCCTACAGAAGGCCCCCCGAGAAAAAATGAGAGAGACTGTTCCCCCCAAACTGCTGCTGGTTATCCCCCAAAAAACTACTTCACACTCTCAAAAAAACTTCCCTTGTTCCTGCTCCCCAGCTCATGCCTTCAATACCCCCCTGTGTGGAGCCGCCCTCCTCCTCTCGACTTGCACGCCAACAAGAACAAACAAAAAAAACTCCCCGAACAGAAAACCCCCAAGAGGATGATCTCCCCTTCTCCTCTAACTCTGCTCGACGGAAAGACCTCCCATTCCCTCTATTCCTGCCCTAAAAAACAAAAAGAGCAAAACGATGAGAGCTTCCTTGCTTAAGAAATGAAGGCCCCATGTGCATTAATTAAAAAATGTATTCCCTCATGTGGGCATTCACAACCCATTTCCCTTGTTTCTGACACCTTCCAGATCCACCACGATGGCTCTCACGCACGAAAGGATGTCCGAGACAAGTCATCAATTGTATCCAATTAGGAACACGTGTTGCCTGTTGATATTGACCATCACCTGCATTGTTGTAATTAGGGAATTCCATGAGAACCCATTCTTTTCATGCAACTATCCAGTAGTAAGCCATATCAACCAATGAGCTACCAAGGGCAATGTCTCCTCCCTCAAGTTCATGATGCATCTCCAAATCTCGGTTGATACCTCCAATGTCACCACAGGTCTTCAGGCCATAAAGATTAGTAGCGGGATCTAGACAAACTCCCCTCCTAATTGCATTTGTTCATAAAGAGGAAGAGGGGTTTCCACCATGTGCATGTTCAACATAACCTTTTGCCAAGCTCATCCATGCAACACAATCTTGCACAAGAAGATTATCCACTAATTGCCTCCTAGTGAAGCCTTCTGAACCCATGGGACACTCCAACACATCCTGTACACTGCAACCAAATTTTTAAGCTCCTCTAGTCAGAGCTTATCCTTCTCAGCACACATTTTTCTTTTGCAAAATACCTGCAATCAACCATCTTTCCCACACAATGAAGACACTTAGTGCAACAAAAAATCGTTTATCAATAGAGTTAACAAATGCATTTATTTTTGAAGGGGTTTTGTCTTCATACAAAGCGGCTAACGTATCCCAAGCGTCCTTGGACATCTTGCAGGCAGTGATATGTCCTTTCATCAGTTCGTCGCAGGCAAGTAATAGCTGACCTAAAGCTCTTTTGTCCTTGACATTCCACACATGCCAATTGTCTAAGTTGGTATCCCTATTGGGTTCGGGGTCTGACCCGTCTACTACCTCATGAAGAAGATTCATGTAGAGATAGGTGCATATGACATCTTTCAATAGATTGTAATTTTGTCCATTGAGGCGTTCATCCTTAGGCATAAAAATAGGGGTGAAAGAGGGTAAGAAGTTAGCCATAGATGATGAGCTACCTTCACTTTTGGTCATTAAAAAGCTTTGAGGATAAAGTGTTTACAAACACTATCAAAGATACTTGCCAAAAGTACCGCTTCAAAAGCTTGAAATGAACGACTCGATACCACACTTAAAATTCTTGGGGAGGGGGGGGGGGGGGGGGCTTAGAGTAGCCCTGCACAACAATTGAAGTAGATGCCCTGGAGATGGGGGGTTGGGGGGGCCTAGAGTAGCCCATTGGCAAAGAGCAAGACACACTTGGGGGCTTAAAGTGGCTGCCCAAGGCACACACACACAATATCCTCGTTTCTTTATATGTTTGATGGTACAAAAGTTGGGCACTTAGTTCCAAATGTAGAGTTGGATACTTTGATGGAGTAATCTCTTGAAGAATACAAAGTGCCCTTTGAAAGCTACAAAAATAACCTTTAGGGATGACTATAAAGTGCCAATTTGAATAATGAAATGTGAGAAAACAGTTGGAAGTTTGTGAGTATTAATGAACGAAAATGAATCCAATGCGTCTGCTCTTTTACGTGTTACTTGGAATATGGATTAAGTTAAAAGGAATGGTTTGAATGGTGTGCTAATAGCTCGAGAACACCATGTGTGAAGGCACCCGAGGACCTCATGGATGATAGAGCATCAGATCTTGCTAAGATTCATGTATCTTTCTGTTCTGCGAGATGCTTCTGGAAACATCACATGAGAATGATCAGAAAAAATTGAGCACTTGATTGAATAATAACAACAGTTTGTCGAATTCCACCAGACTTCCATAAAAAATAGAAAGTGCTCGACATTTTTAGGAAGAAGGCATGAAGAATTCAGAGGTTTTTCAGATGATCACCGCCAAACTTGACTTGCTCTCCCCATGGAAATAGTTAGGATTAGAAGAATCCAGAGGTTTGTCAGATGATCACCGCCAAACTTGACTTTGCAGTGGAGTTCTCTCTCTACTGATGTTTTTAGACCCTCTCTTTCTCTTGACCAAGTGCACAAAGGCTGTTGGATTGTTGAATCTCTGATGGTTGTATCTCCAGATGCTTTTTTTGAAGGAGCTTTGCGCAAGGGCTGCACATCGTTCACAGCACTAGAGCGATTAGCTTCCTCTTGTTCTGAGGTGTCATGTTGCTACGTTGGCATACAGGGCTTCAGAAGCTTGATCATTACCTGCTTACGCGAAGCTGCATATCGAGCTCTCTCTCTCTCTTTGTGAGCTCGACCAGTGTAGATCTTTGCTTGAGGAGCGGAATGAAGCAGCTCCAGCTAACATGGCTTGCTTCTTG
The DNA here is from genome assembly GCA_020310875.1 of Ceratopteris richardii. Lineage (NCBI taxonomy): Eukaryota > Viridiplantae > Streptophyta > Polypodiopsida > Polypodiales > Pteridaceae > Ceratopteris > Ceratopteris richardii. The sequence continues at coordinate 170,585,849 of CM035427.1, forward strand.
GTCGAGAGTCTTTCACCAACAGGTTACGTCAACGACAGAAACCTTGCCAGCTCTACCTGCACATTAACCAAATACAAGATCAAGATACAAAGATAATGCCTTCGCTCTTAGTAACGAAGAGAGTAAGGCCCCAAACAGGCCTGGAGAAGCATTGTTGGTGTCCAGCTGCAACATATATGCTTTCGCTCACTCTCTGTACTGAGAAGTTTTGACCCAAATATTATGTGAGAGAACTAGTGCCCCGAGCAGAGAGAGCTGGTGATTGATGGAAGATGTCAACTTTCTTTCTGTCGAGAAGGCACAACAGATGTAGTAGATGACTAAAGATGCATAGAAGGTCTTCATGAGCAACAATCAAAGTAACATGGTCAATATTAAAAAAATAGCCATGAAAGAAAAATGACTAATCCCCTATGGTGCCATTCATCGATCATCTCCTTTCTCTATTCAAGAGAGGATGACGTGAGCGTCATATGACATGCAGATAACACACATTGTTGTAGACAGAGAAAGTGATGCATGGCATAGAAGTATTTGCTTGCTCAAGAAGATCGTGCAACCAATACAGAAATTCCAATATGTGTACACCGTAGAGCTGAGGTAAAAAATACACACAGTAATGGCCGATTTACTTATGGAGGGAATGCGCAGACCATTAAAGAATGATGCTGCTCTGAGAACAACTAAAAACTTCACAAAAGTGTCTATAAACACTTTAAAAGATGAGATGCACCATATGTGCTAAAATCATTTGGGCTGACTATGATGATCATCCATAAATCCAAGAGCAAGGGTGGGAGAGTGGGAAAAATTGAGGGTAAAGGGGGCACAAAATGATGAAAAATGGGTGGGAGGGTGGGCAGAATGAATCCCAAAAAACTGATGGCAAAAGGCCTCTCTCAATGAGGAGAAAGCACACCTGCAAAATGAAGCACCACCACCACCAAAGCGACCACCAAATGCACCACCAAGACCTCCACCTAGCGCACTGATACCATGTAGAGAGTACGCATGCGGAAGCAAAATGAAAAGTAAAGTACTCTCACAAAACAAAGAATGTGTGAGACACAGAATGAGTAGACCATGAAATGGGTAAACTCATGTGGATTAGAAATGAGCTTGCCAAGAGCATGGAGTAGGCTCCTCAACCTTCTAACCAAGTACAAATGAGAGGAGATGCCCTCCTTATATAGATTTGGGAGGGGCTCTCAAAAGTACATCATATGTGGGATAAGTCTCCTGAAAGGAGAATGAATACAACTCGTAGAAGCACATGGGAAGGTACCCAAATACAAAGGAAATACAACATAAAATGGAAATAGACTAGAAATGGAGTGCCTCCTGGATACAAAATGGAGATTCACTCATGTGGATACGAATGTAGATGAAGTAGGAGCAATCATGTCGTCAACACTTCTTACATTTTAAGGGTGCCTTTCATCCAAGGAAAAATATCTTGTTGAAACATGCAAATCTTACATAATCAATGGGATGTTCAACATCCTTTGATGATGCTACACAACAAACATTGTTGACAATCCAAAAGACCCCATGTTGGACTTCCCTAACCCTCATGTAAAGGACAATGAAGAAGTCTTAAAACTCCCCCCTTTCCACTTAAGCACTCAAATTTTATCCTCCTTGCATGTGATATTAAATTAAAGTAGATTCTCCATGTGATCTTTGTTTGTACGTGGTGCAAGCCTTTGCTTTTTGACCATGCAAGAATTTCCTTCCACATGTTGGTTTTCCATTTCTTGCTTCCTTCAAGGGAGTTGTTCCTCCTTCACACGTGAAAAGTGGTGGTTTTGCTTCTAAGATAGCTCATATATTGTTGGCAAAAGTAGAACAACAAAAGATGTGAAGGGGGCTCATCAAATTCTCTTTATGAGCTCATTTGGGGATTTAATGGTGTCCTTGGGTGTCTCAAACCCATATGTATCGCGGCATTTCCCTCTCTCTCTCTTCCCCGCAACCCCCTCCAACCCCACCATCCCCTCATCTTTTCCCCCACCAGCCCCGCGGCCCCCACCATCACTACGACTCCTTCCAACTCCACCAGCCCTCCTCTTTTCCCCCACCACCCCCGCGGTCCCCACCATCACCTCGACCCCCTCCAACTCCACCAGCCCTCCTCTTTTCCCCCACCACCCCCGCGGACCCCACCATCACCTCGACCCCCTCCAACTCCACCAACCCTCCTCTTTTCCCCCACCACCCTCGCGGCCCCCACCATCACCTCGACCCCCTCCAACTCCACCAACCCTCCTCTTTTCCCCCACCACCCCCCCGACCCCCACCATCACCTCCACCCCCTCCAACTCCACCAGCCCTCCTCTTTTCCCCCACCACCCCCGCAGCCCCCACCATCACCACGACCCCCTCCAACCCCACCGTCCCCTCCTCTTTTCCCCCACCACCCCCACGACCCCCTCCAACCCCACCCTCCCCTCCTCTTTTCCCCCACCACCCCTCCATAGTCCTCCACAAACTCCACAAACCCCACACAACTCCACACCCCCCCACACAACTCCACACCCCTCCACAACCCTCCACCACTCCACGACCCCCCACACAACTCCACACCCCCCCACATCCCTCCACAAACTCCACAAACCCCACACAACTCCACACCCCCCCAGAGCCCTCCACAAACTCCACAAACCCCACACAACTCCAGACCCCTCTACAACCCTCCACCACTCCACGACCCCCCACACAACTCCACACCCCCCCACAACCCTCCACAAACTCCACAAACCCCACACCACTCCACACCCCTCCACACCCCTCCACCACTCCACGGCCCCCCACACAACTCCACACCCCCCCACAACCCTCAACAAACTTCACAAACCCCACACCACTTCACACCCCTCCACAACCCTCCACCACTCCACAGCCCCCCACACAACTCCACACCCCCCCACAGCCTCCACAAACTCCACAAGCCCCACACAAATCCACACCTTCCAGAGCCCTCCACAAACTCCACAAACCCCACACCACTCAACACCCCTCCACAGCCCTCCACCACTCCACGACCCCCCACACAACTCCACACCCCCCCACAACCCTCCACAAACTCCACAAACCCCACACAACTCCACACCCCTCCACAAACCTCCACCACTCCACGACCCCCCACACAATTCCACACCCCCCCTAGAGCCCTCCACAACCTCCACAAACCCCACACCACTCCACACCCCTCCACAACCCTCCATCACTCCACGACCCCCCACACAACTCCACACCCCCCACAACCCTCCACAAACCCCACACAACTCCACACCGCTCCACAGCCCTCCACCACTCCATGACCCCCCACAAACCCCACACCCCTCCACAACCCCCCACAAACCCCACAAATCCCACAATTTCCCACGACCTCCCATAAAGTTCTCATGCAATTTTTGATGAATATTTGGAGGATCATTTCTTATCCAAACCCTACAGTGTTATATATCATTGGAAAGCTCTCGACGAGTACTTTCCAATTGTGCAATAACAAATTTGAAATCTTGGATCAATTTTTGACCACACCCCAAAAATCCCCACAACTCCCCACAACTGACCCCCTATTCGCACCCACAACCTCCCACAACCCCCGTAATCTCCCTCAACTCCCCACAACTCACCTCCCACACTGCCCACTTAATATGAAGGATCAAAAGCTACTACAAAAATTAGGTGAAGGATGTGCTTCTCAGGGTCATTCAAACATCACGGGCGGCACCAAATGAGGATCTCAACTTGCATGCAAAAGTGACAGTAAAAGTGTAAGTGGTAAAAGTGAAAGTGGAGAAATGACTGCTGCCGCCAACCATTCATGATGACTGCCTAATTTTGAGGATCTAATTCAAGACTGGTGGCATATTTGATTTACCCCTCCAATCTTGGGCAATCAACCGGTGCATGATCAGTGGACGTGAGGAATCGGCAAGGCTCTCTTGGCCTATTGGAGCCTATAAAAGCAATGGATTTGTGTTCAATTGTGATACATTCAGATACACACATATACTTACATGCATACAGGGGTCCTCTCTTCGCACTCTGTGGTTACAAGCCTATTGTAGGAAGTCACTCTGTGGTGTGGATACAGAGCGTGGGCTTCCCAGTGGAGGGCTAATAGCACTATAGTGTGAAGAGAGTGGTCTGGCCTTGTCTTTCAGTGTGAGTCAGTGGTATTTTTATGCTCTTTTCCTTAGAGAAATTCTTCAGACTTTGTATTGATCAGGGCTAATCTGCATCTAGCTGTGTTCATTGTATGGATTGGACGAATCTCTTGTAATGAATGTGTTTAGTTGTGGAGTGGCATGCTAGCCCAGAGCATCAACTTTAGAGCATTTCTCTTGCCTATGTTGTAATCATCCGTTCAAACTAAGGAGTGATTGGTCTTCCTTCATTGTCAGTTGTCATTAATATTTTTTTGAGTATTCACAACTCTGTGCAATCATTGATAACTGACTGCTCACAGAAGCGTTAAAGGGTATATTTCCCTAAGGAGAACCTCCCTTGAGTAGGTGAAGTACTGGAATGCTTGTTGCATGCTCTTGTTAAAAGTAGATACCCTAGTACCTCCTCTACAGTTTGGCACTCCCAATGGGACCCTTGCATTTCTGTGAGAGGCCCTGAGGATAGTAAATAGTCCTCTTTTAAAGTATTTTTTCCCTATTGCATTTGCAAGTAGGTACATGACGCATACGCGAGCAGATAAGGAGCCTCTTCGTATAACGAAGGAGCCTTAACAAGTCAGCTATATCTTCAACTAGTGAACCTACCTCCCCTCTACCCTCTTTGAATTTATCTATTGAATTCGGTGCGACACCACTATCAAAGGAGAAGCATAGTAGAACATTAGACTTCTCCTCAGATACGTCAGAAGAAACACCAGTGCAAATGGAGGATCTCTCTTATTTACTCTCCAGACTCAATATTAAGTTCCCTACCTTCAAGGGACAAGCTTATGACGATGCTGATGATCATGTGAGGGGGTTCATCTCCTTATGCCGTGGACGAGGTCTGCAGAATAGAGGGATGCAATGCTGGTACTCTTCCCATCCACATTGGAAGGCCTTGTTGACAAATGGTACAGTCAATATGCAGATGGCCATTTTGCTACATGGGAGGTTCTGAACACGGCATTCTCACAGACATTTCGACCTAGTGACTCCTCCGAAAGAGCTCTAGACCAGCTCGAGAATCTAAGGCTAAGATCAGGTGAATCCTTTCATGAACTTCACACTAGAACAAAAGCACTTGTTGCACGTCTGCCACATGCTCCAGGTACTTCTTGGTTAAAAAATGGATAGAAAAAGCTCTGCCCAAGTCGTCTCAGCAGAAGCTACGTGAGTCTCTTAGATTGGATGCAACTCTCAATGATTTTGTTGCAGCAGCATCACACATTGAAGAACCTAGGCAATATTTTGAAGAGGATACACAACCGAATTATGTTGTAGAACTAGACCCTATCGGACAACTAAGGAAGGAACTGGAGGCATTGAGAATGCAACAAAATCAACAAGAAGAGAAGGTTTTGCCACCACTACGTCGTACTGATGATGAAGTAGCCCAACTTCGCCGTGAGTTAGAAGATTTGCGGACCACTCAGGATATAAGAAGGTAGATTTGGTGCACATTTTGTAACAACAATGGGCATTCCAATGCTCATTGTCCTAACAAGGTAAGTTGTTAATTTTGTGGAAAGGATGGCCATGAAGCTAGAGACTGTTACTACCTCAAGGGTACACAACAACAAGGTAACTATAAAGCTTTGGATTCATATTATGCTAGTACTTCAAATGCACCTAATAGAGAGGAGAAAAGACCAAGGAAACCCAGATATAATAGGCCTTTGATGTGGTACCGTTGTGGTGAGTATGGCCATATGCAAAACAAGTGTTCCCTTCCAGAAGATGTACCTCCTTGTCAGCATTGTCTCGAGGCTAAGGATCACTACACCAAAGATTGCCCAAGAAGCCGTCCTGCTCCAATCCACATGATTGCAGTCTCTCCACAAGAAGAAGGTATGACCACTCAGTCTTATGCTGTCTTATCTTCTTCAATACCCATGATGACTAGAGCCAGACAAGCGGCAGCAACCCATAGAGAGGAACAAGAGGGTGTCCATGATAAAGAAGAGGAAAAGAAGGCTGGGTGGAAGGGCCAAGCAGAAATTGAAGGAGCTTATGAAAGGATGGCTACTTCTCTAAGGGACCAACCAACAAGTCTGCAAGAAGACACTCATGATGTAAACATTGAACAAATCTTGAAAGGTATTCATCACAAGGTTAGTCTGTACAAACTTATAAGGATGGATTAAAAAATAAGAAGTGACTTATTGAAGATTATACACTCTGCTCACTTGATCAAATCACCCAGTATAGATGGTTTCATAGTTGATTTTCCCCCTGCACCCTTAGCAGACTACCAAAGCTCAAGATTATCTGTTTGTATAAAGTGTTGGAGTTAGACGTCTGCGGAAGCACGCGAACAACACAAGGAAGAAGAAGAAGCTTGGAGCACAACACACAAGACGGAATGTATTACTAGAGAATGTACAAAGATAAGTAGCCCATTAGGGCAATAGGCGTATATACAAGCCGGGGGAAAAAAACCTCCTAAAGAGGGAAAAAAGTGCCCCGGCGGTCCTAGAGTGTTCACACACATCACTACCTAAATATATCAACAAATCCCCCCTGGGAGTGATGCGGTGAACAAGGAGCTGGCACTCATGTATAAGGAAGTGCCAAGCTATGTGGAAATCACTCCACAAAAGGAAGTAAGCCCAAAGCTTTGCGGAAAGCTTCAAACTTCTCCCTAGGCAGAGCCTTCGTGAAAAGGTCTGCAATGTTCTCCTGCGTGGGCACATATGCCAAGCTGATCTCCCCAGCAGAGAACCTCTCCTTGACATAGTGATAATGCACCTCAATGTGCTTAGTGCGAGCATGGAACACAGGGTTCCTCGCAACTGCCAATGCGCTCTGACTGCCAGTGAAGATGGTGGTGGCAGAAGACTGGCCAACACCCAAATCAGCCATAAGGCGTCTGAGCCACACACACTCAACAGTCGCTGTGAAAGCTGCCCTATACTCAGCCTCACAACTGGAAGTGGCCACAGTAGGCTGCTTCTTGCTCAACCAAGATATACATGAGCTACCAAGCATGAAGCAAAAACCACTGGTGGACACACGAGTGTCATAGCAACCAGCCCAATCTGAGTCAGAAAAAGCATGCAAATCTGGCGGTAGTGATCCCCCCTTGGGATAAAACAACCCAAGTAGCCGAGTAACACTCAAGTAGCGAAAGATGCGCTTAACCGCTTTCCAATGCGTGACTCCTGGGCAATGCATAAACCTGCTCATCTGTGAGACAGCAAACTGAATATCTGGCCGAGGAATGCATAAGTAAATCAAGCATCCAATAGCTTGCTGATAGAGAACAACATCAAATGCATCTCCAGCATCATGAAGACTCAATTGTAAACCTGTCTCCATAGGAGTGGCAATAGGCTTACAGTCTTCAAGGCCAAAACGTTGCAATAATGTGTCAATATATTTCGTTTGACACAAAGCCATCCCACCATCAACGTGCATAAACTGAATGCCCAAATAGTGATGCAAATGCCCCAAATCAGACATCTCAAATGAGGCATGCAAATCAGCAATATGTGTCTCAATAGGACCAGTGAGCAGCATGTCATCAACATAGACAACAATGATGAGAAGCACATCATTAGCACGTTTAACATATAAGGTGCTTTCAGTTGGACTATTCTCAAAACCATGTGCAATCAGATAGGCATGTATCTTCTCATACCAAGCACGTGGTGCTTGCTTTAAACCATATAATGCCTTCTTTAACCTGCAAACCTGGTTTTCATGCCCTTTCTGCACAAAGCCATGGGGCTGAAAAACATACACTTCTTCATGCAAGTCACCATTCAGAAATGTTGTTTTAATGTCCAACTGATGTACATTCCAACCATGATGGGCTGCAAGTGCACAAATGCTCCGAACAGTAGTCATACGGCATGTAGGTGCAAAGGTCTCATCAAAATCAATGCCTCTTTCCTGTGCATAACCCTTTGCAACAAGCCTAGCCTTATACCTGTCAACTGTACCATCAGGTTTACGCTTCAGCTTGTATACCCACTTAGTGCCAATGGCCTTCTTGCCAGGAGGCAAGTCACATAAAGACCATGTACCATTCTTCATTATAGCATCATATTCAGATTGCATAGCAGCCATCCAATTTTCTGAATTTTGTGCTTCATTAAAAGAAACAGGCTCATTCTCATCACAGAGACTAGATGCAGCCATAGCATAGCAATCTGATGCAAAGGAGGCACTATGAGAGCCTGAACGAGTACGATATGACAAAGGTGCATCTAATTTGCTGTCACGCAAAGTCTGCACGAACCATTTTGGCATAGTTTTTGCCTGCTCAATATCAGCTCTCTCATCAACAAGTGCATAATGTAAATCTGCATCAGAAATGGAATGATCTGCATCACCAAATGAAACCTGCAAAGGCTGAGAAGTTGCCTCATTAGGACCAGCACTAGCCTGTCCACCTGTAAAAAGAGGCATCAAAGTATCATACATGTCTTTGGAGCTAACAGATGTCTCCTTAGTACATGAAAGCAATGGCTGAATAGCATCTTCCACAAAGACAACATCACGGGTAACCAGAATGCGTTTAGTCTGTGGATGATACAGACGATAGCCTTTACTTTCAGAACTATACCCAACAAAAATACATTTTACTGCCTTATCATCCAATTTTCTGCGATATTGTTCAGGCACTAATGCATATGCCAAACAACCAAAAACACGCAGATGAGCAACAGATGGCTTGCGGTCATGCCAAGCCTCATATGGAGTGATAGACTGCAACGCTTTAGTGGGACACCTGTTCAGTACATATGCTGCACACATGACAGCCTCAAGCCAGAAACTATGTGGTAAAGGCAGACTTTTGACCATGCACCTCGCCATCTCCATGAGTGACCTGTTCTTTCGTTCAACAACTCCATTCTGTTGAGGTGTATACGGCACTGTACACTGGTGTTTTATCCCACGTTCAGCCAGAAATGCATTAAAATCTGAAGACATATATTCCCCCCCTCGATCAGAACGGAGGGTGCCCATTTTACATGCTGACAGATTTTCAGCCAAAACCAAAAACTGTTTGAAGCACATGAACACTTCGGACTTTGTTTTGAGTGGATATACCCATGCATGCCTGGAAAAATCATCAATGAAAGTCATGAAGTAAAGGTAATTTCCAAAAGAGGGTGTCTGCATAGGACCACAGACATCACTATGTACAAGCTGCAATTTCTGCGTAGCCCGAACTGAACCATCTTTTGGAAAGGAAGAACGCTGCATTTTGCCCAAAATACAGCCTTCATAAACATGTTTTCCAGGTGCCTCAAGTTTGGGCAAAGAGGACACCATTTCAGATTTCTGCAGGCGTAACAAACTAGCAAAATTCAGATGACCAAAGCGTGCATGCCAAAGCTTTGCATCTGACATAGCCTGAGAATCATGAACTGCACATGCCGAATCATTCACAGATCTTTCATAGTCTATGAGCTTATACAGCCCACGACATAAAATGCCAGAAGCAATAATCACATCGCCATTTGAGAGATCATGGACTGTACACCTGTCATCAACGAATTTCACAACCAAGCCAATCTTGGCTAATGCAGAAACTGACAACAGGTTCTTTTTGATCCCTGGCATAAATAAAGCATCTGACAGTGAAAGAACTACCATCAGCAGTAGTCAGAATGATCTTACCAACTCCCATAACAGGATAAGAGGAGTTATTGGCGCATGTGACAGTATTCCCTGTAGGGGCAGGCTCGAGTGAAGAGAAGAAACCGCGCTGCGAGGTAATATGTTTGGTCGCCCCACTGTCAAAGTACCAAACATCTGAGTCTACTACAGACATGCACTGATCATGAGAAGATGGGTCAAAACTACAGACAGTAGTAAACGCCCATTCTTCTTCCTGCACAAGATTTGCAGACTCTGTTTTTGGTGTAGAGGCCTCTGCAACAACCATTCCAGCCTCTTTCTTCTTTGCCTCTTTAGTAGCCAGTTTTGGACAGTTCTTTATAATATGATCATTTCCTTTACAGTACTTGCAGAACAATTTCTGCTTTTCTGATTTCTTCTCATCTTTATCCTGGTTCTTCGATTGTGCAGCATTTGCAGATTTCTGCTTACTAGTAGACGAGCTCCATTTTCCTTATGCCCTTCTGACTAGCCAGGAAAGCTTGATCTGCAACACGCATAATGGACCTGTTCTGCCTGGACTGATCTTCCTGCAACAGAACAGAGACTAATTCCTCAAATGACAAGGCATTCGGATTGCCTTTCATCATCAATAGAAGAGTAGAGGCAAAACTCTGATATGAATTAGGAAGACCATTCAGAACGGTCTGCACAAGTGAGCTATCTGGTATAACCTCATCAACAAAAATCAATTGTTCCTTCAGGTCTTTGATCTTTGTAAGAAAACTGTCCATAGAATCACCTTCATTCATGTGCTCACTCTCCAACTGTTTTCGGAGGTAAGCAACACCAGCCTCATTCCTAGCCTGGTACAAAGTGGTAAGTGTATCCCAAGCATCCTTTGTTGTTCTGCAAGAGCGAATATGAGGAATAATGGCACGTTTGACAGACAAAGCTATCAATGCATGTGCCTGGGCATCTCTGCCATCCCAACGAATCTGCTCTGCAGTAGGTGCAACAGAAACAGTAGCACGAACAGGAATCTGTTGAATATCATCTTCGACACCATCTTCATCAGCTCCAACACCTGTATTTGCAGTACCTGTTGTTACAGGTGTAACAGGACGTCTTTCAACACCCTGCACAATGTTCCACAATCCTTTTGCAACCAGTACATGTCGCATCATATAAGCCCATAATGGGTAGTTGGTACCATCCAACTTATCCTCAACAGCCAACATACGGAATACATCACTGCTTTCAGCCATGGCCGGTGTCTAAAATACCTTGATGCAGAAAATTGACTATATCTCAAAAAGTTGAACGGAACTGCCCAGACGAGTTCTGCTAGACCTATAGCAGACTTCGAGACGCTTAAACTGGCGAACAGAAACTGGTATATACCTTTGGCACAAAAGGATGAAATAGCCTGCACAAGCGCTGCGATAGTGCGTTCGGAGGCCGAAACGAGCAAATCTGAGACTGCAAACGGAGGAGTATCGACGGTGCCCTAAAAGAAGCGATGACCTGCTCTGATACCAATTGTTGGAGTTAGACGTCTGTGGAAGCACGCGAACATCACAAGGAAGAAGAAGAAGCTTGGAGCACAACACACAAGACTGAATGTATTACTAGAGAATGTACAAAGATAAGTAGCCCATTAGGGCAATAGACGTATATACAAGCCGGGGGAAAAAAACCTCCTAAAGAGGGAAAAAAGTGCCCCGGCGGTCCTAGAGTGTTCACACACATCACTACCTAAATATATCATCATAAAGGATGAAGCTCTCGCAGATGTGATCATAGATGGAGGCTCTGGTATCAATTTGATGCCAGATTTCACTATGAAGAAACTGAATTTGAACCCCACCAAGATGGCACCATTCACAGTTACACTAGCAGATCAACATCGGGTTGCGCCTCTTGGCATTATTGAAAAGGTATTGATGATAGTACAGGGTTGCCACTTTGTTCTAGATTTTGTTGTTATTGCACTTCCATAGGAGACTTCTTACCCTTTACTCCTGGGGAGACCTTGGTTGAGGCAAGCAAAAGCTTTGCAAGATTGGGGGAAAAACAAACTATGGATTTCAACAAGCACCAATAGCCAACTGCAATTACATTTGGAAGAAAGATTTGACTCAGGGAAAACTACTAGGTATAATGTGGATACTCAGGTAATGCCCTCTCTACCCCAAGAAGAAGATACATTATTGAATTGGATGATGGAAAGTGCAGAGTGTTGCAGGGTGGAAATCAGTGAAATAGAAGAAGAAGTTACGGATGAAGGAGTTGCAGGAAAAGGCCATGAACATCACAAGGAGTTGGAGAATGAGAGTTTGCAAGAGAATACAAACTTTGAAGAGGCAAAAAATATAGAAGTAACCGGGATGGAAAGTTATGAGCCTGAGTGCAGAGAAGATCTTCCTTTTACGGATATACCTCAAGGATGGACCAAAGTCCACTCCTGCATATAGTGGAGATGATTTCTCAAACAAGACTAGTCTTGAAACACTGGTTCAAGAAATAAATCTAGGGGATAAAGAGAACCCTCAAGTAGTCCACTTGGCCTCTTGGCTATGGCATTATCCTCCTTTACTGCAGAAGGTAACTTCTTTACTTTTTACTTACAAAAATGTCTTCGCATGGTCCTACAAAGATCTAACAGGGATACCAGAGGAGCTTGGATTACATAGAATACCCTTAGTTGAGGGAGCCACACCTGCAAGAAGTAGGCCGTATCGACTCAATCCAAAATATGCAGAGGCGGTAAAGTTGGAAGTTACAAAACTAGAAGAAGCAGGTATAATTGTTCTAGTAGAACATTCCAGGTGGCTTTCTTCTATGGTTATTGTACCCAAGAAAAATAGTGGAAAAATAAGGGTTTGCGTTGATTTTTGTGCCTTAAATAAAGTGACTGTTCAAGATGGATTTCCTTAGCCCTTTTCAGAACAAGTACTTGAGGAAGTAGCTGGTCACACTTTGTATAGCTTCTTGGATGGTTCTAGTGGCTACAATCAGATAGTGATCCATCCTGATGATAGGGACAAAACAACCTTTGTTACTCCATGGGGCACTTATGTCTATACTTGCATGGCTTTTGGTTTGAAGAATGCACCAGCTTCATTTAATAGGACAATGTATCTGATATTGGGCAAGTGGTTAACAACCTTTCTCCGCATTTTCATGGATGACTTTTCAGTGTTTTCAGGCACAGATAGAAGAGCAGCAGTTCAAGATTTCCATGATCATTTGGAAAATCTAAAGGAAATCTTTGAGCAATGTCTCAAAACAGGTTTGAAGTTAAATCCTGCTAAATGTCATTTTTTGGTCACCAAGGGCACTCTTCTTGGTCACATAGTATCTGCTGAAGGGATAACGGTTGACCCTGCAAAGGTTACTGCTATTCTATCCATGCCTATTCCACAAAGCCCAAAAGAAGTGCAAAGTTTTTTGGGCCATGCAAGATATCATAGAAGATTCATACGAATGTATTCAGAAATAGCTAAGCCCTTATCAAGGCTTACCAGTAAAAAGGTCCCTTTCTCATGGAGTGCTGAAGCTGAGAAAGCATTTTGTGAACTAAAAATGAGGTTATGTACTGCTCCACTTTTAAGTGTTCCTAACTAGTCATTAGAGTTTCATGTGCATATAGATGCTAGTCTTCATGCTGTTGGTGCAGTTCTAGCTCAACCATCATCACACAAGGTTGATAGACCTATCTCCTATGCCAGCAGACTACTCACCCAAGTAGAAAGGAAATATAGTACGACCAAAAGGGAAGGCTTGGCTATTGTGTTTGCTCTTCAAAAGTTTTGGCATTACCTTCTCGGTGTACATTTTATAGTCATATCCGACAATCAGCCCTTGAAGTACTTGATAAACAAGCCTAGAGTAGCTGGAAGGATTTGGAGATGGTTACTCCTCTTTCAAGAATTCAACTTTGATATTCATATTAAGCCAGGAAGAGAGCACTACATGGCAAATCAAGTGTCCAGGACTGCAATAAGCAAGAAGGCAACAGGTATTAATGATGAACTGGTGGATAGTAATCTCTTCCTAATAGCAATTCAGACTGATTGGTATGATGGAATTCTCAATTTTCTTACTACTGGAAAACTCCCAGAGCATTTGAAACCCATAGAAAAGAGAAGATTACTCCTTAAAACCAAAGCGTACTCACTTATAAGTGGAAATTTATATAGATATTGTCAGGATGGTATCTTGAGAAAGTGTGTTTATCCAGAGGAGGTAAACCCTTTGCTTGAGGCAGCACACAGTGAAGGGCATCTAAAGGGGGAAGAATTGGCTCACAGAATCATCCACAAGGGACTATGGTGGCCTCATATTTACAAGGATGCGATCAAGTTTGCTAAAGAATGCCACATTTGCCAGAGATGTGCTCCTACGCCAACCACATTGAATTTCCAACCATTAGTCATATCTATAGGATGGCTCCCATTTGAACGATGGGGTCTTGATTTCATAGGACCAATTAGTCCAACTGGTCAACCTGGGGGTAAGAAGTATATTTTGATGGCCACATGTTATGCAACTAAATGGATAGAGGCTAAAGCTACTGTGGACTGCACGGCGTTAACAGTAGCTAAGTTTTTGTATAAACGTATTTTCTCAAGATTTGGTTGCCCATTGGAAATCACTAGTGATAGAGGCACACATTTTGTAAATCAATTGCTCCAATTTATATTTGACAGGTACAAGGTTTTTCATAAAAAGTCATGCGCCTACTATCCAAGGGTGAATGGCCAAGCAGAAAGCTCCAATAAGATTTTGATTGGATTGCTTCGCAAATTATCCTTCGATCATCAAAACTTCTGGCCACAAGCATTGATCGGTGCAATTTGGGCTTTCTGAACTACAAAAAGGGGAACCACTGAGGAGAGTCCATTTCGCTTAGTATATGGAAAAGAGGCATTGGCCCCATTTGAATTCATTATCAAAAAGGAGATGGGAACTAAAACCATTGGAATTGAACCTCCCATTGAGAGATTGGTGGCATTAGAAGAATACAGAGAAGGAGCAATGCAAAAACTTCAGGTAACACAAGAAGAGTGCAAGAGACTGCATGACAGGTATCTGAGGTCTAATGAAGTTCAGGAAGGATCCATGGTTTTAGTGCATCAGGTCCCAGCAATTCCAACCAAACTGGCACCCAAATGGATATGACCTTACACGGTGGTAAAGGTCTTACCTCATGGAGCAGTACATCTGGAGGATTTGCAAGGTAACAGGATACCCCTGGTCAATACTCTAGGGTGAAGAAGTACCTGAATTAAGGTAAATTGGAAGCATTTCATTCACCGTACCTATCGTATTTCATTCAGTGATTGCAGTTTATTATATATATATATATATATATATATATATATATATATATATATATATATATATATATATATATATATATATATATATATATATATATATATATATATATATATATATATATATATATATATATATATATATATATATATATATATATATATATATAGTGGAGTGAAAAAAAAATTCAAAAAAAAAGTTTAAAAAAAGTCAAAAAAAAATTCGAAAAAAAAAACCTGGACAATATCTCCATGGTGAAGAATCACCTGAATTAAGTCAAGGAGGAAGAACTTCCTTCACTATCTTGTTTTCAGCTTCGGGAGGCACCGAGACAATGCAAAGACTTGATGTGGGGGTCTATATCGCGGCATTTACCTCTCTCTCTCTTCCCCGCAACCCCCTCCAACCCCACCATCCCCTCATCTTTTCCCCCACCACCCCCGCGGCCCCCACCATCACTACGACCCCCTCCAACTCCACCAGCCCTCCTCTTTTCCCCCACCACCCCCGCGGTCCCCACCATCACCTCGACCCCCTCCAACTCCACCAGCCCTCCTCTTTTCCCCCACCACCCCCGTGGCCCCCACCATCACCTCGACCCCCTCCAACTCCACCAGCCCTCCTCTTTTCCCGCACCACCTTTGCGGCCCCCACCATCACCTCGACCTCCTCCAACTCCACCAGCCCTCCTCTTTTCCCCCACCACCCCCATGGCCCCCACCATCACCTCGACCCCCTCCAACTCCACCAGCCCTCCTCTTTTCCCCCACCACCCCCGCGGCCCCCACCATCACCACGACCCCCTCCAACCCCAACGTTCCCTCCTCTTTTCCCCCACCACCCCCGTGACCCCCTCCAACCCCACCGTCCCCTCCTCTTTTCCCCCACCACCTCTCCACAGCCCTCCACAAACTCCACAAACCCCACACAACTCCACACCCCCCCACAACCCTCCACAAACTCCACAAACCCCACACAACTCCACACCCCTCCATAGCCCTCCACCACTCCACGACCCCCCACACGACTCCACACCCCCCCACAACCCTCCACAAACTCCACAAACCCCACACAACTCCACACCCCCCCAGAGCCCTCCACAAACTCCGCAAACCCCACACATCTCCACACCCTTCCACAACCCTCCACCACTTCACGACCCCCCACACAACTCCACACCCCCCCACAGCCCTCCACAAACCCCACACCACTCCACACCCCTCCACAACCCTCCACCACTCCACGACCCCCCACACAACTCCACACCCCCCCACAACCTCCACAAACCCCACACAAATTCACACCCCCCAGAGCCCTCCACAAACTCCATAAACCCCACACCACTCCACACCCCTCCACAGCCCTCCACCACTCCACGACCCCCCACACAACTCCACACCCCCCCACAACGCTCCACAAACTCCACAAACCCCACACAACTTCACACCCCTCCACAACCCTCCACCACTCCACGACCCCCCACACAACTCCACACCCCTCCACAACCCTCCACCACTCCACGACCCCCCACACAACTCCACACCCCCCCCCACAGCCCTCTACAAACTCCACAAACCCCACACCACTCCACACCCCTCCACAACCCTCCATCACTCCACGACTCCCCACACAACTCCACACCCCCCACAGCCCTCCACAAACCCCACACAACTCCACACCCCTCCACAGCCCTCGACCCCTCCATGACTCCCTACAAACCCCACACCCCTCCACAACCCCCCACAAACCCCACAAACCCCACAATTTCCCACGACCTCCCACAAAGTTCTCATGCAATTTTTTATGGATATTTGGAGGATCATTTCTTATCCAAATCCTACAGTGTTATATATCGTTGGAAATCTCTCGACGAGTAATTTCCAATGGTGCAATAAGAATTTTGAAACCTTGGATCAATTTTTGACCACACCCCAAAAACCCCACAACTCACCCCCTATTCCCACCCACAACCTCCCACAACCCCCGTAATCTCCCTCAACTCCCCACAACTCACCTCCCACACCGCCCACTTAATATGAAGGATCAAAAGCTACAACAAAAATTAGGTGAAGGATGTGCTTCTGAGGGTCATTCAAACATCACGGGCGGCACCAAATGAGGATCTCAACTTGCATGCAAAAGTGATAGTAAAAGTGTAAGTGGTAAAAGTGAAAGTGTAGAAATGACTGTTGCCGCCAACCATTCATGATGACTGCCTAATTTTGAGGATCCAATTCAAGATTGGTGGCATATTTGATTTACCCCTCCAATCTTGGGCAATCAACTGGTGCATGATCAGTGGACGTGAGGAATCGGCAAGGCCCTCTTGGCCTATTGGGCCTATAAAAGCAATGGATTTGTGTTCAATTGGGATACATTCAGATACACACATATACTTACATGCATACAGGGGTCCTCTCTTCGCACTCTGTGGTTACAAGCCTACTGTAGGAAGTCACTCTGTGGTGTGGATACAGAGCGTGGGCTTCCCAGTGGAGGGCTAATAGCACTATAGTGTGAAGAGAGTGGCCTGGCCTTGTCTTTCAGTGTGAGTCAGTGGTATTTTTATGCTCTTTTCCTTAGAGAAATTCTTCAGACTCTGTATTGATCACGGCTAATCTGCATCTAGCTGTGTTCATTGTATGGATTGGACGAATCTCTTGTAATGAATGTGTTTAGTTGTGGAGTGGCATGCTAGCCCAGAGCATCAACTTTAGAGCATTTCTCTTGCTTATGTTGTAATCATCCGTTCGAACTAAGGAGTGATTGGTCTTCCTTCATTGTCAATTGTCATTAATATTTTCTTGAGTTTTCACAGCTCTGTGCAATCTTTGATATCTGACTGCTTGCAGAAGTGTTAAAGAGTATATTTCCCTAAGGAGAACCTCCCTTGAGTAGGTGAAGTACTGGAATGCTTGTTGCATGCTCCTGTTAAAAGTAGATACCCCAATACCTCCTCTACACCATATCTATAGAATCTTTAAAGAAGGTGGTAAGAACTTTGATTGAGATGTTGGTGAGCATTTGAGCCACTTTAGGAATGATGTTTTTATTTTCTTAGTTTATTCACTTCATCTTTTCTAGTTCTTAGTAGTATCTACAGTGGATAGGTTGCATTTGGTATGTTTGGAGTATCTTGGATCTCAATAGATCACTTTCTATGCATATCTTCATGCATTTGTATTCAAACCAATGGGATTTAGCCACTCAAGAAATAGGTTGCATTTGATATGTTTGGGAGTATCTTGGATCTCAATAGATCACTTTCTATGCATAACTTCATGCATTTGTATTCAAATGCATAGGATTTAGCTACTCAAGAAATAGGTTGCATTTGATATGTTTAGGAGTATCTTGGACCTCAATAGATCAGTTTCTATGCATATCTTCATGCATTTGTATTCAAACCCATAGGATTTAGCCACTCAAGAAATAGGTTGCATTTTATATGTTTAGGAGTATCTTGGATCTCAATAGATCATTTTCTATGCATATCTTCATGCATTTGTATTCAAATCCATAGGATTTAGGTACTCGAGAACCCAAGAATAGAGGTGTATCCCCTAATATCCTATAACAAAAGTGATTAAAAAAAGGGGTTTCTTCATTATTTTTGTTCAAGCATATCAAAGTCAGAGAGAGCATGCACTCAAGAGAGAGAAAGTGGTGGAAGTAGCACTAACTCGAACTATATTGGAGGGGAGTCAGAGACTCAAGAGTAAAGAAGGGAAGAAGTGAAGGGAAGAAGAGCAAGAGCCTATAAATTTTGTCAAGAAATTTCTTATTTTTCTTTTTCACACCAAGACCATGAGAATTAAGAATTGTAATGCACTAGAGGAGTCCTCTAGTCGCATAATTCCTAAAGATTGTATCAATATCCTTGTAAAATATTACTTTCTTTAGGAATTTATGAAAGTGTTGGTCCACTTGTGTGAAAGGACCATGTATATAAGTCACTTGGTGACTCCTTTGTAAATACATTTTGCCATTTTGTATAGAGATGAACTTCAAACAAATCTTGTAACTCCTTGCTCTCGTATCTCCTTCTTCATAAGCTTGTGTGTGATTATGGCACATAATGTGTGCTTGTATGTGTTTTCTACCCCCTTCTCAACTTTTTCCACTATTTGCATATATGTGTGAACCATAGGGGGTCATTAGGTGAAGGTAGGAGATTCCATAAACTTGGTTTTCCAATCATAAATTTGCATATGAAACTCAAGTTGAATCTTGAGCACTTCTATAGACGAGTCTCATTAAGAGCTTCAAAACAAAATCCATATTTACTATGTTCGAGTATCAAAGCTAGGAGAGAACCTTGATTTAGTGTCTATTACTGCATCAAGTATCATGACATATGCCCCCATGTAGAAGGTGTTGTGTGAGGTAGAAATCATCCTTGTAAATTTTTTTTCAAAGATATTTGAGTTGGCTATACTTTTTTTGGAGAACCTATACCGGTTATATGGTCTTCCTTAGACATTGTTTTTGATCGAGATAGGAAGTTTACTAGCCACTTTAGTAGAGCAGTCTTCAAAAGGTTGGATACAAGAATTAGCATGAGTACGGTTGAGCATCCATAGTCGGATGGGCAAACAAAGAGGGTTAACCAGATATTAGAGGATATGCTTCGAGCATATGTGAATGAAAGGAAAACTAATTGGGAAGAGTACTTAACTATAGTAGAGTATGCATATAATAGTGTCAAGCACTCTTCCACAGGGCATACTCCATTTATGCTTATGTATGGATTTCAGCCAAGAGCTCCTTATGTGGTAGGATTGCAGAATGAGAAAATTCAAGCTACAAAGGAATTCTTGGAAGAGATAAACGATATAGGCTTAGGTTTGCTAAGGACAGTATGAGGAGAGCTCACGATAGAGCTAGAGCCTATGTTGACCCTCAAAGGAGAGATATCAACTTTGGGGTAGCAGAGCAAGTCTACCTTAGAGTTCCATCTAGATCAAAAACCATGAAGATGGGACCTTGCACAAAACTATATCCTAGGTATTGTGGACCTTTCCAAATACTCAAGAGAATAGGAAAGATGGCTTACCAACTCCAACTTCCAGAGAATAGTCAAGTCCATCCAATCTTTCATGTTAGCTGGCTTAAGAAAAGGCCAAGTGAATCTGACAAACTCATTCCAAATAGTGAGGTATTAGAGCCTATTTCTATTCAATCTATTCCACATGAGCCTAAGAGCAACTACCCACTCGAGAAAAATGGATGAGAAGTCACTTATATAAAGAGTGTCTAGTAAAGTGGAAATATATTTTAGAAGATAGTGCCATATGGGAGTAGGTTAGCACCCTTCAAAGATGGTTTCGCAACTTCAGACTACCTTCCCAAGAGTCTTCTTAAGGGGAAGGATACACGGAAACAACACGGAGATATGACCATATATTGTAATACATGGGGATTTAGTAGGATTGTGCTTCAATAAATACTCTCTTTCTCACAAACCTTCCAATACCATTTATGAGGATAAAAATGGAGTTAAAACGGCCTCCCACCACACCAGACATAATGGTGTAGTAACCATATGCTTGAAGTTCTTGCAAATTTTATTGGTGAGACCGTCCAGCCCTAGGCTTTTGCCATTAGGAAGCAAATCAATTACTGAAAGAACCTGGAGAAGCTTGTAGTAGGTAGAAAAGTGAGCTATAAAGTGACGAAGTTTGGTCCAACCAACCAGCATAAGACTAGCCTTTGAGCTTATGGAGACTCAAATAAATCTTATAAGAATGCGATAAGTGCAATAAAATGCACTATGTACTTTGGGGCATCAAGGAAAAAGATTCGATACAAAATAGATAGATTTGTGGACTGACTAGCTCGAAAAACTTACTATCTTTGGATGAGACAATCAGCTTCAAATGCTCATAGCGGCCAGTGTGATTAAAATTAGAAAAAAACCTTTTTGAGGAGTGATACACATAGGGTCGATTGTACATAATGCACAAGAGTACAAGAAATAAGCAAAATATGCTTTTGGAATGAATCAGACACTCAACAGTGGTACCTCCTATTTTTTAGGAATGCATAGAGATAGACCTCGAGACAAAAAAACTGATATTTCTCCCAATCTACTGAACCAAATGATCTGAAAATTTATACACATAAACTAGATACTAATGTATTTCAATGCACTCTCTTATCCAAGTTCAAGCTCTATAGAGAGAGCAGCAACCTCTACAAGCTTACTGTTGTTGAGGAAGATGATGCAAAAAAATAAAGGAGCAAGACAATGATGGCCACAAGTGTATGTATATTGCTTCCATGTAATGTAAAAGTGATTTGACATATTTATATAGACTCTTGAAGTGCTCCCCAACTTCTACAAGTGGATTTTGAGTTCAAATGAAGGCGGTAAAGGTTGTTGGAGGGAATTAATTCACTTTCCTACAATCTCGAAAAAGTGAAGATCTATTTTGATCTATGTTTAGGTGATTGATTGATTCATTGATTGCAAATCAACCACCTCAAATTCATGGAAAATTAGCTCTCTTTTTCTACTCTTACATGTGTAAATCTCTAGGCTTTAGAATCATAAAAGATACATGAAAAATCTTTTTTTAAAAATACAATAAATGGGCATAGGTAAAGGAATGCTTCAATGGATATTCTTTCAATGTAATCCAAGCAATAGCTTTTGATGTAGATCAAATCCACCTCAAGCATAGTGTAAACTTGATGTTCCAATCGCTCCCCATCAAGCTAAAGTATGCTTGAGTCTTCATTCTCTAATAGGTTGAATACCTGCCATAGCTTTGAATCTACAAAGGTTTATTCCATCAAGTGCCTTCATCATCATATCTGCTACTTGCTTTTGAGTTGGAACAAAAGAAATGTCAATCTCCTTTGCCATGAGCTTCTCCCTAATGAAGTGGTAATGAATCTCTATGTGTTTCGTTCTTGCATGGAAAATGGGATTTGCTACTAGATGCATGGAACTTACATTATCTCCAAATATGTGAGGTTTGGAACTCACAAGCCCCAAATCTATATACAATGCTTTTAACCATATTGCCTCTTGAATGGCTATGGTCAAAACTCTATACTCTGCTTTAGTTGAGGATAAAGCAATTGTTGGTTGCTTCTTAAAACTCCATGACACTAGTTTTGAACCTACAAATGCTAAGTAACCAAAGGTACTCCTTCTATCATCCTTAGCTCCTTCCCAATCTGCATCTGAATAGATTTTAATATCCAAATCTGAAGAGTAAGGATAGAATATACCTTCATTGATTGTACCTTTGAGATACTTAAGTACTCTCTTAGTTGCATCCATTGTGGTCTTCTTGGAGAATGCATGAATTGGCTTAACACTCCTACTCTATATGAGATGTCTTCTCTTGTATGAATAGCATATATCAAGCTACCTACCAAGCTTTGATATTCTTTAATGTCGTCAATTTTTTCACCTTCATAAACACTAAGTTTATGATTCATCTCCAAAGGTGTACTTGCAAGTTTATTGTTCTCCATTTTGAACTTAAGAAGAAGGTCCTAAATGTATCTCCTCTGAGTCAAATACATTCCTTCATCTGTGTATATGACCTGCATACCTAGGAAATATGTGAGCTCACCTAAGTCACTGATTTTAAACTCCTCTTGCATGTGTCTCTTGATCCTTTGAATGTCGTTCAGATCATCACCTATCACAATAATACCATCTACATATACACATAGATAGATAACCTCATTGTGATCCCTTTTGATGACTAGAGAAGGATCTAAGTTACTAGGCCTGAACCCTTGATCTTGAAGGTATGTAATCAACCTGTAATTCCAAGCTCTAGGAGCTTGTTTCAATCCAAACAATGCTTTCTTGATTCTGCAAACATTAGATGCATTATTAGGGTTTTTAGAACCTAGTGGTTGTGACATGTATACCTCTTCACTTATCCAACCATTTAGAAATGCATTTTTTACATCAATTTGGAGGAGTCTCCAATTTCTTGCAGTAGCTACACTTATCAATGTTCTGATTGTAGTCATCTTTGCAACTGGTGAGAATATTTCCTCATAGTCTATACCATGAGTTTGTGAGCATCCTTTAGCAACTAATCTTGCCTTGTACCTACAAACTAATCCATCTGAGTTTCTTTTAACTTTATACACCCATCTGCAACCAATTACCTTTTGAACAAATCCCAAGTGTCCATCTCCTTCAATGCATATATTTCTTCTCTCATGGCCTTTTCCCAATTAGGGTTTCCCTTTGCCTCTTCATAGGTTGAGGGTTCCTCTGAAATTGAGTCCTTTTCCAAGTAGATTGAATGCTTTGTAACAAATGTGGAATCATATCCATACCTTTCTGTTTGTTTCTTCTCTCTTGTTGATCTTTTAGGTGCTTGCTTGGAGCATTCTCCACACTCCTGCATCTTTGCTTTGCCTCTTGACTTCCATAGTTTGTAATCCTTTTCCCTTTCATCTTAGTCATCATCTGTATCACTTCTTGGATCCTAGACCTGTGTATCATTCTTGCTTCCTAATTGATGAGAATCAGAATCAAGATCATATGGTAGAGTTACCTTTTGTTTGTCTTCATCATACCAAGACCTGTGTTCTTCAAACACAATATCTCTACTTGTAGTGAATTTATTAGTTGAAGGATTATATAACCTCTAACCCAACTGAATTGAGTCATGGCCAATAAACACTACCTTTGTTTCCCTTCATCTAGCTTAGCTCTTATTTGTGATGGTATGTGAACATAATCTAAACAACCAAACACCTTGTAATGTCCAAGACTAGGTTTTCTTCCATGCTATGCTTCATACGGATTCATACCTTGAAGTGATTTGGATGGTAGTCTCTTGACAAAGTACACAACAACTGAAATAGCCTCTACCCATAGATAATGTTGCAACCTCTTCTCTTCAAGCATTGTTCTGGCTGATCCAACCCATTGAACCAACAATTCTAAGTGGTGTGGTGGTCTTATCATAGATAGCACAAGTTTGAACATTCTGACCTTTGGCTTTGACATGTTACTTCACTATCTATGGCTTGCTTATGGCTTCATATAACTCTTATCACCAAAGGATGGCCCTAGATGTCCAAATTTTGCCAAGATTCATTCAATAAGTCATTTGGGATTTAGGGAAATTGCTTTATGATTTTTTCACGTTTGAGGGTGAGTTGTCTTCAATTCTTGTTCTCTATCTTCCAAGTTATTATATGCCACTATATGATACCTTAAATGGTGTCTAATGTTCAATTTTATAGGTAAACAAAAGGTCAATTTCCCTATAGGGTAGGAAAATCATTACCTAGAAATTTATGTTTATGCGGTTTTTTCTTTAAATATCTTCACTTGTACTTGTCCTTGATTGGTACACTTGACTTCTTATATGACATTCCACCTTGGTGGCACTCTTAAGCCCAAAAAATCTTTAGCGATGCCCCTCAAAGGCTTAGTGTTTGACATGCATATGAATCTCTTCTAGATTTCACAGGTGGTTATTTTGGAGTCTTCCAATTTGGAGTGTGTGCACATAATTATTGGACTCCCTGATTCATAAAGTCTAGCTCAACAATTTTTTTTGGCTACCAAGGGAAACTGTTGGGTGAATTTTCTTGATATATTTAGGTAATGATGTGTGTGAACACACAAGGACTAACGGGGCACTTTTTTCCCTCTTTAGAAGGTTCCCCCCCCCCTTTTATATATGCTTATAGCCCTAATGGGTTACTTATCTTTGTACACTCTAGTGGTAATACATTCAGTATTGTGTGTTGTGCTCCAACCTTCTTCTTCTTCCTTGTGTTGTTCGCATGCTTTCACATATTTCTAACTCCAACAATTGGTATCAGAGAAGGTCGCCGCTTCATCTAGGGCATCGTTTACACCCCTCAGGTCACAGTCTCAAAATCGCACAAAATTTGGTGAGCATACTCAGGGTGATTCGGAGATGAAAACGACTTCACTTTGTGGTGCCGAAATCACAACCTCAGTTTGTTTCAGCCTTTGAACACACTATCATAGTGCTTGTGTAGGCTATTTCATCTTTTTCTGCCAAAGATATATACAAGTTTTGGTTCACTAGAATAAGCATCTCAAAGTCTGCTATAGGTTTAGCAAAACTCGTCAGGGTAGTTCTATTCAACTTTTTCATATACAATCATTTTTTTGTATCAGGGTATTTTAGTCAATGGCCATGGCTGAAAGCAGTGATGTATTCCGTATGTTGGCTATTGAGGATAAGTTGGATGGTACTAATTACCCATTGTGGGCTTATATGATGCGACATGTATTGGTTGCAAAAGGACTATGGAACATTGTGCATGTTGTTGAAAAACATTCTAGTACACCTGCAAATACAAGTATTGAAGTTGATGCAGATGGTGTTGAAGATGTTGATATTCTTCAGATTCCTGTTCGTGCTGTGGTTTTTGCTACACTTACTATAGAGAAAATTTTTTGGGATGGCAGAAATGCTCAGGCGCATGCATTGATAGCCTTGTCTTTCAAACGTGCCATTATTCCTCACATTCATTCTTGTAGAATAGCTAAGGATGCTTGGGATACACTTACCACATTGTACTAGGCTATGAATGAGGCTCATGGTGCTTACCTCTGAAAATAGTTGGAGAGTGAGCGTATGAATGAAGGTGATTCTATGGACAATTTCCTAACAAAGATCAAAGACTTGAAGGAACACTTAATTTCCGCTGATGAAGTTATATCAGATAGCTCACTGGTGCAGACCATTCTAAATGGTCTGCGTGATTCATATCAGAGTTTTGCTTCTACTCTTCGTTTGATGATGAAAGGCAATCAAATGCCTTGTCATTTGAGGAGTTAGTCTTTGTTCTATTGCAGGAAGATCAGTCTAGGTAGAATCGGTCCATTATGCATGTTGCAGATCAAGCTTTCCTAGCTAGTCAGAAGGGCAAAGGTAAATGGAGCTCATCTACTAGTAAGTAGAAATCTGCAAATGTTGCATATTGAAAGGAGGAAGACAAAGATGAGAAGAAATCAGAAAAGCAAAAATTCTTTTGTAAGTATTGTAAAGGAAACAATCATATCATAAAGAACTATCCAAAATTGGCTGCAAAAGAGGCAAAGAAAAAAGAGGCTAGAATGGTTGTTGTAGAGGTCTCTACATCAAAAACAGAGAGTGCTAATCTTGTGCAGAATGAAGAATGGACATTTACTAATGTTTGCAGTTTTGGCCCATCTTCTCATGAACAATGTATGTCTATAGTAGAATTAGATGTTTGGTACTTTGATAATGGGGCAACCAAACATATTACCTCACAACACGGTTTCTTCACTTCACTCGAGCCTTCCCCTATAAGGAATACTATCACATGCACCAATAACTCCTCTTATCCGGTCATGGGAGTTGGTAAGATCATTCCAACTACTACTGATGGTAGTTCTTTTAAATTGTTGAATGCTTTATTTGTTCCAGGGATCAAGAAGAATCTGTTATCAGTTTTTGCATTAGCCAAGATTGTCTTGGTTGTGAAATTTGTTGATGACAGATGTACAGTTCATGATCTGTCAAATGACGACATGATTATTGCTTCTAGCATTTTATATCATGGGTTGTATAAGCTCATTGACTATGAAAAATCTATGAATGATTCGGCATGTGCAGCATATGATTCTCAGGCTATGCGAGATGCAAAGCTTTGACATGCACGCTTTGGTCAAGTGAATTTTGCTAGTTTGCTATGCCTGCAAAAATCTGAAATGGTGTCCTCTTTGCCCAAACTTGAGGCAACCGATAAACATGTTTGTGAAGGCTGTATTTTGGGCAAAATGCAGCATTCCTCTTTTCCAAAAGATGGTTCAGCTCAAGCTACTCAGAAATTGCACCTTGCTCATAGTGATGTTTGTGGTCCTATACAGACACTCTCTTTTGGAAACTATCTTTACTTTGTGACTTTCATCGATGATTTTTCTAGGCATGCATGGGTATATCCATTGAAGGCAAAGTCTGAAGTGTTTGTGTGCTTCAAACAGTTTTTGGTTTTGGCTAAAAATCTGTCAGCATTTAAAATGGGAACCCTCCATTCTGATCGAGGGGGGGAATATATGTCTTTTGATTTTAATGCATTTCTGGATGAATGTGGGATAAAACATTAGTGTACAACGCCATATACACCTCAATAGAATGGAGTTGCTGAATAGAAGAACAAGTCACTCATGGAGATGGCGAGGTGTATGGTAAACAATCAGACTTTACCACATAGTTTCTGGCTTGAGGATGTCATGTTTGCAACATATGTACTTAAGAGGTGTCCCACTAAATCACTATATTCTATCACTCCATATGAGGCTTGGCATGATCGCAAGCTATCTGTTGCTCATCTGTGTGTTTTTTGTTGTTTGGCATATGCATTAGTGCATGAACAACAACAAAGAAAATTGGATGACAAAGTAGTGACATGTATTTTTGTTGGGTACAGTTCTGAAAGCAAAGGCTATCGTTTGTATCATCCATAGACTTAATGTATTTTGTTTAACCGTGATGTTGTTTTGTGGAAGATGCTATTCAGCCTTTACTTTCATGTACGA
Source organism: Ceratopteris richardii (assembly GCA_020310875.1). Lineage (NCBI taxonomy): Eukaryota > Viridiplantae > Streptophyta > Polypodiopsida > Polypodiales > Pteridaceae > Ceratopteris > Ceratopteris richardii. The sequence continues at coordinate 170,613,488 of CM035427.1, forward strand.
AGGAGACATCTGTTAGATCCAAAGACATGTATGATATTTTGTTGCCTCTTTTTACAAGTGGAAAGTCTAGTGCTGGTCCTAATGAGGCATTTTCTCAACCTCTGCAGGTTTCATGTGATGATACTGATCTGATGCAGATTTGCATGGTGCACTTGTTGATGAGAGAGTTGATATTGAGGAGGCAAAAACAATGCCAAAATGGCTAGTGCAAACTTTGCGTGATAGCAAATTAGATGCACCTCTGTCATACTGTACTCGTTTAGGCTCTCATAGTGCTTCTTTTGCATCAAATTGCTATGCTATGGCTGCCTTTAGTCTCTATGATGAGACGGAACCTATTTCATTTGATGAAGCACAAGGCTATGAACATTGGATGGTTGCAACGCAATCTGAATATGATGCTATCATGAAAAATGGTACCTGGCCTTTATATGACTTGCCTCTTGGCAAGAAGGCCATTGGCACTAAGTGGGTATACAATTTGAAGCATAAACCTGATGGAATAATTGACAGGTATAAGGCTAGGCTTCTTACAAAGGATTATGCATAGGAAAGAGGCATTGATTTTGATGAAACCTTTGCTCCTACTTGCGGAATGACTACTGTTCGTAGAATCCGTGCACTTGTAGCTCATCATGGTTGGAATGTACATCAGTTGGACATTAAAACAACATTTCTAAATGGTGACTTGCATAAAGAAGTGTATGTTTTTCAGCCCGTGGCTTTGTACAGAAAGGGCATGAAAACCAGGTGTGCAGGTTAAAGAATGCATTATATGGTTTAAAGCAAGCACCATGTGCTTGGTATGAAAAGATACATGCCTACCTAATTGCACATGGTTTTGAGAATAGTCCAACTGAAAGCACCTTATATGTTAAGCAAGCTAATGATGTGCTTTTGATCATTGTTGTGTATGTTGATGACATGCTGCTCACTCGTCCTCATGAGAAGCATATTGCTGATTTCAAGGCTGATTTGCATGCCTCATTGGAGATGTCCGATTTGGGGCGTTTGTATCATTATTTGGGCATTCAATTTATACAAGTTGATGGCGAAATAGCTTTGTGTCAAACGAAATATATTGACACATTATTGTAGTGTTTTTGCCTTGAAGACTGTAAACCTATTGCCACTCCTATGCAGAGAGGTTTATGATTGAGTCTTCATGATGTTGGAGATGCATTTGATGTTGTTATCTATTTGTAGGCTATTGGATGCTTGATTTACTTATGCGTTATTTGGCTAGATATTCAGTTTTTTGTCTCATAGATGAGCAAGTTTATGCATTGCCCATGTGTCAAGCATTGGTAGGTGGTTAAGTGTGTCTTTCACTACTTGAGTGGTACCCGACTACTTGGGTTGTTTTATCCAAAGGGGGGATCAAAACCACCAGACTTGCATGCTTTTTCTGACTCTGACTGTGCTGGTTGCTATGACACTCGTGTCTCCACTAGTGGTTTTTGCTTCATGCTTGGTGCCTCATGCATATCTTGGTTGAGCAAGATACAACCTACTGTGGCCACCTCTAGTTTTGAGGCTGAGTATAGGGAAGCTTTCATAGTGATTGTTGAGTGTGTGTGGCTCAGATGCCTTATGGATGATTTGGGTGTTGGTTAGTCTTCTGCCACCACCATCTTCACTGATAGTCAGAGCGCATTGGCAATTGTGAGGAACCCCGTGTTCCATGCTTGCACCAAGCACATTGAAGTGCTTTATCATTATGTTAGGGAGAGGTTCTCTGTTGGAGAGATCAGCTTGGCATATGTGCCCATGCAGGAGAACATTGGAGACCTTTTCATGAAGGCTCTACCTATGGAGAATTTTTAAGCTTTTTGCAAATCTTTGGGAATACTTCCTTTTGTGGATTGATTCCACATAACTTGGCACTTCCTTATACATGAGTGCCAGCTGCTTATTCACCGCATCACTCCTAGGGGGAATTTGTTGATATATTTAGGTAGTGATATCTATGAACACACTAGGACCTCTGGGGTACTTTTTTCCCTCTTTAGGATGTTTTTCCCCCGGCTTGTATATAGGCCTATAGCCCTAATGGGTTACTTATCTTTGTATGTTCTAGTGGTAATACATTCAGTATTGTGTGTTGTGCTCCAAGCTTCTTCTTCTTCCTTGTGTTGTTTGCGTGCTTTTGCAAATGTCTAACTCCAATAAATTCTTGTGGCTTCCTTCGAATTTAGGTAATGAACTTCTTGGAGAACGCTTATATCAGATATCCTTAGACCTCTAATAGGTGGTGAGTCCTAGTTTGTAGAACTTTGGTACTCTGTTTGTTCGACAGTTTCCCTAGCTAATGATTTTTTCTAGGGAAATTGTTGGGAAATTGTAGGAGTTATGGTTTGGATTTGTTTCCCTCTTAGTAATTGGGATTTTTGGCCTCTAAACACATGCTTATGTCCAACTCTTACCTAGTGTGAACTTGAATTTTCAAACCTTTTTCCCAAGGGAAGATTTCCCTATACAACCCTTTGGCTAGGGAGATTGGTGGAAATTCGGCTCCTCTTTTGAAGTGATTTATCCAAATGTGTATGTCTTTTCATCAAGATTTTATAGCCCCACATACTCTTCATATTCCTATTTTTACAACCTTACTTATACACTTGGTAAAAATAATGTTTCATGTACAAACAGGAGGGAAGCCATTCTTTTGTTTTCTTAACTCTATGATTAGTTTCTCTCCATTTTTATTGATGCTCAACTTTCTAGGTGGTCTAGCTTAACTCCCCTAGACAACCATTATGTGTGAATTGGAGCCAACAAAACCACAACTTGCAATGATAATTTCTCTATATATTTCCATTGGTCAGGATGATTCAACAAATCTTTACCCTTAGTCCGCAGTAATGATTGTCCCTTGGGATAAAACAACCCAAATAGCTAGGTACCGCTCAAGGAGTGAAAGATGTGCTTAACCACCTTCCAATGCTTGACACTTAGGCAATGCATAAATTTTCTCATATGAAAGACAAAAAATTGAATATTAGCTCGAGTTTGCATACATAAATCAAGCATCCAACAACTTGTTGATAGAGAAGAAGATTAAATGCATCTCCAACATTGTGAAGATTCAATCATAAACATGTTTCCATGGGAGTCGCAATAGGTTTGCAATATTCAAGGCCAAAATGCCACAATAATGTGTCAATATATCTTGTTTGACACAAATCTATTCTTCCATACACACATAAATTAATGCCCAAATAATGATGAAAATTCTCCACATTTGACATCCCAAAAGAGGCATTCAAATCAAGCTTAAAGTCAGCAATATGCTTCTCATTAGGACTACTGAGCAATATATTATCAACATATGCAACAATGATTAGAAGTACACCATCTGTGCACTTAACCAGTTAGATTGTTCTCAAAGCCATGTGCTAGAAAGTATGCATGTATCTTTTCATACCAAGAAGGTCATTCTTACTTCAAATCATGTAATGCCTTTTTCAACCTACACACTTTGTTTTCATGCCCTTTTTGTACAAAACCATGAGGCTTAAATACATACGCTTCTTCATATAGATCACCAGAATGAGTACGATATCACAAAGCTGCATCTATATTGTCGTCTCTCAAATTTTGTGCCAACCATTTCAAAATAGAATTTGCATCTTCTATGTAAGCCCTCTCATGAACAAGTGCATCATGTAAATCTACATAAAAAATGGAATGAGTTGCATCATCATTTCGAACCTATAAAGGTTGAGAAGTAGCCTCATTTGGAGGTCCAACACTTGAGTGTCCACCTCTAAAAAGAGGTAGCAAAGTGTCATACACATCTTGAGAGCTAATTGTTGTCTCCTCCATACATAAAAGTAGGGGCTTAATTGCATCTTCCAAAAAAAAAACATCATGACTAACCAAAATGAGTTTAACTTTTTGGATGATATAGATGATTCCCTTTGCTTTCAAAACTACACCCAACAAAGATACATTTCACTTCTTTCTCATCCAATTTTTTGTGTTCTTGTTCAAGCACTAATGCATATGTCAAACAACCAAAGACACACAAATGAGCAACAAATGTCTTGAGGCCATGCCAAGTTTCATATGGAGTGATTGATTATAGTGCTTTGGTGCAATAACTGTTAAGTACATATGTTCTACACATAACAACCTCAAGCCAGAAGTTATGTGGTAAAGCTTGGATTTTTACCATAAACCTTGCCATTTCCATGAGAAACATGTTCTTTAGTTTAGCAAATAGACTTTTCTGAGTTGTATATGGCACTATATATTGATGTTTTATCCCATGCTCAACCAAAAATGCATTGAAATTAGAAGACATGTATTCTCCCCTCAATGAGAATGGAGGGTGCCCATTTACATGCTGACATATTTTTATCCATAACCAATGGCTTTTTAAAGCAAATAAACACTTTGGACTTTTCTTTCAATAGATAGAACCATGCATGCTTAGAGAAATCATCAATAAAGGTCATGAAGTACAGGTAGTTCCAAATTGAAGGTTTCTACATAGGATCATAAACATCACTATGAACAAGTTGCACTTTATGAGAAGCTCGAATTAAACCATCATTCGAGAAGGAGGAATGTTGCATTTTTCCCAAAGTAAAACCTTCATAGGGATTATAAATTTTCTCAAGTCTGAGCACTAAAGACACCATTTCAGATCTCTACATGCATAACAAACTAGAGAATTTTAGATGACCAAAGCATGCATGCCAAAACTTTGCATCTAAGATAGCCTGAGAATCTTAAACTACACATGTTGAATCATTCAAAGATTACACATAGTCCATGAGTCTATACAGCCCATGACATAAAAATGCCAGAAGCAATAATAACATCACCATTTGAGATATCATGACTACATTTGTCATCAATAGATTTTAGAACCAAGCCAATCTTGGCTAATGCAAAAACTGAGAATAATTTTTTTCTTCTTTATCCATGGCACATATAAAGCATCTAACAATGTGAAAGAACTGGTATGAGCAATACTTATAATGATCTACCAACTACCATCACAAGATAAGATGAGTTTTTAACACATGTGACAATATATCTTGTAGGAACATGCTCAAGTGAATTGAAGAAATTGCATTGCGAGGTAATATGTTTGGTTGCCTCACTATCCAAGACACCAAATTGAGTCTACCATGAACATACACTACTCATGAGATGACAGTTCATAGCTGAAAAAAATCATAAATCCCCATACTTCATTCTGAACAAGATTAGTAGACTCTATTTAAGGTGCAGAGGCCTCTACAAAAGCCATTCTATCCTCTTTCTTGTTTTCATCTTTTTTTTATCATTTTCCTTATAGTACTTGCAAAACTATTTTTGCTTTTCTGTTTTCTTGTCATCTTTGTTTTCCTTCTTTGAAAGTGTAGCACTAGCAGAGTTCTTCTTACTAGTAGAGGAGCTCCATCAAAAAGTTTCTCAATCAAAAAGCTTTTGATCAAAGGTATATTCAATAAAATAGTGCATGTGGTGTACGATCACCATAAGTTGCCTTGTTTTCTATGAACTAACAATGTCGTATGAAGAGCAATGTATGAAATCTAAAAAAAATTAATATTTTAGGATTATAAAAGTAAAAAAGAAATTATAGACTTTAGTGAAATATTTAGAAAATTATAGAATAAGTAAAATTAATAGTAAATATTTAAAATTTCTAGGTTTTATTTAGAGTTAGTAATTTAAAATAAAAACTGTAATATAACTTGAAGATTATATTTAAATTTGAAAATTAAGAATTAAATTATCATAGGATTTTTATAGTTTAGATACTATTGTGATTGTTTAAGTCATAAATTGATTCTTACTTCACAACAGTTTTGGGATGTTTTAAGGTTAGGTATCTGCAAGTATTCTTTAAGTTCCTTGTTGTTTCTAGGTCCCAATGGGAGTAAAGGCTCAAGTGCAAAAGTGCAAACTCAAAAGAGTGGAAGAAGTGTGAAAAAAAATTAGGAAATTTCAAGAAACCAAAATCATCATTTTATGCAAAGAATCATGATTCTTTGCATAGAATCATGATTCTCTGCAGGTGAATATTTTCATCTAATAGTCATCAATATAGGTGGTAAAAATCTTAGAAAGGTGAGCACATTGAGTGATTCAATTGCAATAAATAAACACTGAATTTGATGAGAACACATGATATAAAATGAAGTGAAAGTCCAAAAATCATGTTTCTTTGAAAGATTATAAAATCAACATTTTGTGTATTTTTTATTCCCTAAGTCTTTGTGAGTAAATGAGACAGAAAAAGAAGTATAAAAATCATGATTTATGTAGAATCATGTGAATTGTGTCAAATGAAGAAAGCAATATGATTGATGGATGTGCATTTGCAAAATGGGACATATACGTTATTGGAGAAAATCCTCCCACAAGGTGGTCACACAGTGAATGTATCCTTGTAGCTACTAGTTACATCACAAAGTGTGACATACATTTTTAATGATAAGGGAATGCACTTCAAAAATGATTCATTGAAAATTATTGGATGATTCTCTAATAAATCTTAAAAAATAGACCCATCCACAAGAAAATGGAGAAACAAGAAGTATAAACAATCTACTATGTACTATCAACAAGTCTTGTGAAGAATAAAAAATTTGGCTCAGCAAGGGTTCTTTGTTTTTTGGAATACAAGATTTTAGAAGATAACATTGGGAAAAAATTCATTTAATATGGTCTATAATATTAAAAATACATATCTTGTTACCCACTCTACATGTAGCTAAGGGATATGAGTGGCATGCTCATGAGTTTTCATGACAATAAGGACTATTAGAGTAGTTAGAAGAGACAAGGTTGAGGGTTTTTATTGGAATATATGTGCATAAGAAGAGACATTATCCTAGTATTATGCACACATTATGGACAAATATTTAAGAGAGGGAGGCTTATTAATAGTTTAAACATTAAAATAACATGCAAAAAGACCATATAAAAGAGGTTATGGGCCATTTGTAATACATAGAACATCAAGTAAAGGAGCCATGAAACTAATAAAAACAAAAGGATATGACATTCTTGATTGTATAAGTCTATTTTGTGGAAAGAAATACTTGGATTTATTAACACAAGAGATGTTCAATAAGATTCATGTAGGAAAAAAAGGGAAAGTTGAATAACAACAGAAATTTTATCATGCTTAAGAACAAGAAAGTGATAGAATTAAAAATGAATATGGAAAGAAGCATGAATAAGTTTAGGGAACCTAACACAATAGTGGAATCTTCTCAAGTTATAATAGTTGCACTCTTGAGGTAGAAGAAGGATCTAGGTTGATAAGAATTGGAATACATACATAACAATAGGAGTAGAAATATTGGATCCTATATGGAACTTTATCAATTAGCTTTGTGATGTTGTTTTTGTGGCAGATGCTATTGAGTTCTTACTTTCATGTATGAAGGCGACACCAGTTAGCTTGAAAGATGTGTATGACATTTCGCTGCCTCTTTTTACAAGCAAACAATCAAGTTCTAGTCTAACGAAGGAGATTTCTAAGCCTTTATAGGTTCAAAATGGTGATGAAGATCATTCGATTTGTAATCTAGATTTACATGATGCACTTATTAATGAGGGGGTTGACATAGAAGAGGCAAGAACTATGTCTTAATGCTTGGTACAAAAGTTGAGAGATAGCAAATTAAATGCATCTTGTCATATCGTACTCACTCAAGCTCTCATAGTGCTTCCTTTGCACAAGATTGTTATGCGATGATTGCCTCTAGTCTTCATGATGAGATGGGGCATGTTTCTTTTGATGACACACAAAATTCAAAGAATTAGATGGATGCTATGCAATCAAAATATGATGTTTATTATGAAGAATGGCACTTGGACTTTATGTGATTTCCTCCATGCAGAAAGTCCGTTGGCACTAAATGGGTATACAAGATGAAATGTAAGCCTGATGGAACACTTGATTGGTATAAGAAAACGCTTGTTGCCAAACATTATGCTCAAGAGAGAGGCATTGATTTTGATGAAACCTTTGGTCCCACATGTCAAATGACCACTGTTCATAGCTGTTGGTGTAAACATACAAGCCCTCACACTTGGCTTAGCATGGAAAGCAATAAGTGGAAGCACTTGATGAAGCATGAAACCCTTGGCTTGTAATATTTGATCATTTACCACTTGTAAAAGGATAAATATTTGAGGGAATCTTGTAAAAGGTTACAACTTGTGGAGTTAGATAGAATATTAGTTACAATTTTAGATTGAGAGAATATCTCCTAGATTAGAGGAGACACTTCAGTTGGAGCCAAGTTTGAAATTCAAATTCAAACTTAAGAAAAATTTCTCTTATAAAAGAGTTTGTAAAACTTGCGGCCTGAGAGCCTCATTGATAGTCTTCTTCATCATCATTTGCAGTAGCTAAGTGTCTTACACCATAGCCCACTTAGACTACTATCATTGTGCTTCATTTCTATGCCAATGATCTTTGATCTTCTTTGTCTACTTCTCTGTTATGACCACTCAAAACAGTGAACTTTGCTTGATCATATCTCATTGATTTCTCAACCCTTTTACATGATCTATAGCTTGTTGGAACTAGATCAAATTCTATTTTATGCTTCCCAAATTTCAAAGCTTTTGGTTCAGCCATTTGGGAGAAATCACCATCGAACTGCTCATTGGTCATCTACTATTCAATCCCTAAAAAGTCGGGGGTAAGCTTTGGATTGCTAAATTAATTTCTCAGAGTATAGTTCATCATTTTAGATGATTCCACTTGTAATCATTATCTATCTAAGCTAGTTTGACTCCCTCAAAAGGAATTTTGTCAATTGCTACTGTACTGTGAGCACTAAGCAAAAGAACTAATAGGTGTGTGCACCAAAATAGAAAGTTTTGTGACACAAGCTATTTACAAAGTAGTCTGTTTTGATTCAATTGCTTTAAGCATTTACTCCAAAGTACATAGGTACTTTTGTGGTGTCATTCAAAGCTAAAAGGATCTACTATCAAACTCTGAAGTGATTTTGGGCAGGTACAAAGCAGGGTTTAGCAGTAGCACCTCAATTTCTTGCGGTATCCATCCATCTCTAACAATAGCATCCTTTGCTCTCTTGCAAGAGCGAATGTGGGGGATAATGGAATGTTGGACAAAAAAAATTATCAATGCATGTGATTGAGCATATCTGCCATCCTAATGAAGTTGATATGCAATAGATGCAACATGAACCATTGCATGACCAAGAAAATGAAGATCCTCATCTTCAACACTGTCTACATCACCTTCAATAACTATATTTGTCGTTGTAATAGGACGTTTTTCAACACATTACACAATATTCCACAAACCTTTTGCTACCAATAAATGACACATCATATATGCCCACAATGGGTAATTAATACCGTCCAAATTATCCTAAAGAACCAACATATGGGATACACCATTGCTTTCAGCCATGGCTAGTGACTAAATACCATGATGTAGAAAATTGAATATATCTCAAAAAATTGAACAAAAACATCTTTGGAGAATGATAAAAAAGTTTTGAGCATGGAACTGGATTTGGATTCATAAGTGGAGAGAGCTTTATATGCTGATTTATTTATGTGATGTAGGATATGAGATATTATTATTTAGTTTATTTATTTTACTAAATTTTATTTATTTCTTATGAATCATACCTTTGTTTAGCATGGCCAATGATACACAATGATATTATGGTGATGTGGTATTGTAGGAAATCCTCTCTCAACTGACTCCAAGAGAGATGCAAATTGTCCCCAAAATGTGTATTACATCCACTCTTCCCACTCCTTTGCAGAGTCCTCCTCTCTCACTCCCTACTACTATCCCACTTATGGGATAGACTACACACGCATATATTTCATCTCTAGAGAATCATGCCGGGAGTGTAGTTCTGTAGTTCCTATCCAAGGGCATGATCATAAATCTAGTGGATCAAGTAGATCTTTACCAACACCATCCAACTCATGATGTTGAGCATGAGGTTGGTGATCATCAAATGGTAGTGGATCCTATTGTGGTGGTGATGATGCATTCACATCTCCATATATATTAACGTTGATCATAACAACCAACCACTCCGACCACACCTTTCAGACCTTGAGATGCCCATGAGCATGATGATTCCAAAGACGATAAAGATAAAATGAACTACATTATGGAGTTCATCTATCAAGAATATCTTCCAACAAGAGGATCAACCCTAGTTTCTCCTTTGAATTCGTGAGTGATCATATGAGAAATTTAAGATATTGAGACTTTAGCCAAGCTCCCCACCTACCACAGTCTTAGAGAGACTAAAGAAAGGGCTCGACGTTTTCACAATAGAACAAGTTATCCTTGAGGAATAACATGGAAAAGCCCCTAGAAGACGTGCAAAATCTATAGAAAGAGTGAGATTACATGATCCAAGTGGAAGGAGAGCATTTTACCACATTCACCTACTTGCACTCTAAATTTTGGGGTCCACTTCGTCATGGATGACTGGGGACACCATGTGGTGCCGTTGGATTTTTCTTTTGACTACTTTTTTTTTCCCTCTTTAGTTCTGAAGTAAGCAAAGAACTGCCATGATGAAAAGCTTGGACATTCTTATCACGTAATCAATGTGCATACAGAAACCACTCTTTTATGAGTAGAACCTTCTAATGGCATTAAGAAAAGAGGCAATGACCATTACACGCACTAGAGAATCCATAATCTAGGTATCACGTCCAAGAACCAAAATGGGAAATATGCTTAGAACCAACAAAGGTCATGGAACGGATGAGAATTTTTTTTTGATGGAACACAAAACCTTAGGAAACAATAGATAGAGTTTTGTCGAGTGATAAGAGTTGAGCAAATTGGATAACTGGCTCACATAATTTGAAGCATTTGGTCTTACCTTAACATACAGAACTTTATCATGGTTCCACGTACTAGAGATAGACATTTTATACAACCTTGATGACCTATGAGCAATTTATCAATAATTTTTCCAGAACTAGGGTCAAACATTATACCATCCTACAATTGAAAGCCTTAAGTGAGCACATGGTGAATCAATTAGAGAGGATGCACAAAGACTCAAGCTATATCTAGCATGATGTTATTTAAACAACTATCCTTCTAAGATAAAATTGATTTCTTATTTCAAGGATGGGATCATAACTATAAATCTAAGAGTACTAATGTGCCTCAAAATGCCCACTAGCCTAGCTGAGTGTATCCAAAACTATACTTAAATTGATGAAAATACGGGTCATACCATTTTTTTGCTAGTAGTAAGTACCTAGGTTACATTATTTCATGTTGGATATCTTATTTATTCACAAATATTTGCAATTTTACAATAGACCCTTATTATTCGACTAAATTATCTGGTGTCACATCATCTTATTTAGATGAGTTCGAATTATTTTTGGATAGGAATTCAAAGGTTTTTCAATTGAAAACCTTTTTGACTAAAACGTTTCTCGACCAAAAAGCTTTTTTATCGAAGATATATTCAATAAAATAGTGTCCAATGGTGTACCATCACCATAAGTTTCCTTTTCTCTCTATGAACTGACAATGTCATATGAAAATCAAGGTATAAAATCTTAAAGAAAATAATATTTTAGGATTATAAAAGTAAAAGAAAATTATAGAGTTTAGTGAAATATTTAGAAAATTATAGAACAAGTAAAATTAACAATAAATATTAAAAATTTCTAAGTTTATTTAGAATTAGTAATAAAAAAAAAAGTCATATTACTTAAAGATTTTATTCGAATTTGAAAATTAAGAATTAAACTATTTCATGAGTTTTATAGTTTAGATACTATTATGATTGTTTAAATCATAAATTGATTCTTAGTTCAAAATAATTTTGGGATGCTTTATGGTTAGGTATATGCAAGTATTCTTTACGTTCCTTTTTGTTTCCAGGCCCAAATGGGATTAAAGGCTCAAGTGCAAGAAGTTCAAACTAAGAATAGTGGAAGAAGTGTGAAGAAAAAATCAAGAAATTTCAAGAAACCAAAATCACCAGTCTGTGCAAAGAATCACAATTCTCTGCAAAAAATCCTAATTCTTTGCGGGTGAACATTCTCATCTAAAATTCATCAATGAAAGTGGTAAAAATCTTAGAAAGGTGAGCACATTGAGTAATTCAATTGCAATAAATAAATATTGAATTTGATGAGAACACATGATATAAAATCGAGTGAAAGTCCAAATATAATGTTTTTTTTGAAAGATGATAAAATCAACATAGTGTGCATTTTTTATTCACCGAGTCTTTTGTGAGTGAATGAGAGAGAAAAGAAAGTAAAAAAATCACGATTTATGTAAAGTCATGTGAACTGTGTCAAAGGAAAAAAGCCATATAATTGATGGATGTGCAATTGCAAAATGGGACATATATGGTATTGGACCAAATCCTCCTACAAGGTGGTCACACATTGAATATATCCTTGTAGCTATTAGTTACATCACAAAGTGTGTGGAAGCCAAATCCAAGGAAAATTGTGATATTTGGATGGCTATAAAAGTTTTTATGAGAATTTCTTCACATAATTTTGCTTTTGATATAAATTTTTAGTGATAAGGGAAAAGGATTCATTGAAAATTATTGGATGAGTTTCTAATAACTCCTAAAAAATAAGCACATCCACAAGAAAATGGAGGAACCAAAAGTACAAACAATCTACTATGTACTATACCAACAAATCTTATGAAGGATCAAAGATTTGGCTCAAACAAGCAAAAATGCTTTGTTTTTTGGGAATGGAAGGCTTTTGAAGATAAAATTGGGAAAAAATACATTTAATAGGGTCTATGATATTAAAAATACATATCTTATTAGGCACTCTACATGTAGATAACGGATATGAGCGGCATGATCATGTGTTTTCACAACAATTAGGACTATTAGAGTAGTTACAAGAGACAATGTTGAAGGTTTTTATTGGAATGTATGTACATAAGAAGAGACATTATTCTATTATTATGCACTTATTATAGACAAATATTCAAGAGAAGGAGACTTATTACTAGTTCAAACATTAAAATAACATGCAAAAGGGCCATAGAAAAGAGGTTATGGGCCATTTCTAATACATAAAACATAAACTAAAGGGGCCATGAAATTAATAAAAACAAAAGGATATGATACTCTTGATTATATGAGTTGATTTTGTGTAAATAAATACTTGCAATTATTAACACAAGAGATGTTGAATAACATATCATGTACGTAAAAAAGGAAAAGTTGAATAACAACATAAATTTTATCATGCTTAAGAACAAGCTAGCAATAGAGTTAAAATGATTAAGGTGAATAAGTTTAGGGAACCTAACACAATAGTTGAATCTTCTCAAGTCATACTAGTTTCACCCTTGAGGTAGAAGGAGGATCTAGGTTGATGGAGAATTGGAATCCATACATAACAATAGGAGTAGAAATATTGGATCCTAGTTGGAAAGAAGCCTTAACATATTCCAACGCTATAGAGAACATCATGAGCTTTTACAATACAAATAAATTATCTTTAAATACGATGCTAACATTAAAGGGGAGGATGGAAGTTATGAAAAAATTTTCTTAGTCTATACAAATGAAGATCTCATAAAGCCATTGATTCTCATACATTATTGGCTAAACGAATATGAAGTAAAATTTTTTTTTGCAAGTGTTGGAGTCATTATGAGGATTCATGTACCATGTTTATAATGTTTTCCATTTCTCATACATACATGAAACCACCAAAAGCACCTAGTACCTTTATTTCATGCCCTACTATATTCATACATGAAACAAAATCCATAGTCACATTAGAGATCTCCCATTCAATTTGCACCTATGAAGTTACAATTAAATGAGAAAAGAGGAACCAAAGCTACATTCGATGTGACAAAACATCTATCATTGACTCCCCTAAAGCAAATATGTATTTCCATAAAGTTAGTTGAAGGAAAATAAAATAGGAAGCAAATCTAGGTTCCCAAGAAATAGTTTGTAGATGAAAAGACATCTAAAAATCTAAGATGGAAATCAAGGAAGGAAAGAAAGCAACAAAAGTTCATGAGGAAAATAATATAGAATCTCTAAAGCAAGCATCATTAGAAGAAGTTCAACATTTAATGATATATCTTGGTACCTAAGATGGTAGTCTTAACAGAAATAAATCAATCTTGGATGTGGGTATCAAGAAGGAAAAAAAACTTCCTCATTAGTATCAAGCATATCTATGCTAATACAAAAGTAAATTCAAGCACCAAGTAGAGGATCGTATTTATTTAGCACTATTATATGAAGACTAAAAAATGTGTAGACACTCTTCACACTTATTTTTCCTTTCACTTACATATTTATGAAGTATAACTTCTAAAACTTGTTCAGCTCATTTTGTTTTCCCAATTATTCATAGAAGTTTGGGCATCATCAAACTAAGTTTAATGTCTAACGTTGTGAAGACCACTCTCCAAAAAGTGGCTAGTAAATTTCCTATATTGATCCAAGACAATATCTAAGTGAAGGACATACAATCATTATGTATAAAAATTATAGCCAAATTTGGTGTCTTCATTAAGCTTCATGTTGGAATTAACCTAGAAATTTTGTTAACCTATCTTCTACTACCCATACCACATCATGTCCTCATTGAGCCCTGGGTAAACCTATTATGAAATCCATTGATATAATTTCCCACTTGACATTAAGAACATCTTGTTGGTGGATCAATCCTCAAATTCTTTACCTTCCTAAGTGTCCCATAATAAATATACATTTGCATGTATTCATCTTTCTTTGTAGCAAATAAAATTTTTTGTGCTCCAAAAGAATTACATGGTCTGGTGAAAACCCTTTCTAGATAATGTTGGATTTTCCTTTCAAGTTCATCATGTTGGACTTGGTTCATCATATGTGAAACTTTATCAATGGGCTTTGTGATATTGTTTTTGTGGAAGATGTAATTCAGTCCTTACTTTCATGTTCCAAGGAGACATCAATTAGCTCGAAAGATGTGTATGACACTTTGCTACCTCTTTTTACAAGTGGAAAATCAAGTTTTGGTCCAACCAAGGCAATCTCTTAGCCTTTATAGGCTCAAAATGGTGATGCAGATCATTCCATTTTTTATTGAGATTTAGATGATGCACTTATTGATGAGAGGGTTGACATAGAAGAGGTAAGAAGTATGTC
The DNA here is from genome assembly GCA_020310875.1 of Ceratopteris richardii. Classification (NCBI taxonomy): domain Eukaryota; kingdom Viridiplantae; phylum Streptophyta; class Polypodiopsida; order Polypodiales; family Pteridaceae; genus Ceratopteris; species Ceratopteris richardii. The sequence goes on from CM035427.1 coordinate 170,628,649, forward strand.
TGAATGGTTGGTGTAGACTTTGAGAGATAGAAAATTAAATGCACCTTGTTGTATCATATGATCAAGCTCTCATATGCTTCCTTTGCACAAGATTGTTATGTGATGATTGCTCCTAGTCTTCATGTTGAGGATGAGCCTTTTTCTTTTGGTGAAGCACAGATTTTGAAGAATTAGATGGATGATATGCAATCAAAATAGGATGCAATTATGAAGAATGGAACTTGGACTTTATGCAATTTTCCTCCCGGAAAAAAGTCCATTGGCATTAAATGGGTATACAAGTTTAAATGTAAGCCTGATGGAACACTTGATTGGTATAAGGCAGGGCTTGTTGCCAAATATTAAGCTCAAGAGAGAGGCATTTTTGGTTCCACATTTCAAATGACCACTGTTCTTAGCATTTGTGCACTTGTAACACATCATGTTTGGAATGTATATAAGTTGGACATTAAAATTGCATGTTTGAATGGTGACTTACATGAAGAAGTGCATGTATTTCAGCCTCGTGGGTTCTTGTAGAAAGGACATGAATACAAGGTATGCAGCTTGAGAAAGGCCTTATATGGTTTGAAGCAAGCACCACCTTCTTGGTATGAGAAAATACATGCCTACTTTCTTGCACATGGTTTTGAGACACAATCCAACCAAGAGCACCTTATATGTTAAGCATGCAAATGATGTACTTACGATCATTTTTTGTGCATGTTGACAATACGCTACTCACTAGTCCTAATGACAAGCATATTGTTGAATTTAAGGTTGTTTTGCATGCCTCTTTTGAGATGTTAGATTTGGGGCGTTTGAATCATTATTTGGGCATTTGGTTTATGCAAGTTCATGGGCAAATAACTTTGCATAAAAAAATATATATATTGACACATTATTGCAATGTCTTGGCCTTGAAGACTGGAAACCTATTGAAACCTATTGCCACTGCCATGGAAAAAGGTTTATGACCGAGTCTGAATGATGTTGGAGATGCATTTGATGTTCTTCTCTATTAGTAGGTCGTTGGATGCTTGATTTACTTATGCATAACTCAGCTTGATATTATGTTTTTTGCTTCTCAAATGAGAAGGTTTGTACATTGGCCAAGTGTCAAGCATCAGTCGCAGTTAAGCACATTTTTCTCTACAATAGTGGTATTTGACTACTTGGATTGTTTTATCCCAAGGGGGGCTTATCAATACAAGTTTTACATGCTTTTTTGACTTATAATGGGTTGGTTGCTATGACACTTGTGTGTCCACTACTGGTTTTTGCTTCATGCTCGGTAGCTCATGCATATCTTGGTTGAGCAAGATGTAGCCTACTGTGGCTAGTTCTAGTTGTGATTCTGATTATAGGGTAGTTTTCACAATGACTATTGAGTCAGTAAGGTTGAGATGCCTTTTGGTTGATTTGGGAGTTGGCGAGTCTTCTACCATGTCCATCTTTAATGATATTCAAAGCACATTGGAAGTTCTGAGGAACCCTATGTTCCATGCTCGCATAAAGCACATTGAGGTTCACTATCATTATTTTAGCAAGAGGTTAACTACTAGAGAGATCAATTTTGCTTATGTGGCCACACGATAATGTTGCAACCTTTTCAGAAGGTTGTACCTAGGGAGAAGTTTGAAGCTTTCTCCAAAGCTTTTGTCTTAATTCCTTTTATGGATTGATTTCTTTCCACATAGCTCAACATTCCTTATACATGAGTGCCACCTCCTTGCTCACCGCATCACTCCCAAGGGGGATTTGTTGATATATTTTTGTAGTTTTATGTGTGAACACACTTAGGACCACTAGGACACTTTTTTCCCTCTTGAGAAGGTTTTTTCCCCACGGCTTTCATATATGCCTATTACTCTAGTGGGTCACTTACCTTTGTATATTTCACTTGGTAATACATTCTATATTGTGTTGTGCTCCAGGTTTATTCTACTTCCTTGTGTTGTTCATGTGCTTCCACAAGCCTCGAAATCCAACACTTCCTCTACCATGTGGATGCATTCAAAATATGAGAGAGGAGGTTGGTTGGGTACATTGTGTTAAACTTGGATTTGTAATTACTTTCATTATTTTTGAATTAAAGATTAGAAATATGTTAACTCAATTTGAATGTTTTTGTTGGATAGCATAACTAGTCATGCCCTAATACTAAGTTTGTTCGGTCAATGTTCATGATCTATAAATTAAGTTGGTTATGATATTTCTTTGATTTAATTTCTAGATTGAGTACCATTGTGTTGGCATCATACATGCGAAGAAGCAAGTACAGACATACATGCAGATCTAGCACTGAGGCAACCCATCAATTTTTTCCAATCCTTACATCATTTTAAAAGTGATTCTCATCACTAAAAACCCTTGTAAATATCGTTTCACCTTTTTGTAGTTCCATTTTGTACAAGCCGAGGAGTCCTGGAGCTTGGGGAGCCTTAGAAGTAATTACCTACCAATTTTCATATTTTTTAGACCTCGTTTAAGCCCTCAAATAAGCTATGGAACCTAATTTTTAACTAGGCCGGACACTAGGTCTGGACAGGGCCAAAGCTAGTCAAAAACTATAAATAGAGCTAGATAGCTCATTTTTGGGGCTAGCTTCTTGTAGTTTGAACTTGTATGAGAACTTGGTTGTAATAGAAGTGATTCCATTGTCTTACTCTCTTTGTTCTTGCTGTGTGTGCGCGCGTGTGTGTATGTGTGTGCATGTTGGTGTGCTTCTCACTCACACATTTGTGCCTTCACTTGCTCGAGGTCTTCATACCATCCTCAGGTCTTCCCGGATTGACATTAAAGGAGGTGCTACTCATCACTGAGCTATACCAAATTTTGGAGCCATTGCCGGGGATTCGAGCTTTGAGGACGAGCGTGTGATGGTAAGACGTAGAGAGGACGCGTTGGAATGGTAAGTAGTAGGTAATTTTCTTGTTTTTTCTCCATCTCCATCTCCATCTCCATCTCCATCTCCATCTCCATCTCCATCTCCATCTCCATCTCCATCTCCATCTCCATCTCCATCTCCATCTCCATCTCCATCTCCATCTCCATCTCCATCTCCATCTCCATCTCCATCTCCATCTCCATCTCCACCTCCATCTCCACCTCCTTCTCCACTTCATATTCCCTCTTCCTTGTCATTTTGTTAGGTTCCTAAGCCCAAGGAAAAGATGATTGTGGAAGCCTTTATTTTGCTTAACCCCTCGCAATCGGTCTACTTGGATTACCTAGAGCCCACAATTATCTCGCAATGGATTCTTCCTATGTCTATGCACTAGCTCATATGTTCTCGGCAACCGCACCAAAATGTTTCGTTCTCTTGGTCCAAGGGAAAGTGCCTATACCCAGTGATGTTTTACCCAAATTTCCTGATACTAGGTCAAATTCTATCATCCTAAATACCCAATTTCACTCCAATGTAGCCTTGGAGAAGACAGAAAAATAAGTGCACAAATAAGTGTCCAACCCCAATGATTCCTCCTGACAGCCTCCCTCTCTCCTGGTTCACCCTTTCTTCCTTTTGCTATTTTGCATCCACATGTACACACACATTCATACGAATGCACCCCTCCACACTCTCTGTGACTGGTTTGTATGTACACTTTTACACACCCGCTCACTTCTTCCACTCGCACTCAAATATCTTCAGAAATAGATCCTGATACACTCTCTCTTTTTCTTTCCCTCAATCCTTCTCCCACACTCACACTTGCACATGCATGTTCATCATCGCTCGGAGAAATCCCATGCCCCCTCGTACGCGCTCACATACTCACCCCGTTGCTCCAACTTTCTCCTTCCTCTTTCTTTTTTTTTGGCATCCCTTTTTTTTTTTTTTTGCAGCCAAAATCTCAATGTTCATTAAAATAAAAAGTCTCACTCATCAAGTGGAATGTATCTTAGAAATAGGTTCATGACCGGTTCATCGCTTGGAATCCATCAAAATCAAAGTCAGAGCACGTGAGAGTCAGGTGTTGATTACATAAATAAAGCTTTGCACCAAAAACGGTATGTATTTACTCTACATATATCATGTTCATAAAGCATGTGATAGAGTAATACATTGATTCAATCTACTGTGTGCAAACATCAAAAGACAATTCCATATGCTTAGCAAATCTAAATATGTACTCCAGAACTGATTGCTTGTCATGCTCCGTTCTCGGAATAACAAGACCCAGATGATCACAGAAATATCTGCAAAGCTATGAACACCGGTTTTGGTGCTTCATTGTGCATCAAACACTCCTTTGCAATAATTTATGATGTTACCTCTTCAGAACCGTAGTGCTTCATGGAACACCGAGGCATCCGATGAAGCATCTCCTCCGAATTAGATATCACGGAACCCTTCAGCAAATTCCCGATCGATCTCTTGATCTAGCAGTATCTCAACTCCCATCCAAAAGCATATCTGTCCCTACCCCCTGCGCACCCTTAGCTACTTCCAGGTAAGATCTTAGTCTCTCCTGCTGTCCACAATAACAGATGGATCTCCGCAGTTCTATGCAGAACTTTGCATCGATTAATAATCCGCTCCCACGAGCAAGTAGCAAGCCACTTCACATTACTTAACATGCGAATTCCGATTTCAGAGCATTAAAGGGATTCTAATCTACACAGCAAAAGAAGCTTTGATTCCTCAACCACGTCCATGTCCTGCTGTTCACAGAAAATCGTTTTGCGTGATGCTCTTCGTTCTTAGAATCTCTTCAAGTTGTAGACACTTCAAGTAGAAACTAAAAATGTGCGCTAGAATTTCATGAATGAGATTTACGCTAAGTCTTGCTTCTATTAAAGATGCTCTTGATAATCGCCCAAGTGTCGTCGATTACTTCAAACACGAAGATGCACGAAGTCCTCCGTTGATCGTCCTATTATATGCACATAGGGAAAAGGTCATAAGCAATTTTATTTTCAGCTATGGGCACCATCAATAGAGAGCTTCAACTACATCCAGGTCATCATCATCATCATCATGAATCAATGTGATACAACAACTTGAGATTGGGCGGAGGGCTTACAGGTTTTCGCACATTGCATGCAAACAAAAATAAATAACACAGAGAGAGAGAGACCTCCACCAAAGGAACTGTTAACCTCTTGGAGCTGTGCCATTCTCTACAGGGGTTGCATTTTGATGAGGGCTTGCAGCTGCGGGTGCCATCCACGCATGGAACACTTCGCCTTCTTCCGTCGATACCGCTTGCCTGCTTGTCACCTTGCTTATAACCCGTTGTGCTGCTGTGACTTGCAATGGACATGTACAGGTCCCGGATCTACCAGGTACTCTCCAAAAAAAATGGAATCTGCCGGATGATAATCCCCAAAAGACTTGACCTCCCTCCCCCAAATTGTGAGGATGCTGATGCTCCCTCCTCCTCGGTCGAAGGCAACTCCCTTTCGCAGTCAGAAGCTCCCTTGAGAAAAAATGGTTCCTCCTCAGCGTCCCCCCCCTTGCACACATGCCAATTCATGGGGTATATCTTCCCCGTCATAAGGCAGCAACGACCCCTATCCTCTGCCAAGTCAGAGCCATAAAAACCCCCATCTCTCTTTTTTCCTGAGAAAAAAACGGAAAGGAGGGGGAGAGTATTCTGACAGAAATAACCTCCCCAAGCTCTGAAAAAGTGACGCATGGGTTCCCATTCGATGACATGGCAACTAGAGATGCCTCCTCGTCCTGAACCCCCCTCCAATTGTGCTGCCTAGCACCACACGTTCCTCCCCACCCAGGCAGACAATGAGATAGCGTCTGAATGAATATAATGCAAAAAAAACTTCATAGCAGTCTCGTATGATCTCAAATACAAGAGCAGCATGTGAGCTGCATAAAGAACCGTAAGATTCAATTGCATATAGTGGGACGATTAAGACTACTCCAATTATCCACTTTTGCTCCTCTAAGCAGATCACAAAATCTTGAATTCTAGCCTCCAATGATTTTTTTTTCTGATTGCATCGCGCAAAAAATTGCAATTAGTAAGTCTTGCCACCATGTAAGAAAGACTATTGACTTAAAACATAGAAACTTTGCCAATGGGCGAATCGGCGCAAGTTCTTCCTTTGTGACATTGTAAAACCCCTATTCCACTTGAATTCTGTTGGAACATCAAGCTTACACTATGCTTGAGGTGGATTTGATCTACATCAAAGGCTATCGCGTCGAAAGAATATCCGTTGGAGAGTTCTTTTTCATATGCTCATTTATTGTATTTTTTGAGAATATTTTGATGGCTCATTTACCGTTGTAAAAGCCTTGAGTTGTACACATGTAAAGGTACAAATATAGGGCCAGAATCCCACGAAATTTTGGTGGTTGAAGTTGCATTCAATCAAGCAATCAATCACCTAAAAGTAGATCAATCAAGATCTTCACTTTTCCTAGATTGTAGGGAAGTGAATTTATTCCCTCCAACAACCATTCCCACCTTCATTTGAATTCAAATTCAAGTTGTAAAAGTCGTGGAACACTCCTAGAGGCTATATAAGGAGTTGAAATCACTTGTACATTACATGGAAGCAATATACATACACTTGTGACCATCATTGTCTTGCTCCTTCAATTTTCTGCATCATCTTCTTCGCCAACAGTAATCTTGCAGAGGCTGCTGCTCTCTCCTCAGAGCTCCAAATTGAGTGCAAGAGGACTCATTGGAAAGGTATCAGTGTTTAGTTTATGCCTGTAAACTTTCAAAGCATTTGGTTCAGCAGATTTGGAGAAATCTCAGTTTTTCTGCCTCGGGGTCAATCTCTGCGTATTCCTGAAAAATGGGAAGTACCACCGGTGAATGTCGCATTCATTCCTATAGCATATTTTGCTTATTCCTTAAACTTTTGTGCATTTCATACACTCAACCCTATGTGTATCACTCCCATAAAAGGATTTTTTCTAATTGTAATCACGCTGGTCGCTATGGGCATTTGAAGTTCATTGTCTCTTCCATAGATAGTAAGTTTTTGAGCTAGTCGACCCGCGAACCTATTTGTTTTGTATCGACTCATTCTCCTTGATGCTCCAAGGTACATAGTGTGTTTCTTTGCACTTATAGCATGCCTATAAGGTCTATTTGAGTCTCCAAAAGCTCAAGGGCTGGTCTTGTGCCGGTTGGCTTGACCAAACTTCATCGCTTCAAAACGCACTTTTCTACCTTCGACAAGCTTCTCCAAGTTCTTTCAGTGGTATCAGAGCTAGTTCAAGATGGGTGACGGCTTTCCCTCAATGATCGAGAAGCTTGATCGACACAACTACGCGGCTTGGCAAATCAGAATGGAGGCCTACTTGCAAGGTAGAAATCTTTATGGAATTGTAGCAGGTGATGAAGCTATGCCTATTCCAAGATCCAAAGGAGGACCTACACAAGAGGAGACAGATAAGCTCACACTTTGGTGCGCAAGGGATGCTCAAGCAAGGTCGTACATACTAAACTCTATCTCTGACTTTCTATTACCACATATTAGAGGATGCAAGACATCTCAAGAGACTTGGGATGCCCTGGAGACTTTCTTTTCTGCTAGTACCAAAGCAAGAAAGAATCATCTTTGGAACGAGTTCAACCAAATGAAGAAGACACCTAAACAAACCATCACAGAGTTTGTTACCAAGGTCAAGGAGGTTGCGGATCAGTTAGCATCCATTGGAGAGCTGATTGAAGAAGAGGTCATCATGAGGCAAATTCTCAACGGCATTCGAAGTGATAAGCAATGGCAATCCTTCACGACGGCTTACGATCTCATCATGGATGTGCAAACTCCAGACTTCAACATCTTTCTTGGACAACTCTTCAATCAAGAAGCCAATAATAGCATAAAGGAAGGTAACTCTTATCATGGTAGTTCAACTAGTGCTCTATATGCAGATAAGAAGGATAAGAAGCAGAAAGGCAAGAAGAAGGAAGAAGACGAAGAAGAGACTTCCCAAGCCAACTTCGCAAGCAAGAGCAAGTTGAAAGGGAAGAAGAAAGGACGTAAGCAAGACAAAGCCAAAGGTCAGAATGTTCAACCTTGTGCCATATGCGATAAGACCAACCACACCACTCAGAATTGCTGGTTCAATGGGAAGACCCAGAAAGGAAGTGGAAGAGGTGGATATGGCGGAAATAGAGGCAGAGGTGGACACAACTTCAACAACAATAATAGAAGCTATAATAGAAGGGACTACAACAATTATTCAGAAGATCAACCACATGAAGACTCATTACTTCTTATGAACCTAAGCCACAAAGAAGGTAAAGAAGATGATCATTTGTTCTACATAGATTCAGGATGCTCGAATCATGTTGCAGGCAACATTGCTCTTCTATCTGACTTGGAAAGTCCAAAGCATAGACATGAAGTGCAAACAGGGGATGACACGAAGCACAATGTGGAGAAGATTGGTATTGTCAAAGCTTCCAATGGCAGGACAAACATTCTGAGTAAGGTTCTCTATGTACCCACTATCACTAAAAACCTAATCAGTGTAGGCCAAATAGTTGAAAAAGGCTTGCAAGTTAGGTTCACCCAACATGGAGCTTTTGTGGAAGATCCATGTCAAGGCTTCAAGAAGATAGCCCGAGGTGAGAAGCATGGTAGGCTCTTTACTTTTGAAGTAAGAGATACCAGGAACATAGCTCTATTCAACTTTGGGTCTCAAACCCTAAGTGAGCTTGAAGTGTGGCATAAGAGACTTGCTCATGTGAATGAAAGAACCTTGAAGGATATATGCAGGGATCAAAGTGTTCTAGGACTGCCGAACATATCAAAGCAACACATGATCAACAGGTGTGATGCATGTCAGATTGGGAAGGCACAAAGACAACCATTCAACCACAAAGGCTACATCCACAACAATTTATTGGACTTAGTACATACAGATGTATGGGGACCAAGTCAAGAACCTTCATTGGCAGGATCAAGGTATTATGTCTCATTTATTGACGACCATAGTAGGTGGACTGTTCTATACTTTATCAAGAGTAAGAATGAAGTGTTTGATTGCTTCAAGAAGTATCTTGCGCATGTGGAGAATCATACAGGTAGATCACTAAAGAAGCTCTGATCTGATGGAGGGGGAGAATACTTCTCCAAAGATTTTGATGAGTTCTTGCAGGATAAAGGTATCAAAAGGGAAGTGACTACCAGGTACTCTCCTCAACTAAATGGAATTGTAGAGAGGAGAAACAAGACATTGGTTGGATCAGCCCGAACAATGCTTGAAGAGAAGAAGTTGCCACATTATCTATGGGCAGAAGCTATTTCAACTGTAGTGTACATTGTCAATCGACTACCATCCAAGTCACTTCAAGGTATGACTCCTTATGAAGCATGGCATGGAAGAAAACCTAGTCTTGGACATTGCAAGGTTTTTGGTTGTTTAGCTTATGTTTAGTACCATCACAAATAAGAGGTAAGCTAGATGAAAGGGCAACAAAGGCAGTGTTTATTGGATATGATTCAACTCAGATGGGTTACAGGTTCTTCAATCCTTCAACCAAGCAATTCACTACAAGTAGAGATGTTGTGTTTGAAGAACACAGGTCTTGGTATGATGAAGACAAACAAAAGGTAACACTACCATATGATCTTGATTATGACTCTCATCAATTAGGAAGCAAGCATGATACACAGGTCCAGGATCCAAGAAGTGATACAGACGATGACCAAGATGAAAGAGAAAGGGATTACAAGCTATGGAAGTCCAGAGGCAAAGCAAAGATGCAAGAGGTTGGAGAATGCTCCAAACAAGCACCTAGAAGATCAGCAAGAGAGAAGAAACAACCAGAAAGGTATGGATATGATTCCACATTTGTTACAAAGCATTCAATCTACTTGGCAAAAGACTCTATTTCAGAGGAACCCTCAACCTATGAAGAGGCAAAGGGAAACCCTAATTGGGAAAAGGCCATGAACGAAGAGATAGATGCATTGAAGGAAATGGACACTTGGGATTTGGTTCCAATGTCACCGAATCAAAAGGTAATTGGTTGCCGATGGGTATATAAAGTTAAAAGAAATTCAGATGGATCAGTTTGCAGGTACAAGGCAAGATTAGTTGCCAAAGGATGCTCACAAACTCATGGTATAGACTATGAGGAAACATTCTCACCAGTTGCAAAGATGACTACAATCAGGACATTGATAAGTGTAGCTGCTGCAAGGAATTGGAGACTCCTCCAACTTGATGTGAAAAATGCATTCCTAAATGGTTGGATAAGTGAAGAGGTATACATGTCACAACCACCAGGTTTTGAAAACCCTAATCATCCATCTTATGTTTGCAAACTTAAGAAAGCATTGTATGGATTGAAACAAGCTCCAAGAGCTTGGAATTACAGGTTGGTTACATATCTTCAAGACCAAGGGTTCAAAGCTAGCAGCTCCGATCCTTCTCTATTCATCAAAAGGGATCACAATGAGGTTATCTATCTATGTGTATAGGTAGATGATATTATTGTGACAGGTGATGATCTAAATGGCATTCAAAGGATCAAGAGACACATGCAAGAGGAGTTCAAAATCAGTGACCTAGGTGAGCTCACATATTTCCTAGGTATGCAGGTGATATATACAGATGAAGGAATGTATTTGACTCAAAGAAGATACATTCAGGATCTTCTTCTCAAGTTCAAAATGGAGAACACTAAACCTGCAGGTACACCTTTGGAGATGAATCATAAACTTAGTGTTTATGAAGGTGAGAAAATTGAAGACATTAAAGAGTATCAAAGCTTGGTAGGTAGCTTGATATATGCTACTCACACAAGGGCAGACATCTCATATAGTGTGGGAGTGCTTAGTCAGTTCATGCACTCACCGAGAAGACCACACATGGATGCGGCTAAGAGAGTACTTAAGTATCTCAAAGGTACAATCAACGAAGGTATATTCTATCCTTACTGTTCCGATTTGGATATCAAAATCTACTCAGATGCAGATTGGGCAGGAGCTAAGGATGATAGAAAAAGTACATCTGGTTACTTAGCATTTGCAGGTTCGAAGCTAGTGTCATGGAGTTCCAAGAAGCAACCAACAGTTGCTTTATCCTCAACTGAAGCAGAGTACAGAGGCTTGACCATAGCAACTCAAGAGGCAATATGGTTAAAAGCATTGTATACAGATTTGGGACTTGTGAGTTCCAAACCTCACATATTTGGAGATAATGTAAGTTCCATGCATCTAGCGGCAAATCCTATTTTTCATGCGAGAACCAAGCATATAGAAGTCCATTATCACTTCATCAAGGAGAAGCTCATGGCAAAGGAGATTGACATTTCTTTTGTTCCGACTGAAAAGCAAGTAGCAGATATGATGACAAAGGCACTTGATGGAATAAAGCTTTGTAGATTCAAAGCTATGGTAGGTATTCAACCTATTAGAGAATGAAGACTCAAGCATACTTTAGCTTGAGGGGGAGCTGTTGGAAAATCAAGCTGACACTATGCTTGAGGTGGATTTGATCTACATCAAAGGCTATCACGTCGAAAGAATATCCGTTGGAGAGTTCTTTTTCATATGCTCATTTATTGTATTTTTTGAGAATATTTTGATGGCTCATTTACCGTTGTAAAAGCCTTGATTTGTACACATGTAAAGGTACAAATATAGGGCCAAAATCCCACAAAATTTTGGTGGTTGAAGTTGCATTCAATCAAGCAATCAATCACCTAAAAGTAGATCAATCAAGATCTTCACTTTTCCTAGATTGTAGGGAAGTGAATTGATTCCCTCCAACAACCATTCCCACCTTCATTTGAATTCAAATTCAAGTTGTAAAAGTCGTGGAACACTCCTAGAGGCTATATAAGGAGTTGAAATCACTTGTACATTACATGGAAGCAATATACATACACTTGTGACCATCATTGTCTTGCTCCTTCAATTTTCTGCATCATCTTCTTCGCCAACAGTAATCTTGCAGAGGCTGCTGCTCTCTCCTCAGAGCTCCAAATTGAGTGCAAGAGAACTCATTGGAAAGGTATCAATTCTAGTTTATGCCTGTAAATTTTCAAAGCATTTGGTTCAGCAGATTTGGAGAAATCTCAGTTTTTCTGCCTCGGGGTCAATCTCTGTGTATTCCTGAAAAATAGGAAGTACCACCGGTGAATGTCGCATTCATTCCTATAGCATATTTTGCTTATTCCTTATACTTTTGTGCATTTCATACACTCAACCCTATGTGTATCACTCCCATAAAAGGATTTTTTCTAATTGTAATCACGCTGGTCGCTATGGGCATTTGAAGTTCATTGTCTCTTCCATAGATAGTAAGTTTTTGAGCTAGTCGACCCGCGAACCTATTTGTTTTGTATCGACTCATTCTCCTTGATGCTCCAAGGTACATAGTGTGTTTCTTTGCACTTATAGCATGCCTATAAGGTCTATTTGAGTCTCCAAAAGCTCAAGGGCTGGTCTTGTGCCGGTTGGCTTGACCAAACTTCATCGCTTCAAAACGCACTTTTCTACCTTCGACAAGCTTCTCCAAGTTCTTTCAAATTCTCCTTCACCATAAGACCCCAGCATTGCAAAATCAATGCAACCATAGCACCGAGAGTCTTCAATATCATAAATTGAATGATGCCAAATTTGAATGACTGGTAGAAATGCTTCCACAGATACCATGGCTTTAGAATAAAATTAAGAGGGAAACTATGCTTGATTGCAACTCTGCCTGCAGTCTGAATAAGGAGTGGAGTACGTGGACCTGCAACTGCTTGCCTTTCCATAGACTCATTTGTTGGAGTTTATTGACCTCCAAAGTATAGCAAGAAGTAGGTGGAACCCCCTAGGAACAAGTTGACCTTCTCACAAACTTCATCATAGAAAACCAGTCATGCTTGTAGAGCTTACTACTCTCTACTCACTCAAAAGTTTTTAAAACTGTTTTAACCACATATACTAGAGACCAAGAGCTTTCCAATGAACCAAAGAACACTCAATTTGGATAAATACTCAATGAGCTATGACCTCTGCAATATGCAGCTTTAATGGAGACCTTGAAACAGAGATGAACCTGAGGACATACATCACTTGCAGAGACTACTGCTCTTAACTCACAACTCCAATGAATCTGAAAATTTCCAGAATACAAATAGACTTGGAGAGCTTTCTAACAAGCTAAAGAACACATGATTTGGATACATACACAAGGAGATATGACCTCTGCAAGTTGGATGTTTAATGGAGACCTTCAGCAGGGATAAAAAATCAGAGAACACACACTACTTGCAGAGAGTGTTGCTCTCAGCTCACAAATCCAATGATTATGAAAATTGGTACTATGAAAGTAGACAAGAAGAGCTTTCAAATGAGCTATCAAACATGTAATTTGGATATATAATGAGGGAGATACAAGCTCTGCAAGCTCTGCATACAAAAACTAGAGTAGCATAGAGATACTCTCTTGGACATCCCACAAGATCACGACTTTTCTCCTCTTTTTATAGCATGGGAAACTAATCTAAAACCTTCCTAATACATCTAAATTCGTGGTAGACACTTGGATGGAGGTATTACATGACTCAAGTGCTCAAATAAGCAAAGTATTGATGGACTTTGAGAACTAGCCACATCGACCTTCCACTAGGACACCACTGAAGCTCCCTTGTGACTCACTAATTTGACTCACCATGTTCTAGAACTCACGTGGTATTTTTGCTAAATTTTATGAATAATATGAGCCTTCTTGAAGTATGTGAAGACTTCCCAAAGGTATTTACATAATTTGAAACTTGTACCCTACATAAAACAAATGTTCGCAACATTCTCCCCCTCAAGTTTCAAAGGGTATTTCCTTCATGCCAAGAATATAGTTGAATCTTTGAAGCTTTGGTCCATCCAAGGATTTGGTGAAGATATCTGCAACTTGATCCTTTGTTCCAACAAAAGAAACCTGCACTTCATTGTTCATGGCCTTCTCTCGAACATAATGATAGTGAACCTCTATATGCTTTGTTCTAGCATGAAAAATAGGATTTGAGGTCATATGAATGCTGCTCAAGTTATCCCCATATATCAGTGGTACATCAACCTGCACATTCAAGTCATGAAACAACTTTTTAAACCACATAACCTCAGTAGTAGCCAATGCTAAACCTCTATACTCAGCCTCTGTAGAAGATAAAGCGACTGTAGGCTGTTTCTTTGAACTCCATGTTAATGTCTTGTTTCCTGCTATTACCACATATCCACTTGTGGATCTTCTGTCATCTTTGCTTCCAGCCCAATCTGCATCACTAAAGACTTTAAGAGTTAGATCAACATCATGACTATAAAATAATCCTTCGTTCATGGTACCTTTCAAATACCTAAGCACTCTTTTCGCTGCATGCATATGAGGTACTCTAGGTTCATGCATAAACTGTGACAATACTCCCACTGCATAACATATATCAGGTATAGTTTTTGTTGCATAAATCAAAGATCCTACCATGGATCTATATACATTCATATCATGCAACTCATCACCTTCCTTTGCACTCAGCTTTACATTACATTCCATTGGAGTAGAAACAAATTTACATTCCTGCATACCAAACCTTTTCAGCATATCACATATATACTTTCTTTGTATCAACCACATACCTTCATCGCTATACACAATTTCAATCCCAAGAAAGTATCTGAGCAAACCAAGATCTGAAATTTTAAATTCCTTTCCCAAATTACCTTTTATCTCATCAATTGCTTTTGCATCATTCCCTGTAATCAACAAGTCATCCACATAAATGCATACATAGACACACATGCCATCTACATGTTTTACATAAAGTGAAGGATCAGCATGACTCGCTATGTATCCTTGCAGCATAAGATACTTTACCAACCTTGCATTCCATGCCCTTGGTGCCTGCTTAAGACCATACAATGCCTTCTTTAACCTGCATACATGATTAGGATATTTTGCATCCACATAACCATCTGGTTGTGACATATACACTTCTTCATTTAACTCACCATTAAGAAAGGCATTCTTTATATCGAGTTGATATATATTCCACCTTTTACTTGCAGCTAAAGCCAACAAAGTTCTCACCGTTGCCATATTTGCTACTGGACTAAATGTTTCCTCATAGTCCACACCTTGAGTTTGATTATATCCTTTTGCTACAAGTCTAGCCTTATATCTAGACACACTACCATCACTATTTCTTTTAATCTTAAAAACCCACTTGCAACCAATTACCTTTTGCTTTGGTGTACTTGGAACTAAATTCCAAGTCTTGTTATCCTGAAGTGCTTCCATTTCTTCTCTTATTGCTTTCTCCCACTTTTCATCTCCTTTGGCCTCATCATAACATGTGGGTTCATTTTCCTGCTCAACTTTTGTCATAAAAGCATAATGAGTATTCATGAAAGATTCATAAGTATACCTTTGAGGTTGCTTACTTACTCTTGAAGTTCTTCTTACCTCCAATGTAGATGCTCTTCCTTTCTTATTAGGAACCTTTGATGATTCTCCATACTCACATACATCACTAATTTCCTCTCCTTCATCATTAACTTCAACAAGTTTGAGTTTACCTTTACTTTTAACACTTGGAGGTGACTCTTGCCTTAATCTTCCATTGAAAGGTGATCCTCTTTCTTCATCTAGACCACTCCTTTCATCATTTAAACTTCCTGATGGCTGAACTATGCATTCATCTCCTTCAACCACACCTTCTTCATTTTCATCCATGACCTGCAAACAATTCTTATCTGCATACCATGAAAGTGATTCATCAAAGTTTACATCTCTTGACACAACAACCTTATTGGTATGAGGATTATAGCATCTATATCCTCTTTGAGTATCTGCATAACCAATAAATATACATTTTTCTGATTTTGCATCAAGTTTAGATCTCACCTCATTAGGTACATGTACATAACATACACAACCAAATACTTTCAAATGACTTACACTTGGTTTCCTTCCATGCCATACCTCATATGGTGTCAAATGATGAACTCCAGCAGTCGGAACTCTATTCATAATGTAAACACTTGTGCTAACAGCTTCAGCCCAAAAATAATTAGGCAAACACATATCATTAAGCATACTTCTAGATGCTTCTGCTATGATTCTGTTTCTTCTTTCTGCGACTCCATTTTGTTGTGGAGTATACCTGCATGTAACTTCTCTTTTGATACCTTCATCATACAAAAAATCAGTAAAAACTTGAGAGAAATACTCTCCCCCTCCATCAGACCTTAGCTTCTTAATATACCTTCCTGTTTGCTTTTCGACATATGATTTGAACTTCTTGAAACAATCAAAGACCTCACTCTTATGTTTAATGAAATACACAAATGTCATTCTACTATGATCGTCAATGAATGAAACATAGTACTTATTACCAACCAAGGATGCCTCTTTAGTAGGTCCCCACACATCTGTGTGTATGAGATCTAGCAAACCATCACTTACATAGCTTGAATGCTTGAAAGGTTGTCTACTCTGCTTACCCATTTGACATGCTTCACAAAGATGCACCATATGTTGCTTAGTAAGATCAGGTAATCCTTCAACAATCCTCTTCTTTGATAGCTCCTTTAACCTGTGTACATTCATGTGTCCAATCCTTTTGTGCCATAGATCAAGCTCTGCTATTCGATGCATACCATAAGAGAAATAGTTTGTATGATTTGGGTTTACCTTGAATGTAAACAATCTACCTTGTTTTTGACCTCTAGCAATTAACCTCCTTTGCTTTGGATCCTCAATGAAGCAACCTGCATGATTAAATCTCACTTGTAGACCTTTTTCTACCATTTGACCAACCGACATCAAATTCTTAGTGATCGTTGGCACATAAAGTACATCCTTCAAGCAATTTTTCTTGCTCTTATCCTGCATAACAACATCTCCAACCTGCATAATCTTATGTGTTGTATCATCTCCTGTTTCAACATGACCTTTACATGACGGATTATGCATATTAGAAAACCATGAAGCATCATGAGACATGTGATTAGAACAACCACTATCTACATACCATACATCACTATTGGAATTCATCTTAGTTTCTACATTCATCATAAGAAGAGAATCATAATCATCACTTTTACCTTCAACTGCATAATTTCCTTGTTGTTTACCTCTTCTTGAATAGCCTCCTCTTCGATTACCACCTTGATTATTTTCATTTTGATAACAATCTTTGGCATAGTGTCCATACCTTCCACATATATAGCAATTGTTCTTATTATCTTCACTCCTTTGTCTTTGGTTGTAGTTGTAGTAGCCTCTCGTACCTCTAGCGCTTGATCTTCCTCTTCCTCTTGTGTTGAAGAAGCCACTTGAAGTCCTTTGATCATCGATCCTTCTTCCTCGACCTCTATTTGAACCTCTTCCACCTCTGTTTCCACCTCTTGATGATCCTACATAAAGAGCTTGTCCTTGAGATCCTTTTTGATTTGAAGTAGAACCATTTAGATTCATCTCCTCCGTGACCATGAGGGCAATAAGTTGATCAAAATCTGGTAATTCTCCTCTGACATAAACTGAAGTAATGAAGGGTTTCCATCTCTCATCATCTTTGAGTCCGTTGAGAGTATGTGCAACCAAGTCGTCGTCCTCCACATGAGCTTGAATTGATCCTAGTTGATCTGCAATCTCTTTAACTTTCAATATGTAATCATTGACCGATGTCCTTGTATCTTTCTTTATGTTATTCAACTCATTTTTGAGTTGAATCTTCCTTGCTCTTGTACCTGTAGCATACAACCTTTCCAATGCAAGCCAAACATCTCTACTTGTGTCTAGATCTTGTATGTGTCCTACCATTGAATCTTGAATATTTTGTGATAAAATGAATATAACCCTTTTGTCTCTCTCATTCCAAAGTCTAAACTCCCTCAATTGTTGCTGATTTGGGTCCTCTGGTAATGTGGGTTTGATATCTGTGCCGTCAATCAAACCATACAAGCCTCTACCTTGCAAGTATGTTGTGATTCTAAACTTCCATGCCTGATAATTGGTCTTATCAAGCTTCTCTATTTGTGCATGTTGGTCTCCCATAATACAAATGCTAAGCTTCCTCCTTTAAGCCTCCTTTCCAATGTGTGTGATGAGAAGAAATATAATATTTACCTTGTAAATGAGGTATGTGCACCTTTCTTTGCTTGGATGTTGCTTCAGATGCCTCCTTGCAATCTTCTTCTACCTTTGTGTAGTGTTGATGATGAACTGCTTCTTTGATAGCTTCAAATTCTTCGTCAAGGTATGATAACCTTCTCCAAGCCTCCAAGTACTTGCTCTGATACCAATGTTGGAGTTTATTGACCTCCAAAGTATAGCAAGAAGTAGGTGGAACCCCCTAGGAACAAGTTGACCTTCTCACAAACTTCATCATAGAAAACCAGTCATGCTTGCAGAGCTTACTACTCTCTACTCACTCAAAAGTTTTTAAAACTGTTTTAACCACATATACTAGAGACCAAGAGCTTTCCAATGAACCAAAGAACACTCAATTTGGATAAATACTCAATGAGCTATGACCTCTGCAATATGCAGCTTTAATGGAGACCTTGAAACAGAGATGAACCTGAGGACATACATCACTTGCAGAGACTACTGCTCTTAACTCACAACTCCAATGAATCTGAAACTTTCCAGAATACAAATAGACTTGGAGAAATTTCTAACAAGCTAAAGAACACATGATTTGGATACATACACAAGGAGATATGACCTCTGCAAGTTGGATGTTTAATGGAGACCTTCAGCAGGGATAAAAAATCAGAGAACACACACTACTTGCAGAGAGTGTTGCTCTCAGCTCACAAATCCAATGATTATGAAAATTGGTACTATGAAAGTAGACAAGAAGAGCTTTCAAATGAGCTATCAAACATGTAATTTGGATATATAATGAGGGAGATACAAGCTCTGAAAGCTCTGCATACAAAAACTAGAGTAGCATAGAGATACTCTCTTGGACATCCCACAAGATCACGACTTTTCTCCTCTTTTTATAGCATGGGAAACTAATCTAAAACCTTCCTAATACATCTAAATTCGTGGTAGACACTTGAATGGAGGTATTACATGACTCAAGTGCTCAAATAAGCAAAGTATTGATGGACTTTGAGAACTAGCCACATCGACCTTCCACTAGGACACCACTGAAGCTCCCTTGTGACTCACTAATTTGACTCACCATGTTCTAGAACTCACGTGGTATTTTTGCTAAATTTTATGAATAATATGAGCCTTCTTGAAGTATGTGAAGACTTCCCAAAGGTATTTACATAATTTGAAACTTGTACCCTACATAAAACAAATGTTCGCAACATCATTAGTCTTTTCCTCCCATAGATGTGGCTTTTCATGGCACCGCCAGCTTGAAAACACCTCTCTCTGAAGTGACTCTCTATCCCCATCCACTGAAAACCATGCATAGCTTCATGTTAGCCCACAATTTGGTTGGTTTTAATGCACTAATGTGGTTCTATTTGGCAGGAAATACGTTTGATTTCAGGTACTTAGAGAATGAATTTGATAATTGATGAGAAGCATGTGGAAGCATACCAGACCTAATGAAAGGAAGGTTGAATAGTCCATCGGTCTTTGGTGACATGGAATTTGATGATTGCTGGATATGCCCAACATGGTCATGGGGATAAGGCCATGCATATCTTTCAATGTATGCTTCAAAATGGAGAACCGCCAGACAAAGTGACTTTCATAGGTGCCTTAAAAGCTTCTTCAGTGGCACAACAATCATATGCCCTCTACAGGCAACTCCATACCTTAATAGTGGAAATGGGATACGATAAGGATGAGTTTGTGCAAAGCTCAATCATCGATGGGTATGGGAAATGTGGTGACCTTGAAGCTGCATGGGCTCTGTTTCTGGATCATTCTACAAAGAATATATGCTCCTGGAATATCATGTTTGGATTGCTTCTCGGTTATGGTCTTGATGTTGATGCGCTTCAATTTTTTTTTTAAATGCATGTGGAAGGGATTATTCCATGTGAATTTTCTTATGTTACTTTTCTTTCGGCATGTGGCAATTCAACTTCATTGATGACTGGTAGACTTATGCATTACAGCATTGTATACAATCATGTAGAACCCACGATAACAATGGGTAACTTGATTATCAGTATGTACGGGAAATGTGGTAGTCTGGATGATGCTTTGTGGCAATTTAAGAGGCTCTCTGTGGTAAATCACGTTTCTTGGAATGCTATGCTTGCCTCCTTGGCACAGTATTGTTGTGGTGTGGACGCATTGCAACTTCTTGAGTACATTTACAGGGCAAGATCATCTCTAGATCAAGTCTCATTTCTCACTGCAATCGCAGCATGCAGCCATATTGGATTAGTAGATGCTGGATGGACAACACGTATTTCTGGATATGCTGACTATGGGCAGAGTGAAGAAGTCCTCAAGTGTTTTGATCTTATGGAAGCTGAAGGTGTGACCTCAGATTCAATGAGTTTGGCTTGCAGTTTACGAGGGCCAAGAGCTACATGCTGAAATCGTGAGGACAGGCTTCATAAAAAGCCCACCTCCAAGACTCTTCCCAAGATTTATGGCTAGAAACGGGTTTCGTTTTTCCTCTGGGTTCTGACAAAAAAAAAAAAAACAGAAAAGAGAGTTGGGATCTTTATGGGGGCGGCTCCTTCGCAGAGTATGCTGTTGCACATTTAAAATTTACTGTGAAAAGACCTGCAGAGGTTTAATAAAGGTAGAAGCAGCTAGTGTGAATCCTGTTGACTGGAAGATACAGAGCGGAATTCTGCGACCATTTATGCCCTCAAAATTTCCGTATATACCAGGTACTGATGTTGCAGGAGGAGTCATGGCAGTAGGACCGGGAGTAAGTACTTTTTCAGTTGGAGATAAAATAGTAACATGGCTGGATCTGAAGAAGGGGAAGGGGGGGCTCTCTATTTTTTTCGCCAGAAAAAAAGGGAGGGAGAAGGCTGAAGAAAGGGGGTCGTGGATTTTGGGGCTCTCTCTATCCATCTCGGGTTTTGGGCATCTGCGCATGTAACTAACGAGGGCAGTTGGGACACGGGGGTTTTCTTTGGCCATTACTCATCAATGAAGGAGCATATGCTCTCTGACGATGCAGAGGGTCGAAGCCAGCAGCAACACTTGGGCGCCTTTTGGTAGCTGAAAGGTACGCGGAAAGATCCATGGATGGGATAGCTGGTGGCAATACAATTACTCCTACGACGGCAGATGTGAAGAAAAGAATTGAAGATGCTGTGAAACAAAGACAGGAAGCTGTTGCTGTAACAACTGAAATCCAAGAAGAGTTGCTAGAGGAAATGGGTGTTGAGGCAAAATTCGGGATTTCATGCCTGGGAAAAGTGAATGCTGTTTACAAAGACGACAGGGAATTAATGCTTCGCTTTTATACTTTGGTCACAAAGTACGATGTTGCTAATAATTTCTAAAGAGAGGAACTGGCTTGTGATGAAGCTGAATTGGGATCACATGCTGTTCAATTGAAGATGCAGCAGTTTGAAAGGATCCAAGATCAGGTTTGCTCGAACCCATGCAGGCCATGCATTATAAAGCAATGACAATTTGAAGTAAAGTAATAAACTTGAAGCCGCGCAGCCAAGAGTGTTATGTCATGGAACTTCGTAAGTTTTTAGTTTGCAGCTAATTCGCAAAATATATTTCTTTCACGATTGTATGTTGAATCTTTATGACTACTATGGCTTATCGATAAGCTCAGGTATCTTATTGTGAAATTTAACCTGCAGTAGATTGTAGAGTTGAATGAAAAGCATATGATTTCTGCTCTCAATCATGTTATCACTTGAGTTGCATGCTTCTGTATTGGATTATTCAGTTCCATGACAATGTTGATGAAAAATGATATGATTTCTGGTGACAAGTGAAGCGCGGATGTTACATCATGCATGAAATTTGTAAAATGTAGTGGCTCCTTTTGATAGTGCTATTGTCTTCATGGTTTACAACATTATACGATCAAAGAAAATCAAGAAAATTTACTATTTTAAGCGGTACTCACAATTTTACTCACAATGGATTTGAGATTCTGTTTGTGCAAATGAGTAAGAATGTGGGAAAAGAGAACAAGGGTGAAGGGTGTTTGGGCATAGAAGTACGAAGAGCATGTGAGAGTGGATGTGCGCGCAAGTGTGTGTGCAAGTTTCCGTGCTCAACCGTGCATAAGGGTGCATATGTGCATGCGTAGGCATGTATGTGTGATTAGTTAGTGCATGAGTGAGTTGTGGCCGAGGGTGTGAGAGTAAGTGTTGGGTCGAGATTCTAGTAGGGGTTTTGTGGGTAAGTGAGATTGTGAGGGAGAGAGAAAGAGGTTGAGGGTGTATGTGTGGAAGCAAGGGTGGAAGAGTGAGAAGAGTAGGGTATGCCTGAGTGAAAGAGAGCTCGGAGAGGGTGAATATGTGTATGGGTGTGTAAGTGCATGCGTGTGTTTGAACTTTGTGTGTAAGAGAAGTGTGAGTGAGAGAAAAAGAAAGAGTAGGTGAAAAGGGTGTCTGAGGGTTGCGACGGCTGTGTGTGAGTATATGAAAAATAAGAGAGGTTGAGAGTGAAAAGGAAGTGGTTGCTCATTCCGGTGCTTCTATTGGAGATCCCAAGGAGGATAGATTTAAGGATAGTTGTGGGTCAGAAGCAAAATAAAGTGACATAGTGTAAGGAAATTAGGCAAAATATCCATGTGTGTAGCTCAATGATGAGTAGCACCTCCTTTAATGTCAATCCGGGAAGACGTGAGGATGGTATGAAGACCTCGAGCAAGTGGCGGCACAAGTGCGTGAGTGAGAAGCACACAAGCATGCACACACATACGCGCACACGCGCACACACGGCGAGACAAAGAGTGAGAATCAATGGAGCTTTTAGATTACTTTCAAAATGCTCTTACAAGTTCGTTTCAATTACAATCTAACCTCAAAAATGAGCTCTCTAGCTCTTTTTATAGTTTTTGAGTAGGTTTTGGCCCTGTCCAGACCTAGTGTCCGGCCTAGTTAAAAATTAGGTTCCAGGGCCAATTTGAGGGCTCAAACGGAGTCTAAAAATTACGAAAATTGATATGTAGGTACTTCTAAGGCTCCTCAAGCTCAAGGACTCCTTGGCTTGCACAAAATGGAGCTACAAAAATATGAAATAGTATTTACAATGATTGTTAGTGATAAGAATCACTGTTAAAAGATGGGAAAAATTGAAGGGCCTATCTGCCAGATTTGCGTCGACTACTTTGTCTACTTACTCCTTCACTTTGTTCTGACTCTCTCCGCTGGCTTCTTTGTCTAGTCAGTCCTTGGGTGCCCATACAAATTGAAGGGCATATCTGCCAGATTTGCGTCGACTACTTTGTCTACTTACTCCTTCACTTTGTTCTGACTCTCTCCGCTGGCTTCTTTGTCTAGTCAGTCCTTGGGTGCCCATACTGCTCTCAACACCCCCCCCCTCTCTCGCGTCTGTCGTCCCTGACAGACCCTTGTTGCTGGGAGTGTTGGATGTAATATTCCACAACCTGAGTGGCAAGCTGATGTTCTTGTATGCGTAGTCCTCTGGCCAAATCTGTCATCATACGATCCCAATCGATTGGTCCTGGAATGTCCGGATGTGGCAGACGTAACTGATCTGCATGGATCGCTTGTTCTACTGCGAATAGATGTAGCAAATGTGTGGGTCTGGGAATGAAAATTTCGGAATTGTATTCCCAGAAGCCCGTAGAGAACATTTCCTCAAATGTCTGCTTGAAGCATGCGGGCAAGTACTTTATTCGTGCATGCCAAGCAAAGATGATAGTGACCGAGGGGGTTTGGCTCATGTCGTAGACTAGATCCTTGTTGCCTTGAGCGAATCCAGGGGCGGAGATGTATGGAGCTTGGACATTCCGAAAGGTTTTGAAGACAATGGTCATGAGCTCGAATATCTTCATACACATTTTCGCTGCTATGTCGGGTACATTATTTAGGCGTACGGACCAGTGCCGAATTGTTGATATCATGTAAGCTACAGTTGGGGTCCCTCGAGGTGGAGCAAAATATGGGTAGTTAACCCAAGCCGAGCACTCGTTATTGTTGCGTACCTTGATTGCAAATGCTTGCCAGGATCTGCGACGTACCACTGGACAATAGCATGGATTATACTTGATATATAGTGGCATGGTTGCCCAGGTACTCATCATCTCTGGGTAATCGGTGAGTAAACGTGCACGCCAATTAGGTTGGAAGATTGAGCCAGCACGTGCGTCGGTCGGTAAATCCCCTATCTCAAATTGAGTAGCGAATGTGGGCTCCTTCCCTGTATGTCTTTTGACTTCTGCATTATAATCATGTAGTAAGACAAAATAAGGCATGTATTACGATTCTGATGTTGTGATTAACCGTTGATGGGATAAATTTTGAAAGTAGGAAGACCGAAGGACAGTTTCTTCCAGATTTGTGAGAGATTGCATTTGCACGGCCACACGATCATCGTGTGTCTTACCCACTTTCTCGACCCTTCTGACCCAATCTGGAACTTGAATTTCTAACGTGTCTTGTCCTTCTTCTGTAGTTCGACCACCAGGCGTCGGCATAGGCTCGTATGGCTCTTCATAGCTGTCATCGACGGGGATTTCCACTACTGTTTCAGGTTCTGGTTCTTCAATGGGTGAGGGTGGCCGTTCATATGGTAAGAGGCGTGCTTGAAGTTCTGCCACCTGTTTCCGGAGGGTCTCCATTTCTTCTGTAGATTGTTGCAAGATTACCGGCTCCTGTTGAGCAGTGGGTACACTGGCTATCTGTTTCTTTAGATCGGCACATTCAGTCTCTAGTTTATCATATGACTCCAAGAAATTTGCATGCTCCTCAAGTAAGATGCGAATGTCTTCTGATGGAACTGCTCTATATCTGGTAGGGCTAATGGTTGCTCCTACGGTTCCTTCCATAGCCGCTTCAAAGTTGTCTTGATTTTGTTGTTGAAGCCGTTTGTTCTCTTCTAGTGCTGCGACCATATGCTTCCTTAATAGCCCAATGTTGCGTCTGAGTGTAGCGTTAGATATCATTTGCGCTTGAAGCACTGATTCTAGTTCCTTGACTGCTTGGTCATCTACAGTTGATGTCTTTGATTCCAATTCGGAGTGAGCCTGCTGTAGTGTGGTATGCTCGGTTAGGAGCGTCTGGTAGTCAGCTTCAAGAGTGGTGACTCTAGCTTGCAGACGTCGAGATTCTACCTGGAGGGCAGCAGTGCGTTCTTCCAATTGATGGTAGTCTTGTTGTAGCTAATGTGCACACTGAAGTAATGTGTTGAACGTGCTATTTACATTATGAGATGCAAGGGGAAAAGTTTGAAATGCAGGGGAGGTGGGATTGGGTAGGGAGGTAGTGAATGCTGTGTGTGCCAATGATGTGAGTGGTGAGGTGGGGGGTAGTGGAGGGGGAGAGGGTGGAATTGTGGGGAGAGATGCTGTGGTGGGTGAGATGTCCATTGGGTCAGACAGAGTGGTGTGCATAGGGGCTACCATGTAGGTGGGTATGGTAGGTGAAGTGAGTGTGGTGTTCGTGTAAGTTGATGTCGTTGCGAACATCGGGAAGATGTGCCTCGGAAACATTGGAGAGCGGATGATCTGCTCCACAAGGGACGGGTATTGGGGTGGCGCGGTCAGGTTGAAAGAGGTGTAGGGGCCAGATGGGAAGTGAGGGTCATGGAATGGAGGTACCCGTATGGGGGGATAGGTCGGGAAACACAGGGTGCCTTCTGTGGGTGCTGGGTTTCCAACTACACTTGTAATTATGGGATGGCCAGTCATGGGTTCAGAGGGTAGACGGGACGAAGTGTACAAGGGATTGGTGACGAAGGAGAAGAGGGTGTCTTGTGAGGTGGGTTCTCGAAATGAGAATGATTTGAATGAGGATGGATTATAAGTGAAGGTAGAGGTGACGACTGTCGTTTCTTCCAAGGTGGGAGGTGGTGGTGGCGGTGGAGAAGGTGGTGATGGAGGGTGCTGGGGTGAGATGGGTGATGTCTGAACGAAGGTTTCAGCGGAGAGGTCAGTGGTGGTTATGGGGGTGGCTGTGGTCTCAATGGGTGCTTCTGGTTCTGTGACGGGTATCCTGATAGTCTTACCTGCTCGTGGTAACGTGTCCACTCTGCGTTTGTCATACCTTACGGACTGGCGGACTGCGGTGTGGACAGCCTCTGGAACTCCTAAAGAGTCTGACACTAATTTGAGGGTGTCAATGAAGTGCTGGTCCACCCCTTCATCTGATAGCATTTCTTGCATCAAAGCTTGACCTGATACCAGAGAGAGCTGATGCCTTTCTTGTACTGCTTTGATAGTGTCGTATAGCCTTCGTAGTTGAGCTGTATATGTAGGTGCACCTACAAGTTCTGGCACTTCTTGTTGCTCCTCTTGGTGCTCTTGATCATACTCCTCCTCTTCATCCTCCTGTTCTTCATCTCCGTCATCTTTTGCATCCACTTCAACAGGTGTGACAGGTGCTTGGGAGGTTGTGGCCTGCGTTTGTACATTCTCCGCTTGTTGTGCCTCTTCCGCCTCCAGCTCTAAATCTTGTAATAGTTGTTCGAAATCTTCATTAGTGAGTTCTTCCAAAGGTGCACCACTAGGAAATTCGAGATCCGTTGGGATGGGAGGGAATATCAAGGTGGAACCATCGGTGCTGCGTCTTGGAAGTCGGAGTGTGAATGGTCGGACTCTTCGGGGTGGCGGGGTGACGTCTGGTGTTAGGGTGGCTCCACGTGGTTGAGCACATGGGACTTGGACCGTGCCTCTCATCTTCTTAGAAGGGGGTCCAGTGGATGTCCTGCCTCGAAACTGCTCTACCCGATTCCACATCAGGGCTCGTTGGATTGGAATGTCATAAGCCAAACACCTATAAATGATTCTTGTCAGAGCACAGCAACCATATAAAACCTGTTTCCGCGGCTAGCGTTTGTGAGCTAAGTGTATCTGATCAATTATCCAGTGGGGTAGGTTGATGGTGAGGCTCTGTGTCTCTGCCAGATACAGGCTAAACCAAATCTTTTTGTGCGGCATGGTGAATCTATCCTGCGCCGGGAAAGCAAAGTGTTGCATGCACATGCGAAGGTGTATTGCAATATTAGGCGTCATGGATACCATGTCCTTGAGCTTGGTGAGACTTCGATTCTTCATGTAATCCGGTACTAGGGTTTCCTTTTCTGTAGGAATATGCATTCCGCGCATATCTAGAGCTTCTCTCACCAAATTGTTTGATAGCCTAAACCTCTTGAGCTCATTCCCCTTTGTCAGAGATGGAATCACAAATGAGCTTGCACCTTTTGGGTTCTGATTTGGAGTCAAGGTGTTGATGAGATAGTAGCATCGCATGAAGTCAGGTTTTGGGAGTCGGGCACTGAAATAGGCACTCAATCCTACTTTTTCCCATATCGGGCGTAGACCTTCTGCATTTTGTAATTTCTCAAATTCTCTTGTAAAGAAATGGTATCTGCCTTGCTTTCCATTGTAGTCCAACTCTGATTCCCATAGGTACGTTCCTTCCCCCAAGGGTCCTGCCACCTCGGTAAACCAATGTGAAGTCTTTCCCACGGGCATGGTGTGGCCACGCGGAGGGTCCGCAATAGGTATGATTTTGACGGCCTGCAATTCTTCTGGTCTTTCAATTGTCTCAGGCAAAACGGGTAAACTGTCCAAGTCCACCACTTGCGGGTTTGTTTCTGTGTGAGAGCTAGTTCCTGCTGCCTCCGCCATGTTGAAAATGTCACAGCTGATTCTGTGAGAATATATGAATAAACGTTAACATTGCAATGGACACAAAAATGACATGGTGTCCCTTGTTACAACATTAACTTAAAGTCCGGGAGTGGTTAGGGGTTAAAAAGTGCTCGGTGCTAGTGTGTGTAGTCAAGAGTTAGGTAGACCTAAGAGCTAAGCAAAATGATGTGATGTGAGAGTGACGCGGTTAGTAAGTGGTCATAGATTTACAATCGGGGTCCAGGGGTTTGTTACAAGTCTTGGGCTGCCAAATGCAGTGGGTGGGTTTTGTTCGTGGTTCCGTAGAGGCTCTCGAGAGCTTTATAGGTGTGTCAACTTGAACATGAGACTTTTTAGGGACCCATTTACAAATGATTCTGTTCGTGCTCATGTGCCTAGGTGTTGAAAATGAGTGGATGTAGGCTGTGCGAGTGAATGGATCATGCGGTGTAGGGTGTGTTCTTGGTGTAGCTATTTGAGCCCGCAAACAAGCCTTAGGCACCCAAATTTGGCTTGATTGTGGACTGGCCTTCATCGACTTTTTGGGCACCCAAATAGATTTCACGTTAGCAGAAGAATTTCCGAAAGACCTCTTATTAGTGACGTGTTGTTGGTTACTAATAAGAGGCTTTGCCCGTGCGGTTGGCGTGGGTGCAACCGGGTGTTCGCCTTTTCGCACCCACACTTGGTTCACTTGTTGGGACATTCTGCTGCGCAGGTTCTTTTGATGTCCGGCATAGGTAGTACTCTGCTTCTTCTGCCTTTGCTCCACCTTTGGTTGTTGCCTCCTTCTGGCCTTTGGAAAAGAAGAGAGTTCCTTTGCATCCCTGACTCATTTTTTGCGAATATCATTCCTCTGCAACACATAGTTTTGGACAAGAACAACATGGTCAACTTCATGTGCACCCCTGGAGGGACCAGGAGTCTGTGCCTTTTCTAGTTCCCTGAGTGCTCCATTATCCAACTCTACTGTAGCTCGACTATGATTGACCCATACCTGAAGAAGTCCACTTCTTAGGTTTAAGTTGACTGCTTGGTCATAGATCCAGTCTTGACCCAAGACAAGAGGTTCAGTGAGATCCTCATCTTGACACACTAGTACTTTAACTGTCATTGCCTCATCATGAATGTAGAGGGGAAGTTCCACCTCGCCCATGCAAGGGGTTTCCACGCCTCCCAATCCTATGAGATATGCTTCCACAGGATCGATAGTTAACTGTAACTCTTGACAGCAAGACACTCTAACAGCACTAGTGGCTGCACCTGAGTCAATCAAGGCTCTTACAGTCCTTGCACTCTTTCCTTGTCCTATATCTAGGGTTACGAAAGGACGTCGATCAGTTATCCTAGGTGAGCTGGTTCCTGCGACTTCACACATTGCCATATGATATCCTTGATCTGCATAGTCATTTGTCCTAGGCTGCTCTCTACCTTGCCTTCGTAATTTCATCCTTCTGATGTGTTCTAAAGCTTCTGCTTGAGCTTCTTCTCTAATTCGCTTCTCTTCCTCTTTGCGTTTCTTAGCAGTGTTGAGTCGGCTGAGCATTTCCTCCGTGAGGGGTTCCTGATACAACTTGACTCTGCATCCGCTAATATAGTTAGGGAGAACATCACCCTCTAACGTGGCTAATTGTACTGCTCCACTCGTGGAGATCCTGTTGATAATCATAGGTCCGTAGCCCCTCTTTTCTAGCTTCCTCGCGTGTTGTTTCAGTGTATAGACTAAAACTAGATCTCTTGCTTTCAAACCCTTATCCTTTACGTGGGCATCAAAGTATGCCTTCTGTCTCTTCTTGGCTGCATATATTCCTGCTGCGGCTCTCAGTCTCGTTTCTCCTAATCGTTCAAGATCAAAAATCCTAGAGGAGAGCTCATGACCTGTCCATTCGTGCTCTTGTGCTACTCTCAATGTAGGGATCAAGAAGTCCAAGGGTAGCACAACGTTTTGGCCGAATACCATCTGAAAGGGGGTGGCTTGGAGTACCGTTTTGTATGCAACTCGGTATGCCCAAACAGCATGGTGTAGCTGTTTGTCCCAATCAGAGCGTTTAGTGTTCACTAGTTTCGTCAGTACATTGCATAAAATCTTATTAGTGCTCTCAGCTTGTCCATTAGCTTGAGGGTGATAAGGGGCAGACTTCTTGTGTATTACCAAGAATTCTTGGAGTAGATTTCCAATCACTTCATTCAAGAAATGAGTACCTCTATCACTTACAAGCTCTATAGGTAGCCCGTATCTCGTGAATACATTCTCAAACAAGAATTTGGCAGTTGTTTGAGCATCGTTCTTTGTCGTAGCCTTTACCTCTACCCACTTGGTGAGATAATCTGTTGCAACAATGATGTATTCCACATGAGATCCTTTAGCTGGGGGATTAATAGGACCTACGAAGTCTATTCCCCACTTAGAGAATGCACGTCCACCCATCATAGGTTTCAGTGGCATCTCATCTTTGCGTATAGGATACTGAGTCCTCTGACAGACATCGCACCGTTTCACATAGGTATGTGCATCCATGTGAAGGGTAGGCCACCAGAAGCCCGCAAATAGGATTGCCTTGATCACCCGATCCGGTCCAAAGTGTCCTCCTGCTACACCTTGGTGAGCAGTTTCTAAAATCTTAAGATACTCACTTTCATGGACACATAGCCTCAGGTAACCATCTTTACCACGCTTATATAGATTATCACCAATGAGTGAATAATCCTGGGCTTCTTGTTCTAAACTCTTTTTCCTAGCTAGAGTCATGTCTGGAGGGAATGTGTTTGTCCTCAAGAATGATACTAGAGGTTCACTCCAATCTGGCACAATGGAGACTTGATAGAGAGTGGCATGTTCCACAGGTGGTTTTGTGCAACAGCTTGGGCATTCCTTGCACATCTTTTGGATGTCCGCTTCCATAGTTGGCCAATGCACTCCGAATCTCCTTAGAGTCTGTAAAGTTCGTTGCTTTGAATGGTGTTGCTCTAACGCACCCACATGTGCTAATTGCAACCATTTAGCGTACTCATCCTCTTCTACGCAACAAGCCAAGATCCCTTGATCTGTGTGCTTGTACATGCTTCCTGCCATGATGTGGTACTTTTTGGCTTTTACGACCTCTCTATTCCGTGTGTTTACCACTGTATGGTTAGGCCCGTATGTCAATACTGGTACCAATGGCTTAGCCCACTGCGGCACCACTTCCAAATTAAACAAGTAAGCATCAGGAAGGTCATCTGATACTCCTTGTGGGGCTTCTCCCGATGTAAGCCTAGAAAGATGATCAGCTCTCAAATGGGTCCTCCCTTTTCTTACCACAACCTCAAAATCATATTCCATTAGCAAGAGAAACCATCTTACTAATCTTCCTGTATTGCATGGCTTGTTTACAAGATATAACAATGCCTGATGATCAGTAAAAAATTTAAACTTATTTGCAAGCAAATAGTGTCTAAATTTCTTAACTGCATATACCATGCCTAATCCCTCTCGCTCTGTAGTGGTGTAATTCCGCATTCAATTGTCTACTGGCATAGGCAATTGGAAGATCCATATTACCTTCACCAGTAGGTTGTGCAAGCACACATCCAATGGCATAATTGGATGCATCCACATGAACATGGAATGGCTTATTCCAATCTGGTGTGGTCAAGATTGGTGCTGAACACAATCTTCGTTTAAGCTCCTGGAAGGAATTCTCACATTCGTCCGTCCACTCAAAGTTTGTCAGAAGTCCGTACATGGGCTTTGCAATGACAGCATACATGTGTATAAATCGTCGATAATAACCACAATGCCCCATGAAAGCTTGTACTTCCTTGACATTCTTTGGCCTAGGTAGCTCTGCTATGGCTCTCACATTTTCTTCGTCGGTAGATATGCCATTCTTTGACACTATGTGTCCTAGAATCTTGCCTTGCCTGACCATAAAAACGCACTTTTCTGGGTTCAGGCAGACTTGGTATTCTCTACATTTGTCAAAGATTTGTCTGAGTTCAGGAATATGGGTTTGTCTAACATTGGAATGAGCACAAAGATCATCAACATAGACTTCTAAACTCTTCCTCAGGAACTCCTTAAACACATGGCACATCAGCCTCTGGAAGGTAGCTGGTGCATTGGTAAGACCAAATGGCATTACTCTAAAAGCAAAAATGCCCCATTCTGTGGCAAAGGCTGTCTTATGCTGATCCTCTGGAGCTATGGCTACTTGATTGTAGCCCGAAAATCCATCAAGGAAGCTGTACACTTCCTTGCCTGCCACTCTTTCTAAGAGATGTTCTGTGATGGGAAACGGATAGTTATCTCGAATCGTGGCGGCATTAACCTTTTTCAAGTTAATGCACACACGCAGCTTGCCATTCTTCTTGGGCACCACCACGATGGGGGATACCCATTCGGTGTGCTCAATTTCATAGATAAATCCGGCTTCGACCAGTCTATCTATCTCTTCCTTGATCTTAGCAGCGTAATTATCGTTATATGTATAAGGCTTTTGCTTAGAGGGTTTGGCATCTGAGGTCATGGGGATGGTGTGCAAGCATATGTCCGGGTCAACCCCTTTCAAATCCTTGTAACTCCAAGCGAATACATCTCTGTATTCTCTTAGCAAGGCAATCAATTCATGCTCTTCTTCTTCTGTCAGGTCATGGCCTATATACGTGCATCTCTCCTCTCCTTCTTCTATGGCCACTACTATTTTCTTGGTGGTTTCTTTGTTATCATAGGCCTCTCCTGATTGTGCCTCTCGTTTAGGCATTCTTATCATGACTCTCCTGTCATCTATCTCGTACTTCTTAAAATTTTCTGGGACCTCAAACAAAGATTCTTCCTCCTCTGGTAAGACTTCTTTCTTTTTTCGTTTCTTTCCTTCTTCCTTCGGGGTCATATGTGTTGCTAATCTTACATCATTTGTAACCTCTCCATGCTTCTGAGGTTGAAATTCCACTTCATGGAAATATTCTTCAACTGATGCAAATGGTGGGTCCATAATGATTGACTCTAGATCGGAGTCACTTGCATCCTCAAATGCATCAGGGCTAGGTTCGCATTCTTCTAGAACTGCCTCTCCCATGATTGGCTCTATGGAGAAGACTGAAATATCATAGCCATCCTCATCACAGTGAGGTGTCCATTGTTCTTCGTTGATGGCTACGTCCATTGTTGCTAAGATTTCTGCCCAACCGTGAGGTTCAAATTCTTCGTCTGGAAAAACTACAGGTGCATAGGCTGGGTCTTGGATTGATCTATGGGTTTCTTTCGCACCTACCTCTCTGGCTTTCTCTCTCTTCTCTTCTTCTACTGCTACCTTGCACATCCATAAGTGAGTGTCTTCATGCATCCATGAGGATCCAGATTCTATGGAATGCACAGATTCCGTATCATCTTTGGCTCTATGGATGGGATTCCACTGGATAGGAGGGACATCTCTATGAGAATAGTCCTTGAGATTGACTTTGGTTGTAACGCCCAAGTGTTGCAAATACAAGGAGTTGGTTCCCCAATCCTGTACCACTTGCAACTGTTGCATAAATGGTCTTCCTAAAATCATCTCATAAGCATGATTTTTGCTGAAGTCACATATAGCAAAGCTATGCTCAAACTCAACACCACAAGTGGTGAGAGTTATTCCTTCTAGCAATCCTAAGGGTCTTTCAATATGACCATCGGCCATCTGCAATTTCATTCTTGTTGGCCTGAGTGCTGGCTTGCCCCAACGCTTCCATAGGGAAGTAGTGGCAATTGCAACTCCTGCACCTGAGTCCAAAATTGCCTTGGTGGTGTAGTCCTGGTAGGTAATGGGAAGATAGGTATTCCTTTCTTCACCTTCACACATATCTCCTATCTTGTCCAAGGGAATTTCTGGCACTGTCCTATGGGATCCTACCCGGGAACGAGGTTTTGCAACTTCAGTTACTCGACTGGCTACATATTTTCGCGCTTCTGGTCTATCCTTAGGCAGTTCTTTCAAAGTGGGATCGCGCTGCACCTTGGTGTTCTTTACTACCTCCGTGTTCCTTGATATGACTGAGTCATCGTTCCTTACCATGACTGTGGGTGCTCTCATACATGTGGACTTTGCTTCCCATGGGCCTGTGAAGTGGGGTAGCTCTTGTATGGAATTAGACTCAAAGTCTAATCTCTCGTGAGACTGAGCACTCTCATGTTCCCCGTAAATAGATGGGATGTCTTGTGGGAATTGATCGTGTGCATCATCCACAAGTTCAAAAGGAGGGGCGACTTCACTTTCGTTATCCCATTTGTCTTCTTGAATCTCTCGTAGGAAGTCTGGTGCAAACCGATTCATAGAAGAAGAACTGTCTGGCTCCGTAGAATTAGGCGCATATGCAACCTGGGAAGGAGGGCTTATTCTATCGTTGGCTCTCTCCTCGTTCCCATAGATGGCTGGAGCACAAGCTTCTTGGGGAGGATTACTTATTCTATTACTTTTCCGAACAGGCTCATACGCTCTCTGAGAAGGAATGTGGGTCACCTGTGGAGGTACATAAGCTTTCGGGGGAGGCCCATCTGCCTTTTGGGGAGGAAGATAGGCTTCTTGAGGAGGCGCGTGGGCTTCCTGAAGAGGCTGGCTTATCCGTTCTCTTGCCCTATCCTTTCTTTGAGGGGCAGTTTCCTTCTCTGATTGTGCAATCAGCTTCTCTATTCTTTCCAGCAGTCCATCAAAGTGTAACTGCATCTTAGCTGAACTAGAAATGTTAAATAGGCGGCTGGCCTCAAACATGGTCTGAGCCAATTCCACCATTTTGGCACAAATCTTAGTTCGTTCAAGCTCTAGCTCGGCTCTAGGGTAGCATTTTTCATGATCGGTTATGGTTGGCCCTTCTTGGATTCTGGCCTGATATGCTTTCAGCATCATATTTAGGTCTTCAGGAGTGGGGTCAGCTAGGACTGATCCTACTATAGGGGGTGGTGGGATTTGATGAGGCGGTGGGGAAGGTGGTGAGTTGGATGGAGATGGGAGTGGTGGAGGCGGGGTAATGTGAGAGGGAGTTGGAGCTGTGAGTTCAGTTATCCTCGCTTTGGTTTCTCTTATGCTTTCCTCAAGCTCACTCATCTTTTTAGCCCATTGTCTTTTCATTCTTTCTCGACTATCTTTCCACGCTCTAGTCCTTTTCTTTGTCACGCTCTCGGTTTCACTAGCCTCTGGGCCCTTTTCCTGGCTTGCCTCTTGGTTTTGCTGCAATGCCTGAGCTCTAGTAACCACCTGCACTGGTGCAGTGGAAGTGACACTTCCTGAGGCATCCACAACCAACCCAATCACATTGATAGGAGTGATTTTTGGCATATTATTGGGGTTCTTTGGGCAATCTCGTAAGAGATGCTCTTTTCCACAATCTTGGCAAAAGCCTTGGATCGTCACGGACTGATTTTGTGTAGGTGGAGGTAAGGGACATTCACGAATGAAGTGATCCCCCTGACATCGGTAGCATGGTCCTCTAGGAAATGGTGGTCGTACCTGCCTAGGTTGAGGCCTAGGGTTGGGGTTTGCATACATGACGTTCGTGTAATCTGACTCCCAACTAGGTTCACTTGGTTCTTCACTATAGTAGGACTCACCATGTTCTGGAGACTGCATGTAATAAGCCTGGGGACTATCAACATGTGTAGAATCAAAGCTATGGTCACTCGGATCACTTTCTGAGATCAATGGGGTTACTGGTACTATGGCCCTATTCAGGTTTTCTTCTGCAACAGCATACTTCACCGGAATCACATTAGCTGGGTTTGGAGGCTGTTGAACTAGCACTGGTTGGGGTCTCTGTTGGGCCTGATATTGTGGTTGGTAGGTTTGTTGGGGTCTAGCATATTGTGGTGGTGGATTTTGGTTCTGGTATCGGCCTTGTTGGTAGGGCTGCGGATAGGGTTGCCTAACTGCCTGCTTGTTGTATGGGCAATCTTGTGCGGTGTGATTGGTGTATCTCCGTTCTATGGTGCAGTACTGGCTACTAGGGTTTACTTGGGGTTGAGCCATAATAGGGCAGACATTCGCCATATGGTCACCACCGCATGTATAGCATCTTTTCACAGGGGCAAACCTTGGGATTTGTTTGCTAGTTACACCTAATTTCTGAGCTACTTTTTCGGCAAGTTCCTCAATTGATGTGGACTGCGTGGAAGAGTGACTAGATGCACTATCTGAATCTTTGTAGATTTTGGAAAGCTCTAGTTCTTCCCCTAGGTTATCTTCAATGTCAATGCACATGCGTACACACTCTTCTATAGTCCTAGGGTCCTTCAGATACACATAGGATCTCAATTTCGTACTCAGCAATCCATCAAGGAATAAGGCTACTTGTTTAGCAGATGTGGGTAGTTCCGAAATAGGGCACCTTTCAAGATATTGTCTAAATCTTCTTCCGGCCAATCTGACAGTCTCTTGGGGGGTCTGTTTGAAGCTGTGAATCAATGAGGAGGTATTGTGTCTTATGCCGCTCTTAGAGAACTCTACAATGAATGCCTCTAGGAGTTGGTCTATGCTCCTGAACTGACGCTCATCTAATGGCTGAAACCATGTAAGTGCTGTGTTCCTAAGGGTTAGACCGAAGGCATTGTACTGCGTGAACAGATCTTCCACTTGTTCAGCTCTCAAGACTTGCTTGAACTCCGCCACATGATCATAGGGATCTCCTGTGCCGTCAAAGTAATTCTTCATGGACTTAACTAGCTGGGTGGGTCTCAAAGTTCTTGTGTGCTCTCTAGGCCTCGGTAGAGGGAATCCATCTACATTTCTTTGATTCCTGTGGGCTCTATGCATCTCAGGTTCTACCCTATTCGTCTCTGTTCTCGTTCTTTCTCTGCCCACTGGGTTGGCAAAACTTACTTCTGGTCTATCTCTACTTCTGTCTCTTTGCGTACCATGAGCTTGGGAAGTTCCAGCCCCAGGGTGACCATAGGATACATTTGATCTTGGTTGAAGGAAAATAAATTCACCCTTCCAAGTGTAAGCATGCCTATCATTTTCTGTCACCACAAAGATCCTTTCCGAAGTGTGATCTAAGTAGGTCACTCTACCTGGGCTATCCGGATCCTTAAACTCATAGATCATGATATTTCCTATATCAGTTGGCTGATTGGATTTATACCTCCAAAAGGCTTCATCAGTTTCTCGATTGAGGAGCAACTCTATGCTCTTGTTGTCTTGGGGAACCCACTCAGGCGTGATAATCCTAGTGAGAACTCATTTACCTCGAGGGGTTCTAGGTTCCGCACCCATGTTCCCTTGTTCCAAGTCACCTAAGTCCGCTTCTGAGA
Organism: Ceratopteris richardii; assembly: GCA_020310875.1. Classification (NCBI taxonomy): domain Eukaryota; kingdom Viridiplantae; phylum Streptophyta; class Polypodiopsida; order Polypodiales; family Pteridaceae; genus Ceratopteris; species Ceratopteris richardii. The sequence goes on from CM035427.1 coordinate 170,665,558, forward strand.
TTACATTCCCAAAGTCATCTGTCCTATCAGGGTGACTAGTGACTACATATATAGTTCCTTCTTTGTCCAGGTATGCACCATTTTCAAACTTGACAGCTGGGTGTTCTAGTCCAATGGATTGATCAGGGTTTTTAATCTGGACCACAGATCTTCCTAAGCCGTTCTCATAGATGCTAGCACCTAATCGGTTGGTCCTAAGGTACTCCAGCTGCGTTTTGTAAGGGCCTTCTACCCTGTACAGGTAAGGCACACCTGAACTTCCCGTAGGTCTGTCCATGCCTTGAGACATCTCTGACTCACTGGTCTCAGAGCTAGGGTAGTTCGAGTGGTGGCTCAACTGCTGGGCCCAGGACCTAGTAGTGTGGTTGACACTAGCCTCTGAAGATCTAAGGCTTTGTCTTTCCCTTGCTAAATGTCGTCCTGATCTAAGGTTCATATGCCTATCTAAGTAGCCCAATTCTTTGCCCAGAGTACAACCTCGTTGCCGCTCAATTGGTATCAGTCACTTGATTCTTTTTAGTTATTTTATCGCGTTTGAGTTCTTGTCTGATATCACGTCGTCAGGAATGTTTGAATGTTGTTTCGCACTTGCAATTGATGGTTCCACGTTAGGTTCTTTTCCTTTATGTTATCGACAGTACAGAGATTAAATTTTTAGCTTGAACTTGAGTTTTTAGGTAGTCTTCAACTTGATAACTGCCTATCGTCGCTCTGACTTACTCCTACCTCTCGTCGTTCTTAGCCTAAGCTATGAATTGACAGAGGGGGTTAAAAGTGCCCAACCTTTTGTTTCCTGCTCGGTTGCCCTTGAGTGCCCAGGAAATGTGTTCCCAAGCTCACACTTACACTTGCTTAGAACGCCTCTCGATGCTCTTTAAGAGTTTCAAAGTTAGCTTTGAAATTTACATTCCAAAGACAGAACCAATTATTTTCATTCATGTAGCACAAACACAAACTTGCATAGTGATTTTCAAGAAAACAATCCTAAGGACCCCTGACTTTGATCCCCCTGGGTATGGTCAACTTCAAAATACCCTATCTAAAAATCAATGCATTATCTTTATAAAAAACAGTTGAGGGCGTGTAGTATATCCTACGAGCTTTCCAACAAGCCCTAGAGCTCAAAAAATGGATCTCGTATGAAAAAGTTGTGACCGTTCAGGGTTCTAGGGTTACGACAGGGTTCAAACAGGATCACTGTGCAACAGGTTTTCCCCAAGTTGTTTTCCTAAGGCTTCCCCATGTGCTCAAGAGCATAATATTTGTACCCAAAATTAGCCCAACTTTTCAATTAACAAACCCTAAAAAATTTGGCTAAAATTGGCTGTCAATCGCGATGGATAGGGCTGTCATTCGCGATGGACACTCAGTCAATCGCGATGGACAGAGAGTTCAGTCAATCGCGATGGACACCCAATTCAATCAATCGCGATGGACACCCAGTCAATCGCGATGGACAGAGAGTTCAGTCAATCGCGATGGACACCCAATTCAATCAATCGCGATAGACACCCAGTCAATCGCGATGGACAGAGAGTTCAGTCAATCGCGATGGACACCCAATTCAATCAATCGCGATGGACACCCAGTCAATCGCGATGGACAGAGAGTTCAGTCAATCGCGATGGACACCCAATTCAATCAATCGCGATGGACACCCAGTCAATCGCGATGGACAGAGAGTTCAGTCAATCGCGATGGACACCCAATTCAATCAATCGCGATGGACACCCAGTCAATCGCGATGGACAGAGAGTTCAGTCAATCGCGATGGACACCCAATTCAATCAATCGCAATAGACACCCAGTCAATCGCGATGGACAGAGAGTTCAGTCAATCGCGATGGACACCCAATTCAATCAATCGCGATGGACACCCAGTCAATCGCGATGGACAGAGAGTTCAGTCAATCGCGATGGACAGAAGGCGGCGACTGCGAGACAGTTTCGTCGAGTTCCGTACCTACGCAAGAAGCTGAGGATGGTGATGTGACCTGTACCTGCAAGATAGCACAAGAAACATGCAAAAACAGCACATGCAATTTTGCTCTCTCGCTCTCTCTCACAAGTGAAATGAGGGAAATGAGGTGGAGATGGGGATATAGTCAAAAAACTGAAATTTTCGCGATGATGAAAATGGAGGTGGAAGATGGTGAAGATGATGATGGTGATGATGGTGGTGAAGTAAGGAAGAGGGAAAATAGGAAAAGTAGAAAATTTACTTACAACTCCAACGCGTCAACTCTACGTCTTACCATCACACGCTCGTCCTCAAAGCTCGATCCCCGGCAACGGCGCCAAAATTTGGTGTAGCTCAATGATGAGTAGCACCTCCTTTAATGTCAATCCGGGAAGACGTGAGGATGGTATGAAGACCTCGAGCAAGTGGCGGCACAAGTGCGTGAGTGAGAAGCACACAAGCATGCACACACATACGCGCACACGCGCACACACGGCGAGACAAAGAGTGAGAATCAATGGAGCTTTTAGATTACTTTCAAAATGCTCTTACAAGTTCGTTTCAATTACAATCTAACCTCAAAAATGAGCTCTCTAGCTCTTTTTATAGTTTTTGTCTAGGTTTTGGCCCTGTCCAGACCTAGTGTCCGGCCTAGTTAAAAATTAGGTTCCAGGGCCAATTTGAGGGCTCAAACGGAGTCTAAAAATTACGAAAATTGATATGTAGGTACTTCTAAGGCTCCTCAAGCTCAAGGACTCCTTGGCTTGCACAAAATGGAGCTACAAAAATATGAAATGGTATTTACAATGATTGTTAGTGATAAGAATCACTGTTAAAAGATGGGAAAAATTGAAGGGCCTATCTGCCAGATTTGCGTCGACTACTTTGTCTACTTACTCCTTCACTTTGTTCTGACTCTCTCCGCTGGCTTCTTTGTCTAGTCAGTCCTTGGGTGCCCATACAAATTGAAGGGCATATCTGCCAGATTTGCGTCGACTACTTTGTCTACTTACTCCTTCACTTTGTTCTGACTCTCTCCGCTGGCTTCTTTGTCTAGTCAGTCCTTGGGTGCCCATACTGCTCTCAACAATGTGCGTACAACACTTTCCCTCGGACTAAGAGGCATAACATTTTGGTGCGTTTGCCGGGAACATATGAGCTAGTGCATTGACATAGGAAGAATTCCTCGAGGGGTAATTATGGGCTCTAGGTAATCCAAGTGGACCAATTTCGAGGGGTTAAGCAAAATAAAGTCTCATATAATCACTTTTTCCTGGGGCGTTAGAAACTAAATATTTTGGTGCGTTTGCCGGGAATTGGCTTAGCACATCTCATAGAGAGTGCTACGAGTTCGCTTGGTGCCCCAATCGTGTGGCACAGCCAAGTCGATCCCAAATCTGCTTTGATCTTCATTAGAGAAATGGCCCAACAAAGACAAGCCTCTAGTTTTGAGAAAGCGAATATAAGGCAAGGGAATTTTGGACAAAATAGATGGATATGTTCTCGTCCGACCATGAGACATCATGTGAACCGAGGGTGGCGATTTGGCCCGATATCAAATTATCTGAGATGCTGGTGTTGTGAGCAGATTGGGCATATAGCCAAATATTGCCCTCGTGTATGCTCCCCGTTGGATTTTGTCCCCACATGTGAGGACTGTGGGAAAAAGAGACTATGCGAGCACGTGTGTGGCTCAAAAGAGGTGATTGACCTAAAGGTCAAAAAGAATGAACCAAATAGGTGCTTATCCTCTTTGTATGTGGAAGTTGACAAGGGTGGAGTTACTTCGTCAACGGAGACTGCGAGAGCAAGTGAAAGCAAGGACACTCGATCTCATGATCGAGACTTGATAGAACTTGTGAAGAGCTTGGAATGTCAAGTCAATTGGTTGCATGTGGAGTGAGATAACGAGAGGATCAAAATAGTGAAATTAGAGGAAAATCAAGAGAAAATGGCCGAGGTCCTAGGAACTTGGGAAAAGCAAGTACGAATGTTGAAAAATGAAAACAAGGAGTGGAAAAGAGTAAACAAAAGCTGGAGGCAAGATCTTGTGAAGCCCGAGAGTGAAAACGTGGTCTGGGACTTGAGATCCGGCTTGATGGTAGCCGACTGCTTTGGAGTTGCGATCGAAGAAGAGCTCTCAAGAGACGAGGATGACCTAATGAGGAGAGTCGAAGGAATGGAGCATGAAATTGAGAAGGTACAAAGCATAATCCGTCGATACAGTGATCAAGCGGGTAAGGCATGTGACGAGTTCCACCTAGAATTAGAAAGAATGAAGAGTGCCAAAGCGGAGAGTGATGAGAAAGTGAGACGGGTAGAGAAGAGAATGCAAGGCTGAGTAGCAAGCTCGGTAGGTGGATGAATCGCAGAGATGACGAGACGCGAGGACAGGTGGAGGATCCGAGAGCGAGGAAAACGGAGGAAGAGCTGAAAGCGGTGTTGGATAGGTTGGATGCGTTCGGAACAGAGTTAGAAAGGACGAAGAATGAATTGTCGAAGAAGGTATATGACCTGGATGAAGAAAATATGAGTAGGATTTGGGAGGAAAGATCGATTAGAGAGGAAGTCGAGAAGTTGACCGTTCGAGTTGAGAAGAGGGAGGATATTCCCCTCGGATCTGCAAAAAGGGTGGGAGAGGATAAAGAGATGGAGCAAATATGGAATCGGTTCCGAGGCATCGATTGTGACCTGTTCCAATATCAGAGTGATATTGAGCACAACAAACAAGGATTAAGGGACTTAGCGGCGAGGCTTGAATCATTGAGGAGCACAATGAGCAATGGTAATTTTTCAGGACATTTGTCGAATCATGTGGAATCTCTACGAGGCAGAGGATGGAGATGAAAAAGAAAAAGATGATATGATGGATGCCGGTGAGGACGGCTTGAGTCTGACTAGGGTTTGTTTTGCGGATTGCGAGTCAAAGATGTGAGGACGGGTGGACCAAGTGTGTTGTACACTTAGGAACTAAAGTGACACTTTTTGAGGTTTCAGGTCGACAAGGTGGTTAGTATGTGCGGGTTTTGCGAGGACGGGTTGACCATGGCATTAGTGGCTGGATTTTGGCTTGAGTGGCAGCAGAGAGGAGATATGTCTCATTGGGATGTCCACGAGGGGATATATGTGTGTGTGTCGTGATTGGGATGGTTGGGAAAAGATCCTTTCTTTTGTCTCCTAATTCTCGAGATGCGGGAATGAAAAGAAAATGAGAAAAATATATGTTTGTGTATGTGTGAGTGTGGCTACACGCCTATGTGGGCCGATAGGTGGGTGGACCCACTTTGGCCGGGTGGTCAAAGCCATGAACCGACGTCGGTTTCGCATAGGGCGAGCTGTCTGTGTGTCGTGCGCTGCGTTGGGTTGGTAGATGGGTGGAACAAACTCGATCGGGTGGTCGAGTCCACGAGTCGCATCCAGCTTCAGCGTAGGCCGGCAAGTGTGAGTAAATATGTGAAAAAAAATGATGAAAAAAGAGAAAAAAAATGTGGAAAAAATGATGGGAATATATGTGTTTGTGTTGTGGGGATTTGGGTTATGTGTGGGCTCCCGATGAAACATGTCAAATTGAAGCTTAAGCTTGGCTAGGGTTTTGGTTGCGATGTGTCTATGGAAAGCTTGGACTTGAGGGATCCAATCGTGCTAGTTGCATTGTTTGTCTGCAAACCTTCCGGAAGTGTTCAGTTTGGCTCTTAGGTGGTATGGAAACTTGAGAAGTCCTGAATCGCGTTGACGATGAGTGGTCCTGTCAAGGTGAGCTTGTGTTAGGCTTGAGTGGTCTTTGCCGTGTGTCCATCAAGTTAGAGTGGTGTGGTGGTGACCTAGCATCTGATCTAGTTGACGAGCAAGAAAAACAGAGAGATAGACAGGAAGGCAAGCGGGTAGTGGAAACCCTAGGTAGAAGGGGAATGAACAATCGACGAGAGAACCCAGCTAGAAACGAAAAATGGAAGTGGGGAATGGTTTTGATTATATATGGTGTGTGTGGGAAATGTGTTGAGTATGCATGTGGAACAAAGATTCGAGATGTGTTGAACGAACAATCTAGAAGAGTGACGAGAGGGAATGTGGATGGGATTTTTGCTTGCATGTGTGTTGTGCGTGACGAGAATGCATGAGTGATGCGGGATCATGATGTGTGTGCTGAGTATATATGTGTGATGTGGATGAAGGATATGATTGTCTTTTCATTTTGGCTGTAAATATTGTGATTTGATGAAGAAAGGTTCTAATGTTTTAATGAAGTTTGGAGACAGGTGGACATGGCGATGAAGATACATCAAGATGGACGAAGATGGTAAGTGAAATGATTGGATTTTGGTACTAACAAATGATTGTATGAGGGTGATTGCAGGTGCTACATTGAGGAAGAGTATGGTCATGCAAGGTAAAGATTTGTATTTGATTGAGTGATCAGCACATGTTGGATGATTTGAGCGCAGGAACAATTTGGCTCGTCGGGGACGACTTCGCAATTAAGAAGAGGGGAGTATGTTAGCCCACAATTTGGTTGGTTTTAATGCACTAATGTGGTTCTATTTGGCAGGAAATACGTTTGATTTCAGGTACTTAGAGAATGAATTTGATAATTGATGAGAAGCATGTGGAAGCATACCAGACCTAATGAAAGGAAGGCTGAATAGTCCATCGGTCTTTGGTGACATGGAATTTGATGATTGCTGGATATGCCCAACATGGTCATGGGGATAAGGCCATGCATATCTTTCAATGTATGCTTCAAAATGGAGAACCGCCAGACAAAGTGACTTTCATAGGTGCCTTAAAAGCTTCTTCAGTGGCACAACAATCATATGCCCTCTGCAGGCAACTCCATACCTTAATAGTGGAAATGGGATACGATAAGGATGAGTTTGTGCAAAGCTCAATCATCGATGGGTATGGGAAATGTGGTGACCTTGAAGCTGCATGGGCTTTGTTTTTGGATCGTTCTACAAAGAATATATGCTCCTGGAATATCATGTTTGGATTGCTTCTCGGTTATGGTCTTGATGTTGATGCGCTTCAATTTTTTAAAATGCATGTGGAAGGGATTATTCCATGTGAATTTTCTTATGTTACTTTTCTTTCGGCATGTGGCAATTCAGCTTCATTGATGACTGGTAGACTTATGCACTACAGCATTGTATACAATCATGTAGAACCCACGATAACAATGGGTAACTTGATTATCAGTATGTACGGGAAATGTGGTAGTCTGGATGATGCTTTGTGGCAATTTAAGAGGCTCTCTGTGGTAAATCACGTTTCTTGGAATGCTATGCTTGCCTCCTTGGCACAGTATGGTTGTGGTGTGGAGGCATTGCAACTTCTTGAGTACATTTACAGGGCAAGATCATCTCTAGATCAAGTCTCATTTCTCACTGCAATCGCAGCATGCAGCCATACTGGATTAGTAGATGCTGGATGGACAACACTTATTTCTGGATATGCTGACTGTGGGCAGAGTGAAGAAGTCCTCAAGTGTTTTGATCCTATGGAAGCTGAAGGTGTGACCTCAGATTCAATGAGTTTGGCTTGCAGTTTACGAGGGCCAAGAGCTACATGCTGAAATCGTGAGGACAGGCTTCATAAAAAGCCCACCTCCAAGACTCTTCCCAAGATTTATGGCTAGAAACGGGTTTCGTTTTTCCTCTGGGTTTTGACAAAAAAAAAAAACGGAAAAGAGAGTTGGGATCTTTATGGGGGCGGCTCCTTCGCAGAGTATGCTGTTGCACATTTAAAATTTACTGTGAAAAGACTTGCGGAGGTTTAATAAAGGTAGAAGCAGCTAGTGTGAATCCTGTTGACTGGAAGATACAGAGCGGAATTCTGCGACCATTTATGCCCTCAAAATATCCGTATATACCAGGTACTGATGTTGCAGGAGGAGTCGTGGCAGTAGGACCGGGAGTAAGTACTTTTTCTGTTGGAGATAAAATAGTAACATGGCTGGATCTGAAGAAGGGGAAGGGGGGGCTCTCTATTTTTTTCGCCAAAAAAAAAGGGAGGGAGAAGGCTGAAGAAAGGGGGTCGTGGATTTTGGGGCTCTCTCTATCCATCTCGGGTTTTGGGCATCTACGCATGTAGCTAACGAGGGCAGTTGGGACACGGGGGTTTTCTTTGGCCATTACTCATCAATGAAGGAGCGTATGCTCTCTGACGATGCAGAGGGTCGGAGCCAGCAGCAGCACTTGGGCGCCTTTTGGTAGCTGAAAGGTACGCGGAAAGATCCATGGATGGGATAGCTGGTGGCAATACAATTACTCCTACGATGACAGATGTGAAGAAAGGAATTGAAGATGCTGTGAAACAAAGACAGGAAGCTGTTGCTGTAACAACTGAAATCCAAGAAGAGTTGCTAGAGGAAATGGGTGTTGAGGCAAAATTCGGGATTTCATGCCTGGGAAAAGTGAATGCTGTTTACAAAGACGACAGGGAATTAATGCTTCGCTTTTATACTTTGGTCACAAAGTACGATGTTGCTAATAATTTCTAAAGAGAGGAATTGGCTTGTGATGAAGCTTAATTGGGATCACATGCTGTTCAATTGAAGATGCAGCAGTTTGAAAGGATCCAAGATCAGGTTTGCTCGAACCCATGCAGGCCATGCATTATAAAGCAATCACAATTTGAAGTAAAGTAATAAACTTGAAGCAGCGCAGCCAAGAGTGTTATGTCATGGAACTTCGTAAGTTTTTAGTTTGCAGCTAATTTGCAAATTATATTTCTTTCACGATTGTATGTTGAATCTTTATGACTACTATGGCTTATCGATAAGCTCAGGTATCTTATTGTGAAATTTAACCTGCAGTAGATTGTAGAGTTGAATGAAAAGCATATGATTTCTGCTCTCAATCATGTTATCACTTGAGTTTCATGCTTCTGTATTGGATTATTCAGTTCCATGACAATGTTGATGAAAAATGATATGATTTCTGGTGACAAGTGAAGCGCGGATGTTACATCATGCATGAAATTTGTAAAATGTAGTGGCTCCTTTTGATAGTGCTATTGTCTTCATGGTTTACAACATTATACGATCAAAGAAAATCAAGAAAATTTACTATTTTAAGCGGTACTCACAATTTTACTCACAATGGATTTGAGATTCTGTTTGTGCAAATGAGTAAGAATGTGGGAAAAGAGAACAAGGGTGAAGGGTGTTTGGGCATAGAAGTACGAAGAGCATGTGAGAGTGGATGTGCGCGCAAGTGTGTGTGCAAGTTTCCGTGCTCAACCGTGCATAAGGGTGCATATGTGCATGCGTAGGCATGTATGTGTGATTAGTTAGTGCATGAGTGAGTTGTGGCCGAGGGTGTGAGAGTAAGTGTTGGGTCGAGGTTCTAGTAGGGGTTTTGTGGGTAAGTGAGATTGTGAGGGAGAGAGAAAGAGGCTTAGGGTGTATGTGTGGAAGCAAGGGTGGAAGAGTGAGAAGAGTAGGGTATGCCTGAGTGAAAGAGAGCTCGGAGAGGGTGAATATGTGTATGGGTGTGTAAGTGCATGCGTGTGTTTGAACTTTGTGTGTAAGAGAAGTGTGAGTGAGAGAAAAAGAAAGAGTAGGTGAAAAGGGTGTCTGAGGGTTGCGACGGCTGTGTGTGAGTATATGAAAAATAAGAGAGGTTGAGAGTGAAAAGGAAGCGGTTGCTCATTCCGGTGCTTCTATTGGAGATCCCAAGGAGGATAGATTTAAGGATAGTTATGGGTCAGAAGCAAAATAAAGTGACATAGTGTAAGGAAATTAGGCAAAATATCCATGCGCGTACAACACTTTCCCTCGGACTAAGAGGCATAACATTTTGGTGCGTTTGCCGGGAACATATGAGCTAGTGCATTGATATAGGAAGAATTCCTCGAGGGGTAATTATGGGCTCTAGGTAATCCAAGTGGACCAATTTCGAGGGGTTAAGCAAAATAAAGTCTCATATAATCACTTTTTCCTGGGGCGTTAGAAACTAAACACTTCACCCCTACTGCTCTTGATCCTTGTGTCCACATTTGAGTAGATCTTATCATCACCGGCCACCTATTCTCATTGCAAAACACCTATGTCCAAACAAATATTCTCCAAAAATGGAAGCATGTTAGTGCACCAAAACCAACCATTTATTGAGCTAACATACTTCCCTCTTCTTAATTGCGAAGTCGTCCTCGACAAGCCACTCTTGCTGCAATATAATCAAAACAGCCACGAAAATGTCAGTGTACAACTATTTTGCATACCTTCCCATCGAGCCATGTTCCAAGTGGACCAACACTCATTGAAGTTGTTAGTGCTAAAAAAATCACTCATGAATACATACAAATCAGCCACTTCAATTGATTCAAGAACATGCACATATATGCAACTCCAATTCTACATACATTAAATTGTTCATGCATTCCATTATGAAATTAGTCTCAACCAAAATAACACATTCATACCTTTCCATGTTTGACACATGCCACTATCATTGCGAAAAAAAACAAAAAAGAAAATACCAAAATGAACACTGACAACTGAAATGAATACAACAGGAGATGCAAAATACCCAAAATGCATACCCCATTATTGCACCTACTATTCGCTATGTACAATTATTCCATGACTAGACACTCCTAAAGAATCCCCATCGTTGTCCTACAAAAGCCATCGAGATTTGAGTGCAAGTGAAGACCTACATAAAACCCTGGAGTGTCCCGCACTGTAGAAAACCCTCGGATAGAGCACACAAGTTATAAAGCAAGACCGTTGCATTACCTCGCTAAAGCCTCATCCATAAGTACATATAGAGTCTCTGTGCCTTCAAGAATGTTGATTCAAAGTGAGCTGATCTGTCACAAGCCATCACATACCAATCACACAAGCAAATAACGTTCCCTTCCAGGCGATCATCGCCCTCTCCTCTCTCTCTCTCTCCCCCTCAGGAGTGGGGAATAACTTCATATGAAAATTTTATTTATATTCACACGTTGGCCTACATTGACACTGGATGCGATTCGTGGACCTGACCACCCGATCAGGTTGATTCCACCCATCTACCAATGCAATGCAGCACACAACACACAGACACACAATGATAACACATAACATATATTAGCTAGCCCATAACGAAGCTGGATGCGGCTCATGGTTGTGACCGCCCGGCCACAATGGTTCCACTTACCTACCAACCCGTTATGGCGCGTAGCTAGGACGCAAACATATACCTCCCAAACCTATGGCGAAACTAGTTGCGGCTCGTGGTCCTAACCACCCGGCTAGGATAAATCCACCCACCTACTATCCCACCATAGCGCATTGGTACGATCACAACAACACACATTCTTTTTCTTTCCTTTCTCTTCGTTTTTTTTTTCTAGTTAATTAATTCACCCAAGTGCTGAGAATTAGGGAGAGGAAGAAAGGGACTTTCCCACTTTTCCCACACATGCATGCAAACATATACACACTAGCCTTTGACAGATCAACCACCTCTTCACTCCATTCTTTCAATTACAGACACTACATATGTATTCATCGAGTTGACTTTTCACTTGCTAACTACAGCCAGCTATGCCTTAGTCCCTCCTGTACCTATCCTTAGACGATCTAGAATGTGGGTCTCTGGGATGTCTCATGTAGCCTCACATCGTACTCGCATCCCGACACCTTTCCTAGGGTGAGTCAGGCTCAACTTCAGGAGCTCCGTCATCACTCCCTATCGTTAGCACATCTGCCCAAGCCCACGTGATATCGTTTTCCTCGTTAGGCATTTCCCTCGAAGGATCGAAATAGTAATATCGATCTCCCGCCCATCCTACATGTCGAGTCAGGTATTCCTCAAAACACTCAATGTAAAATGCAACACCCAAACCCTGGTTTATAAAGCATACCAGCCAATGCGCTTCCTCTACATCATATTCCGTCTCAAAGTCGTCGACATCTATGTCCATGTGGGTGAATGTTTGGTCTGAGAAATATATCCTTAGCTCGTACAAGTAGAGTTGCGTTATTTGGTCTGCCATTTTGTTACTTAGGCTCTAACAGTCTCTGCATAACACAAAAAAATATTAGAAGTCCAAAATTCTTGAGCTAGCACTAAATAACATTTATGACAACAAAAATCATAACAACATATGCGCATATATATATATAACTATACATCTATGTACAAGGGGTCTACTACATCCTTTCGTTGGATCTCATCTGGCCTCTCCCGTCCTAATGTCACTTGAAATATGGTTTAACTCGAAGCGCGTTAACTTTCATGGGAGCATATTCTTCTCCTAAATCTTGAATTTGCATGGAACCATTAGAGTTGAGTTCCACCACCTTAAACGGTCCTGCCCATCTTGTTTGTAACTTCCCCGGGAATTTATAATATTTACTATCATAGACTAGCACCAAATCCCCTTTTTGAATCGCATAGGTCTTGAGATTCTTATCATGCCTCTCCTTACGTCTCTTCTGAATAGCTTCGAAACTTTGCTGTGCGATGAGTCTCTTTTCTTCCAGCTTGACCAGTTGTATGTACCTTTCCTTCAATGACTCTTCCTCGCCCAACCTGGCTTATGGCCACGCTTAATGTTGGAACTTCTTTTTCGATGGGAAAGATGGCTTCCTCGCCATATACTAGGGAGAACGGAGTGCTTTTAGTCGTCACTCGGTAGGATGTTCTATACGCCCACAAAGCTTCCAAAAGTCTCTCATCCCAGTCTCTCCTATGCATAGCTACTGTCTTTGTCAGAATCTGTTCCAAAACCTTGTTGGTGACCTCCACTTGTCCATTCGCCCTCGGGTAATATGGAGTGCTTTTCCTATGTTTGATCTTATATAATTCCATTAATTCTTCGATCAGTTCGTTGACAAAATGGGTTCCTCAGAGCTTCAGAGCTTTGGCTTCTACCCAGTTGGTAACATAATCAGTGCAGACCAGAATATACCTATTGGATCTACGTCTTGAGGGAGGATCAATAGGCCCCATAAAATCAATTCCCCATTTCTCAAACGGCTTAAGAGCCAGCACTGGCGTAAGAGGAGCAGCATGTGCTAATGTTGGTTTGCCCATTCTTTGGCATTTGTCGCATTTCTTACAGTATGTGTGAGAGTCTTTGAACAGCGTTGGCCACCAATACCCAACCAATAAAATCTTTCTTGCCGTCAATTCACCAGCAAAATGTCCACCGCAGGGTTCATCATGTAATCCTCTCAACACTAGGGGTACTTCTTCTTCCTCGAGACACCTTCGATAAATGCTCTCATGAACAAAATATCGATAGAGCTGCCCCCCAATGATGCTATGGTGTTTTGCCAGTGATAATAGTTTTTGCTTCTCTCTCTTGCTTGCTCCTGGCGGATATTTAGTGGTGCATAAGAAGTTCACCAAGTCGGCATACCAAGGTACTTTAGCATCAACCTGGAATAGATGCCCATTAGGAGCATCATCGGGCACACCAGAGATTGGCTCCTCATTAACAATTCGAGATAAATGGTCAGCCAATATATGTGCTTTGCCTGGTTTGGTTACCACTCTGAACTGAAATTCTTGGAGGAGTAGCATCCACCTCATCAATCGCCCTGATAGCTCGGGTTTATTAATGATATACTTAAGGGCTTCATGATCCACATAAAACGTGAAATGCTTTCCCATTAGGTAATGTCGATACTTGTTTATCGCAAAGATCATTGAGAGGCATTCTTTCTCTGTAGTCGTGTAGTTCCTCTCAGTGCTATTCAAGTTGCGACTTGCGTAATAAATAGGGTGGTCCAACTTCTTTTCATCGGCTTGGCATAGCACTGCTCCAACCGCAGTATGAGAAGCGTCGGTATGCACATGGAATTCTTTCGTCCAGTCGGGTGCTACCAAAATCGATGCATTTATCAATCTCTCTTTGATCGAGTCGAATGCAACTTGACACTCTCCAGTCCATTGGTATTGTTGGTCCTTCCTCAAAAGATTCGTCAGTGGTGCCGCTAAGGATGCAAAATTTAATATAAAACGTCGATAATAATTCGCATGGCCCAAGAATCCTCTGAGTTGCCGCAAGTTTTGAGGAGGTGGAAGTTGTCCGATCTTTTCCACTTTATCCTCGTCAACCGCAATCCCTTTTTCGGAAATAACATGTCCCAAAAGCAATCCTCTTCGTACTCCAAATGTACACTTTTTAGGATTTAATGCGATGCCTTTTTCAATGCTTCTTCTTAAAATCGCTTCGATCCTCTCCATCATGTTTTCATCATTGCCCATGATTGCTAAATCATCGAGAAATATCTCCATCCAATCTTGCAAGTAGTCTTGATATGCAGCTATCATTGCCCTCTGGAATGTGGCCGGTGCATTGCATAATCCAAATGGCATCACACGATATGCGTATGTGCCCCATTCCGTGGTGAAAGTAGTTTTTGATTGATCCTCTTCATGGATTTGGATCTGGTTGTACCCACTGAAACCATCCAAAAATGAGTACAATTTATGGCCAGCCACTCTGTCCAAGATTTGATCAGTAAACGGCAAAGGGAAATGATCCTTCTTTGTGCGCTCGTTCAGCTTTCGATAATCTATGCAAATATGGATTTTCTTATTTTTCTTCGGAACAACTACAATTGGTGATACCCATTCGCTGGACGCGATGGGATATATGAATCCTGCTTCCAATAACTTAGTCAATTCCAACTTGATCAATTCCGAGTAGACTAGATTTGTCCGCCTAAGTCGTTGACATATTGGTCGTGTGCCTTCTTCCAAGTCTATATAATGTTGGTAGATTCGGGGATCAATTCCTCTCAGGTCACTGTATGACCATGCAAAGGCCTTGCCAAAATTTTTGAGTGTCATTCTAATGCGATCTTGTACTCCATCGGGTAACTCTGACCCCACGCTCAAGAACTTTTCTGGAAAAATTTCCCATTTTTCCACCTGAACTTCTCGCGAATATTCCTTATTCCTTGATGACACTATGATTGGAACGTGCTCTCCAATCACACGTGCATGGTTGGCCAGTAAATCATTGTTTTGTTCTTTTTCAACCGCACCCAATTTCTTAAGTTCAGCTTTTGCAATGGCTTCCCGCACTTTAGTTTTACTTTCCGCTTCCTTTTCCGATTCTCGACTTCTCTTTAGAATCTCTGCTTCTAGCATTCTAACTCTTTCTCTCAACTGTTGCACTTCCATTGTCGGAGCTAACTCCAGTTCCAGCTCTTGTTTTGAAGTTCCCTTCTCTAGGGATTGAGCAGCTTTATTTTCCTTTGCGTCTATACTCAACATGTAGCACTCAAATTCTCTTGTATGTGTCAACCATCCCAGCAATTCGTGATCGGAATCGTCGTTATAGATCAATGGATTTTGATATTCTCCCATCTTCGTGTCTTGATTCTTAAAAAGCTGCAAGTTGAACCCGTCTTGAAGCAGATTCTTGTAGGTGTCCATGTTCAAAGAAAACCTAGCTCGGGCAATCTCTTGCCTTGCTTTCTCCTTTTCTTTCTTTTCCATCTCATCGACTAGTATTGTCTTCTTCTTGTTGCTCGAGGGTGGGGATACTTGTATTTGAATCCGATCAGACTTTGGCCCTATTGAAATAAAACCTGTGCGCCAGTCATGCACACATTCGGCTTGCACCAGCCATGGCGGTCCGAGTAGGATCGAGAAGGTAGCCTCTGAGGTCCTTGGTCTTACTATCAGATAATCAACCTTAAACTCTAGACCGTCCACAACTGTGCTTACATTCTTCAAAAGACCCGCAGGCTTCACTTGTGTTTGATCTGCCATTCTCAAGGACATCGGCGTTTCTTCCATGTGGTTGAGGCCCAAAGCTTTCATCATGAACTCGGTCATAAGGTTAACTACGGCTCCACTATCTAATTGAGCACCAAGGACTGCATACCCTTTAATCTTGACCGTCACAGCTGGAGCGTTCGAATCAATTTGCGTCGTAATGCTTTGAATGATCCCTTGGACATCTTTATCTTGTCTCTTTTTATCTCGAGCTTTCCTCGGCTTCTTAATATATTCATTGTAGAATTGTTTCCTATAAGCAGGTGAACATTTTAGCAATGTGCCAATGTCTAGCGTGACTTCCGTGTCAGCGAGCAACTTTACAATATCCACTTCCTCCAAACTTTGTCTTTCCTTCCTACACCTTGGAGCCCTTAATCTTTCGGGGAATGGTGCTATGCCTGACACGAACTCCTTGGTCACTAGTGGAAGAATCTCTATCTCTTCCCCATCCTCTAACTCTTGCTGCTCAGCAAATCCTTCAATTTAGTTTTCTACCTCTCCATGTTCAGCTATCTTCTCTTGACTTGCTTTTCCGTTCTCACCTTCTAGATTTTTCTTCAAATACTCTTGAGTTCTTGTGACTACTGCCACAGTTGGCTCTTTATGTGGTTTCTTGGCCTCGTAAGCATCCACAAAGTGCATTGACGAGCTAGAACCTTCTTGAGGGTTCGGTGTCTTGAACACTACTCCGATTGTAGGAACGTGCTCTTTGAGCTCTCGATGTGGAATGCATCTGAGTATCAACATAATTCGAGGACCCTACTGGTCCTTTTTCCTTGGCGGCGGCAGCTCTTCGTTTTGGACAATCTTCATCAAAGTGGCCCTCCCCACTACAGTACCTACATAGTGGGGTATAATCAATTGGTTTCTTTTCGTTTGGACATCTAGATTGAATATGGCCAAAGCCATGGCACCTCCAACACTGGATTGGACCATCTCTTCTTTGATCACGTGCAGCTCCTCTTGGATAGTCTCCTCCTTGACCCTGAGCACCATATCCATAAGTCGGTCTGTTTTCCCAACGAGATGTAGGTGGGACACCTTGAGCGGGCAATCCCGTGTAAGGTCTTTCTCTTGTATCTCCTGATTTCATGGTCCTCTCTTCATAGGCTCTCTTGTTGTAACATCGATCCTCGGTGTGATTTGTCCTTCCACAAAAAGTGCAACGCATTCTAGGTGGTGATCTATCTATGAATACTCTCGAGACTGTAGGGCATTCTGAAGCCAAATGGCCGTAACCATGGCACTTTCCACACCATGTATTTGATCGAAACACTTGATTGGGGTTTGTAGTCACCTCGGGTTTTACTGTGTATGTTTCCTGGGTGATTGTGGCAGCTTTTATAGCTTGCGTGACCAACTCCAATATTCGTTCTTCAGTTAGCGTAGGCTTTACCTCGCCTGGCGTGCTAGTGGCAGCTACAAAAGCTGGAGTCGTCAATGCGGGACTTCCTTGGCCAGGATCTTTCATCGGTATATTTCCTGGGCCTCCCATAGGCTCGTATAAGAGCTCCATCTTCCTTTGTTGGCATAATTGTACTTCCTCCCAAAGCCTCGCTTGTTCCTTAGCATCCATTAAAGTCGCAGGTCTTGTCAGGCTGATATGCTGCTGTGCCGTAGGATCTCTCAATCCTGAAATGAATCTTCTTTTCAATGTCTCATCGTTCGGGGCATTCGCGCCCATCTTTCTTACCAACGTTTCCATTCTCTGCATATAGTTATCGATGCTCTCATTGACTCCCTGTCGTAAATAATCCATTTGTTGGGCCAATCTATCTTGGAAGCCTTGTCATCGAAACTTTGCCAAGAAGGCTTCCTTGAGCATTTGATAAGTTCCACGCTCTTGTGGTGTCAGATTCCCATACCAATTGGCTGCCTCATCACGGAGAATAGCCGGAAAAATTCTCAACCTTTGACCCTGGTCAACTACCTCATTAGCCTCACAAGTAACTTCAAACAGCTGGATAAAACTATCTGGATCTTCGTCCCAAGCACCTGAAAACTTGGTGAAGTCCCCCAAATGAACCGAAATCCGTTGAGCCATTTCAAACAGAGGTGTGATGTCAATATCACTTCGATCCCAGAAATTTAGTGCACGCAGCCTCAGGATCCCTCCTTCAAACTTCCGCAGTTGATTTGCGACTCTCCTACGGGAGTACATGTTTTTAACAGATTTCCTTGAACCAATCGAGGTCCACTCACCTGGCGGTTCCCACCTTCTCCTTTCTCTTTCAAGGGCTCTTCTCTGAGCGCGTTCCTCTATTTGTGTTTGTGTTGCTCCTGAGGATGAGCTCCCCTCGCTCATGTACTAGATCTGGGGTCCGCAAGCTCGGCCAACATGTGGCGCTAGGCGAACCTATGGCACTCTCTTATAGAGACGTACCAAGCTATTCCCGGCAAACGCACCAAAATGTTAGGTTCCTAAGCCCAAGGAAAAGATGATTGTGGAAGCCTTTATTTTGCTTAACCCCTCGCAATCGGTCTACTTGGATTACCTAGAGCCCACAATTATCTCGCAATGGATTCTTCCTATGTCTATGCACTAGCTCATATGTTCCCGGCAACCGCACCAAAATGTTTCGTTCTCTTGGTCCAAGGGAAAGTGCCTATACCCAGTGATGTTTTACCCAAATTTCCTGATACTAGGTCAAATTCTATCATCCTAAATACCCAATTTCACTCCAATGTAGCCTTGGAGAAGACAGAAAAATAAGTGCACAAATAAGTGTCCAACCCCAATGATTCCTCCTGACAGCCTCCCTCTCTCTTGGTTCACCCTTTCTTCCTTTTGCTATTTTGCATCCACATGTACACACACATTCATACGAATGCACCCCTCCACACTCTCTGTGACTGGTTTGTATGTACACTTTTACACACCCGCTCACTTCTTCCACTTGCGCTCACTTATCTTCAAAAACAGATCCTGATACACTCTCTCTTTTTCTTTCCCTCAATCCTTCTCCCACACTCACACTTGCACATGCATGTTCATCATCGCTCGGGGAAATCCCATGCCCCCTCGTACGCGCTCACATACTCACCCCGTTGCTCCCACTTTCTCCTTCCTCTTTCTTTTTTTTGGGCATCCCTTTTTTTTTTTGCAGCCAAAATCTCAATGTTCATTAAAATAAAAAGTCTCACTCATCAAGTGGAATGTATCTTAGAAATAGGTTCATGACCGGTTCATCGCTTGGAATCCATCAAAATCAAAGTCAGAGCACGTGAGAGTCAGGTGTTGATTACATAAATAAAGCTTTGCACCAAAAACGGTGTGTATTTACTCTACATATATCATGTTCATAAAGCATGTGATAGAGTAATACATTGATTCAATCTACTGTGTGCAAACATTAAAAGACAATTCCATATGCTTAGCAAATCTAAATATGTACTCCAGAACTGATTGCTTGTCATGCTCCGTTCACGGAATAACAAGACCCAGATGATCACAGAAATATCTGCAAAGCTATGAACACCGGTTTTGGTGCTTCATTGTGCATCAAACACTCCTTTGCAATAATTTATGATGTTACCTCTTCAGAACCGTAGTGCTTCATGGAACACCGAGGCATCTGATGAAGCATCTCCTCCGAATTAGATATCACGGAACCCTTCAGCAAATTCCCGATCGATCTCTTGATCTAGCAGTATCTCAACTCCCATCCAAAAGCATATCTGTCCCTACCCCCTGCGCACTCTTAGCTACTTCCAGGTAAGATCTTAGTCTCCCCTGCAGTCCACAATAACAGATGGATCTCCGCAGTTCTATGCAGAACTTTGCATCGATTAATAATCCGCTCCCACGAGCAAGTAGCAAGCCACTTCACATTACTTAACATGCGAATTCCGATTTCAGAGCATTAAAGGGATTCTAATCTACACAGCAAAAGAAGCTTTGATTCCTCAACCACGTCCATGTCCTGCTGTTCACAGAAAATTGTTTTGCGTGATGCTCTTCGTTCTTAGCATCTCTTCAAGTTGTAGACACTTCAAGCAGAAACTAAAAATGTGCGCTAGAATTTCATGAATGAGATTTACGCTAAGTCTTGCTTCTATTAAAGATGCTCTTGATAATCACCCAAGTGTCGTTGATTACTTCAAACACGAAGATGCACGAAGTCCTCCGTTGATCGTCCTATTATATGCACATAGGGAAAAGGTCATAAGCAATTTTATTTTCAGCTATGGGCGCCATCAATAGAGAGCTTCAACTACATCCAGGTCATCATCATCATCATCATGAATCAATGTGATACAACAACTTGAGATTGGGCGGAGGGCTTACAGGTTTTCGCACATTGCATGCAAACAAAAATAAATAACACAGAGAGAGAGAGAGACCTCCACCAAAGGAACTGTTAACCTCTTGGAGCTGCGCCATTCGCTACAAGGGTTGCATTTTGATGAGGGCTTGCAGCTACGGGTGCCATCAACGCATGGAACACTTCGCCTTCTTCCGTCGATACCGCTTGCCTGCTTGTCACCTTGCTTATAACCCGTTGTGCTGTTGTGACTTGCAATGGACATGTACAGGTCCCGGATCTACCAGGTACTCTCCAAAAAAAATGGAATCTGCCGGATGATAATCCCCAAAAGACTTGACCTCCCTCCCCCAAATTGTGAGGATGCTGATGCTCCCTCCTCTTCGATCGAAGGCAACTCCCTTTCACAGTCAGCAGCTCCCTTGAGAAAGAATGGTTCCTCCTCAGCGTCCCCCCCCCTTGCACACATGCCAATTCATGGGGTATATCTTCCCCGTCATAAACAGCAACGACCCCTATGCTCTGCCAAGTCAGAGCCATAAAAACCCCCATCTCTCTTTTTTCCTGACAAAAAAACGGAAAGGAGGGGGAGAGTATTCTGACAGAAATAACCTCCCCAAGCTCTGAAAAAGTGACGCATGGGTTCCCATTCGATGACATGGCAACTAGAGATGCCTCCTCGTCCTGAACCCCCCTCCAATTGCGCTGCCCAGCACCACACGTTCCTCCCCACCCAGGCAGACAATGAGATAGCGTCCGAATGAATATAATGCAAAAAAAACTTCATAGCAGTCTCGTATGATCTCAAATACAAGAGCAGCATGTGAGCTGCATAAAGAACCGTAAGATTCAATTGCATATAGTGGGAGGATTAAGACTACTCCAATTATCCACTTTTGCTCCTCTAAGCAGATCACAAAATCTTGAATTCTAGCCTCCAATGATTTTTTTTTCTGATTGCATCGCACAAAAAATTGCAATTAGTAAGTCTTGCCACCATGTAAGAAAGACTATTGACTTAAAACATAGAAACTTTGCCAATGGGCGAATTGGCGCAAGTTCTTCCTTTGTGACATTGTAAAACCCCTATTCCACTTGAATTCTCCTTCACCATAAGACCCCAGCATTGCAAAATCAATGCAACCATAGCACCGAGAGTCTTCAATATCATAAATTGAATGATGCCGAATTTGAATGACTGGTAGAAATGCTTCCCCAGATACCATGGCTTTAGAATAAAATTAAGAGGGAAACTATGCTTGACCGCAACTCTGCCTGCAGTCTGAATAAGGAGTGGAGTACGTGGACCTGCAACTGCTTGCCTTTCCATAGACTCATTAGTCTTTTCCTCCCATAGATGTGGCTTTTCATGGCACCGCCAGCTTGAAAACACCTCTCTCTGAAGTGACTCTCTATCCCCATCCACTGAAAACCATGCATAGCTTCACCCCTACTGCTCTTGATCCTTGTGTCCACATTTGAGTAGATCTTATCATCACCAGACACCTATTCTCATTGCAAAACACCTATGTCCAAACAAATATTCTCCAAAAATGGAAGCATGTTAGTGCACCAAAACCAACCATTTATTGAGCTAACACATTTTCCTCATTTGCTTAGTGCAAGTTTGAGAGAGAGCAAGTGTGCATTGTTGTTTTTGTGTGTTTTTGCATGTTTCTTGCAGGATTCAGCATCATCACCATCTCCAGCAAGCTCAGCACGTATGGAATCTTTCTGTGCAAGCCCCGAGGCATCGAGCTCGAGCTATCGCGACACACCGAAAAGTTGACCCAATCACGATTCTAAGTGCACCACGACACAGTGCAGCCTGAGAGCTCTTAGGATCACTAGCCCGATCAACAAAATTCACCAGATCCTGACCTATCGTGACACTCCCAAGTATCGCGACACACCGAGGTATCGCGACACTTCCAAGTATCGTGACACTTCCACCTATCACGACACTTCGACCTATCGCGACACTATCAAGTATCGTGACACTATCAAGTATCGTGACACTATCAA
This sequence comes from Ceratopteris richardii, assembly GCA_020310875.1. Classification (NCBI taxonomy): domain Eukaryota; kingdom Viridiplantae; phylum Streptophyta; class Polypodiopsida; order Polypodiales; family Pteridaceae; genus Ceratopteris; species Ceratopteris richardii. Next base: position 170,687,541 of record CM035427.1, read on the forward strand.
GTATCGTGACACTTCCACCTATCGCGACGCTTCGACCTATCACGACACTTCCAAGTATCGTGACACTTCCACTTATCGCGACACTTCGACCTATCGCAACACTTCGACCTACCGCGACACTTCCACCTATCGTGATACTTTGACCTATAGCGACACTTCCACCTATCGCGATACTTCCACCTATCGCGACACTTCCACCTATCGCGACACACCGACTCGACCTATCGCGATACACCGGCTTAACGCATGAAATTTTAGGGTGAAGTAATTGAGTGAATTGAGGTACTTTTGGGCTTAATTTTGGACACATTGGGATGATATTAGAGCCTTAGAAGTGGGCAGAATACCTAAAAACCAGGGAGGAATTTCCTGAACCTTGAGAGCCTGTTTTGACCCCTAGATGCCTGAATGGGCATAACTTCACCATACGAACTCCGATTGATGAGATTTTGATCTCGTTGGAAAGCTTGTTGAGAACATGTATTTTTAAGTTGGCCTTTAGGTGGAACTGGGTGGTCATAAGATTTTGGGGGTACAGTGAGTTAGTCCAAGGGGGGCCTTTAATTGTTGATGTGTGTCTTTCAATCCATTGTGGTAAAGGAGCTATATTGACTTGTGAACTTTTGCAGGAACATTGTGTGCACTCAAGGCATTCCAAGGCAAGCTAGCAAGGGTGAGTACCAAGCTTGGGAGAAGGCTTCCTGGGTTGGTGTAGCAGTCTGAGAAACCAGAGGATTGAGGTTGGAAGTTCTCTCAACCCTCCTTGGTCAATTCCTAGCTTAGGCTAATACGACTTAGGTGTGGTGATTAATTAGAGCAATGCTAGGCACTAATCAAGTCCAAGAGAACTAATCAACAAAGTACAAGCATTAGGTAGAGCTTAAGTGTGAAAATTCTAAGGAACAAAAGTAAACTTGAATCGAGCAAATATCAAGTGCGGAATTCACTTAAGTACTCCTGATGATGATTTCAAACAAGAGCTTAACACAATAGTCAACTAAAAAGAACAAAGTGATTGGTGCAAATTAACTTGCAACGAGAGGGGACTTGGGACCAAGAGGGTAGAGAAACCAGACATATGAACCTTAGGTCAGGCAGACACTTAGGCCAAGACCGACAAAGCCTCAGATCTTCTGAAGCTAGTGTCAATCACACTGCTAGGTCTTGGGCCCAGTAGTTGAGTGATTACCCGTACACTCCCAGATCAGAAACAAGTGATTCTGAGATGTCCTATAACATGGAGAGACCAGTAGGTAGTTCAGGGTTGGTGTACCTAGAAAAGCCAGAAGGACCTTACAAGACTCAATTGGAATACATCAGGACTAATCGTCTAGGTGCTCGTATCTATGAAGACGGCTTGAGAAGATCAGTGGTCTAGATTAAGAACCCCGATCAACCCCACAGACTAGAATACCCGGTAGTCAAGTTCGAGAATAAAGCATATCTAGATAAAGAGGGGACTATGTATGTAGTCACCGATCACCGAGACATGACAGACGAATTTGGCAATGTGATCGCTGAGACTGACATGGGTGACATAGAGCAAGGAAACTTAGAGAGAGAGCTGGGGACTCCCCGTGGTAAATCTGTCTTGACCAGAGTCATGACTCCAGAGTGGATTCCCCAGGATAATAAAAGCATAGATTTGCTTTTAAATCGAGAAACCGATGAGGATTTTTGGAGATATAAGCCTGCCCAGCCTCATGAAGTAGGTGCTCTCACAATTTATGAGTTTAAAGACCCGGAGAGCCCTGGCAAAGTGACCTACTTAGACAATATGTCAGAGAGGATCTTCGTGGTCTCAGAGCATGGGAGACATGCCTACACTTGGAAGGGTGAATTTGTTTTTCCCCAACCTCGGTCCAATGTGTCCTACAGTCACCAAGGAGCTGGGACCTCCCAAGCTCATGGAGCTCAACGAGATAGAAGTAGAGACAGACCTCAAGTAAGCTTTCCCAACCCCCTGGGAAGAGAAAGGATGAGAAAAAAAACAGATATGAGAGACCTAGAACCCCAAGGAACCAAAGAAATGCTGACGAATTCCCTTTGCCAAGGTCGAGAGAACACACTAGGACCCTAAGGCCAACTCAATTAGTGAAGTCCATGAAGAACTATTTTGATGGCACAGGAGACCCATACGATCATGTAGCTGAATTTAGACAAGTCTTGAGAGCAGAACAAGTGGAGGACCTATTCACACAATACAATGCTTTTGGTCTAACCCTTAGGAACACTGCCCTTACATGGTTTCAACCCCTGAATGAGAGGCAGTTTAGGAGCATAGACCAACTTTTAGAGGGCTTTTGTCACTGAGTTCTCTAAGAGTGCATACTGCATATACCTCCTCCCTGATTCACAACTTCAAGCAGACACCTCAAGAGACTGTTAGACTGGCGGGAAGACGGTTTAGGCAATACCTAGAGAGGTGCCCAATGCCTGAGTTACCCACACCAGCCAAGCAAGTGGCTTTGTTCTTAGATGGATTGTTGAGCACCAAGCTCAGGTCATATGTGTATTTGAAGGACCCCAGAACTATAGAAGAATGCGTGCGCATGTGCATAGACATTGAGGATAATCTAGGCGAGGAATTAGAACTTTCAAAAATCTACAAAGATTCAGATAGCTCTACTACCCTCTCTTCCTTGCAATCCACATCTATTGAGGAACTTGCTGAGAAAGAAGCTCAGAAACTAGGAGTCTCTAGTAAACAAATACCAAGGTTTGCACCAGTGAAAAGATGCTATACCTGTGGAGGTGACCATATGGCGAATGTATGTCCCATTATGGCCCAACCCCAAGTGAATCCCAGTAGCCAGTGCTGCACCATAGAACGAAGGTACACCAACCACACCGCGCAAGACTGCCCCTACAATAAGCAAGCAGTTAGGCAGACGTACCCTCAACCATATCCACAACAGGGTAGATACCAAAATTAGTACCCACCACAGCAATACAATAGACCACAACAACCTTATCAGCCACCTTATCAAGGGCAGTAGAGACCTCAACCAGTCCTAGCGCAGCAACCCCCTGCTCCAACCAATGTGATCCCAGTGAAATATACATCTGCTGAAGAAAATCTGAACAAAGCCATAGTCCGAGTCACCCCGTTGCTATCAGACAGTGATCCAATTGACCATAGTTTTGACTCCACACATATTGATAGCCCACATGCTTACTACATGCACTCACCCGAGCATAATGAGTCATACTATTATGAGGACCCAAGTGAAAATAGTGGGGAGCCTGAGTATGCTAATGTCATGTACACAAACCCCAACTCTAGACCTCAACCTAGGTAGGTACGACCCCCATTTCCTAGAGGACCATGCCTCAAATGTCAGGGAGATCACCTTATACGTGATTGTCCACTGCCTGCCCATACACAATCCCAACTAGTGACCATTCAGGGCTTCTGTCAAGATTGTGGGAAAGAGCATCTTATACGACACTGCCCAAAGAATCCCAATAACCTGCCAAAAATCACTCCTATCAACGTCATTGGACTAGTAGTGGACTCTATAGTAAGTGTAACCTCCACTGCCCCAGTGCATGTGATCACTAGAGCTCAAGCCTTGCAGCAGACCCAAGGAGTAGGGCAGCAAAAGAGTTCGGAGGTTAGTGAGACAGAGAGTATAACCAAGAAAAGGACAAGAGCATGGAGAGATAGTCGGGAGAGAATGAAAAGACAATGGTCATAGAAAATGAGCGAACTTGAAGAAAGCTTGAGAGAAACCAAAGCAAAGATAAGTGAACTTGCATCTCAAAACCACGCTCACACTACCCCACCACCACCACCATTTCCATCTGCCTCCAACCTATCACCTTCTATTTCCCAACCTTCTAATACACCACCCTTAACCTGCCCCCCACCCAGAGTAGGATCAGTCCTAGTGGATCCCACTCCTCAGGATCTAGACATGATGCTTAGAGCATATCAGGCCAGAATCCAAGAAGGGCCAAATGTAACCGATCATGAGAAATGTTACCCTAGAGCCGATCTAGAGATAGAGCGAACAAAACTTTGTGCCAAAATGGTCGAATTGGCACAAGCCATGTTTGAAGCCAGTCATTTGTTCAATGGCTCTAACTCCATTAGAACACCATTGCACTTTGATGGTCTATTGGATAGATTGGAGAGGTTACTTACAAAGTCTAGGAAAGGAGTCACCTCCCAGATTAAGGAGAGTGCAAGAGATAGAATAAGCCTTCCTCCCTGTTCGTCCTCTTAGCCCAAGGGAAATTGCATACGCTCAATGATATTTTGCCCAACCCTTCTGATACTAGGTCAGTTTAGATCTCCCTAAGTCCACAATTTCACTCTGATGTATCGCGGGAAGATACGGGCAAGTACATGCACAAAGGGGCATCCAACTCTAGTGGTTACCTTTTGGGACCTCCCCCTTTCTTTGCTCACGCTTTCCAATTCCACTTAATTCCTCATTCTCTCTTTCACTTGCTCTCACCTTCCGAGTCCCCTTAGTTCCTCGATCTCATTGACTCCCTGTCGCAGGTAATCCATCTGTTGGGCCAATCTATCTTGGAAGCCTTGTCGTCGAAACTTTGCCAAGAAGGCTTCCTTGAGCATCTGATAAGTTCCACGCTCTTATGGTGTCAAATTCCCATACCAATTGGCTACCTCATCACGGAGAATAGCTGGAAAATTCCTCAACCTTTGACCCTGGTCAACTACCTCATTGGCCTCACAAGTAACTTCAAATAGCTGGATAAAACTATGAGGATCCTCGTCCCAAACACCTAAGAACTTGGTGAAGTCCCCCAAATGAACCGAAATCCGCTGAGCCATTTCAAACAGAGGTGTGCTGTCAATATCACTTCAATCCCAGAAATTTAGTGCACGCGGCCTCAGGATCCCTCCTTCAAATTTTTGCACTTGATTCGCAACTCTCTTACGGGAGTACATGTTTTTGGCAGATTTCTTTGAGCTAGTCGAGGTAGACTCACCTTGCGACTCCCACCTCTTCCTTTCTCTTTTAAGGGATCTTCTCTAAGCGCGTTCCTCTCTTTGCGTTTGTGTTCCTTCTGAGGATGAGCTCCCCTCGCTCATGTACTAGATCGTGGGTCCGCAAGCTCGGCCAACATGTGGCGCTAGGCGAACCTATGGCACTCTCTTATAGAGATGTGCCAAGCTTTTCCCGGGAGACGCACCAAAATGTTCGTCCTCTTAGCCCAAGGGAAATTGCATACGCTCAATGATATTTTGCCCAACCCTTCTGATACTAGGTCACTTCAGATCTCCCTAAGTCCACAATTTCACTCTGATGTATCGCGGGAAGATACGGGCAAGTACATGCACAAAGGGGCATCCAACTCTAGTGGTTACCTTTCAGGACCTCCCCCTTTCTTTGCTCACGCTTTCCAATTCCACTTAATTCCTCGTTCTCTCTTTCACTTGCTCTCACCTTCCGAGTCCCCTTAGTTCCTCGATCTCTCTTTTAGCTGCTCCTTCCCACCTCCTTTTGCCCTTATTTCTTTTGCCCACACACTTGACCTCTACACACTTAGTCTTCCAGGCTCGCTTCCTCTCATGCATACATCTACACACATGTAATTAGCCACACTCTCACCTGCCCACACTTGCTCACAGCCACATGCACTCACAATCATACACTTTTATTCACACCCGCACTTCCCCTCTAATTTTAAATTTCAGCCTCAGCCTCACCTCCTCCTTTGCTTCCCAATGTACCCACTTCCACTAATGTGTCTCAATCTATCCCTTGTGGAATTGGCACATCAACGCTTCCACGCAGAGTTGGTATGGAGTGGTGCTAGAGATATCTACAATGCAAGAACGAATCACTAACACCATCCCCTTAGAGATTGCTGATCAGGAATCAATAAACGAAAAGTGATTCAATTGCACATCGCCAAAACCGGTAGTTGGTTGTTTCACATCCTCCCATTATCTATATCATCCACCGCAAGCATAGAAGGTCAGTTTCCTAATTGATGTTGTTGTGTGGCTTTTCCCATGCAGCGCTAGTGCAATCTTGTAACAAATCATGATGCTGTTTTAAGATATATACGTCATTCACACCCAAGAGTGATCCGCACGTTAAAGGAAATAATTTCTTTCACTATAACGTGAAGGCATTTTGAGAACACAAACAGTTTTCTTGATATCCGTATGAACAAGTGAATTGTTGCCTCATCTCAACTTTTCTCTCCAACCCCCTCGTTTGCACACCGAAAACATGCGATCAATGTAAGAGTTAGCATACACGTTCCTTGTCTATTCGCATTGGGGTCAACGTTCCTTGTCTATTCGCATTGGGGTCAGAATGCAGTACTACGGTCCTCATTTGTCTCGAGCATCATTTCAAAATTTGCGGCCCAGATCAAAAGCTATAGTACTAGCCTACGTTCAAAAGACCATCTTTGAGTTTAGAATGCAACACATCCAGACAATTATATGTCCGACAATATGTATACTCACATTATAAACACTCAAGGCATCTGCTCTGCTGCGGTGATCCCTATTTAGAAAAACTTAGATTCCGGCAAAGGAGACAAAACATGAGAGAACCTATTGTATGGGGAGGAAAACCACTCAAGATGCATTCAAGCAACAAAAAATGTAACACGTAGGCTTATTCATCATAAGGAAATCAATCGCACTGACTCACACCAGAATGGACAATTCTTGTATCCTGTGTACGGAACTCGAGCCACTAATCATTTAGCTAAACCATCAGCCATTGTGAGGATATCGCATAACATTTGCATTGCTAAATCATTACACATGAGCCCTGGGCGTACCTACATGCAAATTCTTTACCGTCCTCTTATTTTTTCTTCAAATGCTAAACCAGTGACTAAATTCAATGCCAACATTATGTCTAACACCACACACTAATCGAACAACACACCGCAGCATAGGCGCTATCACGTATCCATCATCAAGCATGTATAGGGAAACAATCATTATAAAATCAAACCAGTACTCACAAACCATCTCCAACACAGGTTATCACCCGAAATGAACAGTTCAAAATACATGCGGACGGTGTAGAAGAATCAAAGATGGACCTTGTAGTTGATAACGCCTTGGTAATGGATCGAATGTGTTGCAGACGGTGTGGAGAGCTTCAACCTGCGTAAACTTGACTTCTCCATGATAGGATCTATTGCGAAGAATAGCGATTCCTTGTTCATAGAGCCTTATGGCTACTTCAGCATCCTGGAGATGGTCTTCTCAATAGTCCCTCTGGAACTCCTTTAGTATACTATCCCTCAGTCTATTGTCCAACACTTGGCTCCCTTGTTCCATTCCGTCGTCTGCCCCTATCCAATTCAGAGCGACTGCAAAGCCAAGCCCAATCGACCACGTTGCCTTTTCCCTCTGTCTGTACTCGAAGCTCCACCCAACAACAGCTAAAGTTTCCCGTCGATGGCAAAGCAGAAGACCTCCCCTGCGTTCTTCTCCGTGTCCCCTTGCCCTTGATCTTCTCAGCCCAAACAGCACAGGTAGAATATTGTGCAGTGCTGAACTTGAGGGCTTTATCTTCAGAAAGGGACCAAGCTAAGGATGCGATGCACACTGTTTGATCTAGTTTGGCTATCTGTGGTTTCAGCAGTCGACGTTGTGCTTGCATAAATGCTGAAACACAACGCTCTTAGTTGATGTTAACACAGAAAATCCCGTGGAAGAACAGCCCCGGAGAGACGACTGAGGAATACAGCCCTCCTAATGATACCCAAAATGAATTCGCTTCCATCCCCTTTTAATGTGGCTACCTCTCCCACAAAACTGTATAGAACCTCCGCCTCCTTGGAGCCCTCGAACACTATATACTCAGAAGGACAAGGCTCTATTGCACACGCACCCTATGGATCCTCCCTGCGTGATCTCCCGTAACTCTTTTTTTCACGAGCAGAAAAAGGAAGAAGAAAACTAGATGTTGCCTTCCCTCTTTTATTTATTTTTTTCTCTGCGGGTCAATCAGAAACAGCGAGAGGCAAAAGGTCTGCTGCCCCTGTCATCCTTCTGCTGCCACAAAATTCGTGTAGCAAAAAACAAAAGAAGTTTCTTTTCTGCACACAAAACAGAAAGCGGACAATTTTGTTTTTATCCTCTGACAATTAAAACCGCCAGCCTTTGGGATAAGAACAAAGAAATGGCTGAAACACCTCCACATCTCTGAATTCTTCTTCGATAAGGTGTCGAAGATCAATTTCCAGAAATCGATCAAACGATTGTATTTGATGATTGATAAGAAAGCATCCCCCCTGAAACAAAGCCGCTTCTAATTTCCTCTGCACATCAGTATTTCCTATGTTCTTAGGAGGCTTCTCCATGCTCAATCCCTGTGAAGCAGCTTCTGAGAACCCTTGATGATAAAATATCCTCCAACTTCAAAAGCACAATGGCCTTTTTCAAGTGAAACCTTTTCTCTACATCCCTGCAATCATCAATAAGAAGATCCCACCATCACTGGAATTCTCCCAATCGAAACATTCTTCACAGTTTCTTCCTGTTCGATTTCTTCTCCTTTCCTGTTCAAACAGCCCATGCTTGACTTCTCATTATAATTCATAGTCGATAAGCCCTGCTTTCCTTTACCAATATCTGCATATACATTCTTTTTATCTTTCCCCTTTTTTTGTTTTTGAGCTTTCCACTTTCATAATGCTTAAAGACCTAGATGTGTATATTTGTTTGTATCTCTGCACTGTAAGTCAGCTTTCTTAATCGAGCCTCGTCCGGGAAAAGATGGCTTGCATGCCCTTCCTTTGATGTCCATTTAGGCAGTATTATTTGTAAGCCTTGAAAAGACAAATTTGCCCGCCTCCAGCTAGGGTTTGGAGTGGGGTTGGTACCCACATAGCTAGCAAGCACCTACAATAACCCAAAGTTGCTTATCCCTCCAATATTCTTAATGTCCGTACCACTCCATCACATCTCCAATATACCCGTAGCAATGATAGAAAGAAACAACCCAAGAAACCAAAGACTCGCAATGTTGTTGATCATGGGAATAATTCCAATCAAAGTGTTCCAAGAAACAATGCTTCGGACTTCGAGTTTGTTAAACACTCTCTGCAATATGAACTTCAAACCCTTTGAAAGCTGCTCCAGTGCTACTAAAACACTTCAACAACCAGGTGAATGTCACTGAATTTGGAGAAACTTCCTCCTCATACATAGATTCAATGCAACGTAGAGCATCTTCAACACACCCATGTTTGACATATGCACCAAAGTGTTGCGCATTAGGGGCTCTTTTTCTAAGCCTATATTGATTATTCCATCATGTATCTCCCAGCTTTTTGATATGGTTCCTGTACTTGCATAGGCCTTCAGACTTTGGTGGCCACCATGACAAAAAGCCATGTCCCCAAGTATTGCCTCCCTTGACAGCATTCCTCTCTGACCAAGAAGTCATCATGTAGTTGCAAATACCTCTCGTCAACCATTTGATCAATTCTTCAAGTACCTGCAATCAAACAAATTCCCTTGCCAAATACAAACATATTAGTGCATAAAAAGCAACCATTTCTTGAGCTAACATACTCCCCTCTTCTTATTTGCGAAGTCGTCCTCGACGAGCCACTCTATGATTCCATATAATCCACACAACAGTGAACATGTCAGTTTACAACTTGTATTACCTTTTCATCGAGCCATCCTTCCCACTGGACCTCCACCCATTGAAGCTATTAGTGCTAAAAAAAAGATCACTCATGAATACATACAAATCACTCTCTTCCAAAATGATCCAAGAACATGCACATATATGCAACTCCATATTCCCACATGCATCAAATTGCTCATGCATTCCATTATGAAAATAGTCTCAACCAAAATAACACATGCATACCTTTCCATGTTTTACATATGCAACTATCGTTGCAGAAAACAGAAGAGAAAATACTGAAATGAACAACGACAACTGAAATGAATCCAACCGGAGATGCAACATACCCAAAATGCATACCCCATTATTGCACCTACTATTTGCTACGTACAATTATTCCATGACTAGACACTCCCGAAGAATCCCCATCGTCGTCCTACAAAAGTCATCGAGACTCGAGTACAGGTCAAGTCCTACATAAAAACCCTAGAGTGCCCCACACACTAGGAAAACCCTCGGATAGAGCACACAAGTTATAAAGCAAGATCGTTGCATTACCTCGCTAAAAGTCTCATCTATAAGTACATATACAGTATCCGTGCCTTTGAGAATGTTGATTCAGAGTGAGCTGATCTATCACAAGCCACCATACTAATCACTCAAGCAAATAACATTCCCTTCCAGGCGATCGTCGCCTTCTCCTCTCTCTCTCTCTCCCCCTCAGGAGTGGGGAATAATTTCATATGTAAATTTTATTTATATTCACACGTTGGCCTACGTTGACAATGGATGCGATTCGTGGCCCTGACCACCCGGCCAAGTTGATTCCACCCATCTACCAATGCAATGCAGCGCACAACACACAACCACATAACATATAAAGCTAGCCCATAACGAAGCTGGATGCGGAAAACACAAACATGTACATCCCAAGCCTATGGCGAAACTAGTTGCGGATCATGGTCCTAACCACCTGGCTAGGATAACTCCACCCACCTACTAGCCCACCATAGCACGTTGGTACAATCACAACAACACAATGTTTTTTCTTTCTTCTTTTTTTTTTCATAGTTAATTAATTTACCCTAGTTCTGAGAATTAGGGAGAGGAAGAAAGGGTTGCTCTCCACTTTTCCCACACATGCATGCAAACATACACACTCTAACCTTTGACAGATCAACCACCTCTTCACTCCATTCTCTCAATTACAGACACTACATATGTATTCATCGAGTTGACTTTTCACTAGGTAACTACAACCGGCTATGCCTTGGTCCCTCATATACCTATCCTTAGATGATCTAGAATGTGGGTCTCCGGGATGTCTCATATAGCCTCACCTCGTACTCGTATCCAGACGACTTCCCTAGGGCGAGTCAGGCTCAACTTCAGGAGCTCTATCATTGCTACCTATCATTAACAGATCTGCCCAAGCCCAAGTGATATCGTTCTCTTCGTTAGGCATTTCCCTCGAAGGGTCGAAATAGTAATATCGATCCCCCGCCCATCCTACATGTCGGATCATGTATGTCTCAAACCACTCAATATAAAACATAATATCCAAATCCCCTTCTTGAGTCGCATAGGTCTTGAGATTCTTGTCGTGCCTCTCCTTACGTCTTCTCTGAATAGCTTCCAGACTTTGCTGTGCAATGAGTCTCTTTTCTTCTAGCTTGACCAGTTGTATGTACCTCTCCTTCAATGACTCTTCCTCTCCCAGCCTGGCCTCGATGGCCACTCTTAATGTCGGAACTTCTTTTTCGATGGAAAGATGGCTTCCTCGCCATATACTAGGGAGAACGGAGTGCTCTTAGTCGTCACTCAGTAGGATGTTCGATACGCCCACAAAGCTTCCAAAAGTCTCTCATCCCAGTCTCGCCTATGCACAGCTACTGTCTTTGTCAAAATCTATTCAAGAACCTTGTTGGTAACCTCCACTTGTCCATTCGCCCTCGGGTAATATGGAGTGCTTTTCCTATGTTTGATCTTATACAATTCCATTAATTCCTCAATCAGTTCATTGACAAAGTGTGTTCCTCTATCACTCACTATCTCCAACGGACATCCGAATCGGGTGATAATTTGTTCATACAAGAATTTAGCTACATCAATAGCTCGGTTAGTCTTTAGAGCTTTGGGTTCTACCCACTTGGTAACATAGTCAGTGCAGACCAAGATATACCTATTGGATCTACGTCTTGAGGGAGGATCAATAGGCCCCACAAAATCAATTCCCCATTTTTCAAGAGGCTTAAGAGCCAGCACCGGCGTAAGAGGAGCTGCATGTGCTAATGTTGGTTTGCCCATTCTTTGGCATTTGTCGCATTTCTTGTAGTATGTGTGAGAGTCTTTGAACAACGTTGGCCACCAATACACAGCCAATAAGATCTTTCTTGCCGTCAGCTCACTAGCAAAATGCCCACCGCAGGGTTCATCATGCAATGCTCTCAGAACTAGGGTTGCCTCTTCTTCCTCAAGACACCTCCGATAAATGCTCTCATGGACAAAATATTGATAGAGCTGCCCACCAATGATGCTATGGTGTTTTGCCAGTGCTAATAGTTTTTGCTTCCCTCTCTTGCTTGCTCTCGGCGGGTATTTAGTGGTGCATAAGAAATTCACCAAGTCGGCATACCGAGGTACCTTAGCATCAACCTGAAATAGATGTCCATGAGGAGCATCGCCGGGCATACCAGAGATTGGCTCCTCATTAATAATTCGAGATAAATGGTTAGCCAATATGTGCGCTTTGCCTGGTTTGGTTACCATTGTGAACTGAAATTCTTGGAGGAGTAGCATCCACCTCATCAATCGGCCTGATAGCTCAGGTTTATTGATGATATACTTTAGGGCTTCATGATCCACATAAAACGTGAAATGCTTTCCCATCAGATAGTGCTGATACTTGTTTACCACAAAGATCATCGAGAGGCATTCCTTCTCTATAGTCGTGTAGTTCCTCTTAGTGCTATTCAAGATTCGACTTGTATAATAAATAGGGTGGTCCAACTTCTTTTCATTGGCTTGGCATAGCAGTGCTCCAACCACAGTATGAGAAGCGTCTGTATGCACATGAAATTCTCTCGTCCAGTCAGGTGCTACTAAAATTGGTGCATTTATCAATTTCTCTTTGTTCAAATCGAATGCATCTTGACACTCTCTAGTCCATTGATATTGTTGGTCTTTCCTCAAAAGGTTAGTCAGTGGTGCTGCTATTGATGCAAAATTTAATATAAATCGACGATAATAATTAGGATGTCCCAAGAATCCTCTGAGTTGCCGCAAGTTTTGAGGAGGTGGAAGTTGTCCGATTTTTTCTACTTTATCCTCGTCAATCGCAATCCCTTTTTCAGAAATAACATGTCCCAAGAGCAATCCTCTTCGTACTCCAAATGTACACTTTTTAGGATTTAATGCGATGCCTTTTTCAATGCTTCTTCTTAAAATAGCTTCGATCCTCTCCATCATGTTTTCATTGTTGCCTCTGATCGCAAAGTCATCGACGAATATCTCCATCCAATCCTGCAAATAGTCTTGATATGCAGCTATCATTGCCCTCTGGAATGTGGCCGGTGCATTGCATAATCCAAATGGCATCACACGATATGCATACGTACCCCATTCTATTGTGAAAGTAGTTTTTGATTGATGCTCTTCATGGATTTGGATCTGGTTGTACCCACTGAAACCATCCAAAAATGAGTACAATTTATGGCCAGCCACTCTGTCCAAGATTTGATCAGTAAACGACAAAGGGAAGTGATCCTTTTTTGTGCGCTCCTTCAACTTCCGATAATCCATGCAAATGCGGATTTTCTTATTTTTTTTCGGAACAACTACAATTGGTTATATCCATTCCCTGGATGCGATGGGATATATGAATCTTGCTTCCAATAACTTAGTCAATTCCAGCTTGATCAATTCCGAGTAGACTAGAGTTGTCCACCTAAGTCGTTGACATATTGGTCGGGTGCCTTCTTCCAAATCTATATAATGTTGGCAGATTCGGGGATCAATTCCTCTCAGATCACTGTATGGCCATGCAAAGGCCTTGCTGAAATTTTTGAGTGCCAATTTAATGCAATCTCGTACTCCATCTGGTAGCTCTGATCCCACGCTCAAGAACTTTTCTAGAAAAACTTCCCATTTTTCCACCTGAGCTTCTCGCGAATATTCCTTATTCCTTGATGACGCTGTGATTGAAAAGTGCTCCCCGATCACGCGTGCATGGTTGGCCAGTAAATCATTGTTTTTTTCTTTTTCAACCGCATCCAATTTCTTTAGTTTAGCTTTTGCAATGGCTTCCTGCACTTTAGTCTTACTTTCCGCTTCTTTTTCCGATTCTCGACTTCTCCTTAGAAGCTCTGCTTCTAGCACTCTGACCGTTTCTCTGAACTGTTGTACTTCCATTGTCGGAGCTAACTCTAGCTTCAACTCATCTTTTGAAGTTTCCTTCTCCAGGGATTGGGTAGCTTTGCTTTTCCTTGCGTCTATACTTAACATGTAGCACTCAAATTCACTGGTGTGTGTCAACCATTCTAGCAACTCCTGGTCTGAGTCATCCTTGTAAACTAGTGGGTCTTTGTACTCGCCCACTTTCGTGTGTTGGAGTTTGGACAATTGCAAGTTAAATCCATCCTGTAAAAGGTCCTTGGAAGTCTCCGTGCGCAAGGCAAATATTACCCACACCATTTCTTGTCTAACCTTTTCCTTTGCTTTCTACTCCCTTTCTCAGCTATTGTCGATTTCTTGCCGGTCAAGTTTGGGGACACTTGAAGATGTATTCGATCAGCCTTCGGTCCAATTGTGATAAATCCTGTGCGCAAATTGTGCACACATTTGGCTTGCACCAGCCATGGCCGTCCAAGTAGGATCGAGAAGGTGGCCTCTGAGGTCCTTGGTCTTACTATCAGATAATCAACTTTAAATTCTAGACCGCCCACAACGGTGCTTACATTCTTCAAAAGACCTGCAGGCTTTACTTGTGTTTGATCTACCATCCTCAAGGACATCGGAGTTTCTTCCATGTGGTTGAGGCCCAAAGCTTTCATCATGTACTCAGTCATAAGGTTGACTGCGGCTCCACTATCTAACTGAGCCCCAGAGACTGCATATCCTTTAATCTATACTATCATAGCTGGAGCATTCGAATGAATTTGAGTCGTAATACTTTGAATCATTCCTTGGACAGCTTTATCTTGTCTCTTTTTATCTCGAGCTTTCCTCGGCTTCTTAATATATTCGTTGTAGAATTGTTTCCTATATAGAGGTGAACATTTCAGCAATGTGCCAATGCCCAATGTGACTTCCGTGTCAACGAGCAGCTTTATGATGTCCACTTCCTCCAATTTTTGTCTTTCCTTCCTACATTTTGGAGCCCTTAGTCTTTCCGGGAATGGTGCTATGCCTGGCACAAACTCCTTGGTCACTGGTGGAAGGATCTCAATCTCTTTCCCATCCTCAAACTCTAACTGCTCATCAAATCCTCCAACTTGGTTTTCTACCTCTCCATGTTTGGGTGTCTTCTCCTGGCTCGCTTTTTCGCTTCCACCTTCTGGATTTTTCTTCATATACTCTTGAATCCTTGTGACTACAGCCACATTTGGCTCTTTATGCAGTTTCTTGGCCTGGTAAGCATCCACAAAGTGCATTGACGAGCTAGAGCCTTCTTGAGGGTTTGGTGTCTTGAAAACTACTCCGATCGTAGGAACTGGCTCTTGAGCTCTCGGTGTGAAATGCATCTGAGTCTCAACATAATTTGAGGACCCTACTGGCCCCTTATCCTTGCCAGTGGTAGCTCTTCGTTTTGGACAATCTTCATCAAAGTGGCCCTCTCCACTACAATACCTACACAGTGGGGTATAATCAACTGGTTTCTTTTTGTTTGGACATCTAGATTGAGTATGGCCAAAGCCATGGCATCTCCAACACTGGATCGGACCATCTCTTCTTTGATCACGTGTGGCTCCTCTCGGATAGTCTCCTCCCTGACCCTGAGCACCATATCCATAAGTTTGTCTGTTTTCCCAACGAGATGTAGGTGGGATACTTTGAGCATGCAATCCCGTGTAGGATCTTTCTCTTGTATCTCCCGATTTCATGGTCCGCTGTTCATAGGCCCTCTTGTTGTAACATCGATCTTCTGTGTGATTGGTCCTTCCGCAAAAAGTGCAACGCATTCTAGGTGGCGATCTATCTGTGAATACTCTCGAGACTGTAGGACATTCTGAAGCCAGATGGCCGTAACCATGGCACTTTCCACACCATGTATTTGATCGAAACACTTGATTCGGGTTTGTAGTTACCTCTGGTTTTACTGTGTATGTTTCATGGGTCATTGTGGCAGCTTTTATAGCTTGTGTGACCAACTCCAATATTCGTTCTTGAGTTAGTGCAAGCTTTACCTCGCCTGGCGTGCTAGTGGCAGCTACAAAAGCTAGGGTCGTCAATGCGGGGCTTCCTTGGCTAGGATCTTTCATCGGTATGTACCCTGGGCCTCCCATTGGCTCGTATAAGAGCTCCATCTTCCTCTCTTGACATAATTGTACTTCCTCCCAAAGCCTTGCTTGTTCCTTAGCATCTATTAAAGTTGCAGGTCTTGTCAGGCTGATATGCTGCTGCGCCATAGGATCTCTCAATCCCGCAATGAATCTTCTCTTCAATGTCTCATCGTTCGGGGCATTCGCACCCATCTTTCTTACCAAGGTTTCCATTCTCTGAATGTAGTTATCAATGCTCTCATTGACTCCCTATCGCAGGTAATCCATCTGTTGGGCCAATCTATCTTGGAAGCCTTGTCGTTGAAACTTTGCCAAGAAGGCTTCCTTGAGCATCTGATAAGTTCCACGCTCTTGTGGTGTCAAATTCCCATACCAATTGGCTGCCTCATCATGGAGAATAGCCGGAAAATTCCTCAACCTTTGACCCTGGTCAACTACCTCATTGGCCTCACAAGTAACTTCAAATAGTTGGATAAAACTATCAAGATCCTCGTGCCAAGCAGCTCAGAACTTGGTGAAGTCCCCCAAATGAACCGAAATCCGCTGAGCCATTTGAAATGAAGGTGTGATGTCAATATCACTTCGATCCCAGAAATTTAGTGCACATGGCCTCAGGATCCCTCCTTCAATTTTTTGCACTTGGTTTGCAACTCTCTTACGGGAGTACATGTTTTTGGTAGATTTCTTCGAGCTAGTCGAGGTAGACTCACCTTGCGACTCCCACCTCTTCCTTTCTCTTTCAAGGGATCTTCTCTAAGCGCGTTCCTCTCTTTGCGTTTGTGTTCCTCCTGAGGATGAGCTCCCCTCGCTCATGTACTAGATCTTGGGTCCGCAAGCTCGGCCAACATGTGGCGCTAGGCGAACCTATGGCACTCTCTTATAGAGATGTGCCAAGCTTTTCCTGGCAGATGCACCAAAATGTTCGTCCTCTTAGCCAGGGAAATTGCATACGCTCAATGATATTTTGCCCAACCCTTCTGATACTAGGTCAGTTTAGATCTCCCTAAGTCCACAATTTCACTCTGATGTATCGCGGGAAGATACGGGCAAGTACATGCACAAAGGGGCATCCAACTCTAGTGGTTACCTTTCAGGACCTCCCCCTTTCTTTGCTCACGCTTTCTAATTCCACTTAATTCCTCGTTCTCTCTTTCACTTGCTCTCACCTTCCGAGTCCCCTTAGTTCCTCGATCTCTCTTTCAGCTGCTCCTTCCCACCTCCTTTTGCCCTTATTTCTTTTGCCCACACACTTGACCTCTACACACTTAGTCTTCCAGGCTCGCTTCCTCTCATGCATACATCTACACACATGTAATTAGCCACACTCTCACCTGCCCACACTTGCTCACAGCCACATGCACTCACACTCATACACTTTTATTCACACTCATACACGCAGAGTTGGTATGGAGTGGTGCTAGAGATATCTACAATGCAAGAACGAATCACTAACACCATCCCCTTAGAGATTGTTGATCAGGAATCAATAAACGAAAAGTGATTCAATTGCACATCGCCAAAACCGGTAGTTGGTTGTTTCACATCCTCCCATTATCTATATCATCCATCGCAAGCATAGAAGGTCAGTTTCCTAATTGATGTTGTTGTGTGGCTTTTCCCATGCAGCGCTAGTGCAATCTTGTAACAAATCATGATGCTGTTTTAAGATATATACGTCATTCATACCCAAGAGTGATCCGCATGTTAAAGGAAATCATTTCTTTCACTATAACGTGAAGGCATTTTGAGAACACAAACAATTTTCTTGATATCCGTATGAACAAGTGAATTATTGCCTCATCTCAACTTTTCTCTCCAACCCCCTCGTTTGCACACCAAAAACATGCGATCAATGTAAGAGTTAGCATACACGTTCCTTGTCTATTCGCATTGGGGTCAGAATGCAGTACTACGGTCCTCATTTGTCTCGAGCATCACAAAGGTAACATCACCCCTGTTAATAGCCAACTTTCAAAATTTGCGGCCCAGATCAAAAGCTATAGTACTAGCCTACGTTCAAAAGACCATCTCTGAGCTTAGAATGCAGCACATCCAGACAATTATATGTCCGACAATATGTATACTTACATTATAAACACTCAAGGCATCTGCTCTGCTGCGGTGATCCCTATTTAGAAAAACTTAGATTCCGGCAAAGGAGACAAAACATGAGAGAACCTGTTGTATGGGGAGGAAAACCACTCAAGATGCATTCAAGTAACAAAAATGTAACCCGTAGGCTTATTCATCATAAGGAAATCAATCGTACTGACTCACACCAGAATGGACAATTCTTGTATCCTGTGTACGGAACTCGAGTCACTAATCATTCAGCTAAACCATCAGCCATTGTGAGGATATCGCATAACATTTGCATTGCTAAATCATTACACATGAGCCCTGGGCGTACCTACATGCAAATTCTTTACCATCCTCTTATTTTTTCTTCAAATGCTAAACCAGTGACTAAATTCAATGCCAACATTATGTCTAACACCACACACTAATCGAACAGCACACTGCAGCATAGGTGCTATCACGTATCCATCATCAAGCATGTATAGGGAAATAATCATTATGAAATCAAACTAGTACTCACAAACCATCTCCAACATAGGTTATGACCCGAAATGAACAGTTCAAAATAAATGCGCACGGTGCAGAAGAATCAAAGATGGACCTTGTAGTTGATAACGCCTTGGTAATGGATCGAATGTGTTGCAGACGGTGTGGAGAGCCTCAACCTGCATAAACTTGACTTCTCCACGATAGGATCTATTGCGAAGAATAGCAATTCTCTGTTCATAGACCCTTATGGCTACTTCAGCATCCTGGAGATGGTCTTCTCAATAGTCCCTCTGGAACTCCTTTAGTATACTATAACTCAGTCTATTGTCCAGCACTCGGCTCCCTTGTCCCATTCCGTCGTCTGCCCCTATCCAATTCAGAGCGACTGCAAAGCCAAGCCCAATCGACCACGTTGCCTTTTCCCTCTGTCTGTACTCGAAGCTCCACCCAACAACAGCTAAAGTTTCCCGTCGATGGCGAAGCAGAAGACCTCCCCTGCGTTCTTCTCTGTGTCCCCTTCCCCTTGATCTTCTCAGCCCAAACAGCTCAGGTAGAATATTGTGCAGTGCTGAACTTGAGGGCTTTATCTTCAGAAAGGGACCAAGCTAAGGATGCGATGCACACTGTTTGATCTAGTTTGGCTATCTCTGGTTTCAGCAGCCGACGTTGTGCTTGCATAAATGTTGAAACACAACGCTCTTAGTTGATGTGAACACAGAAAATCCCGTGGAAGAACAGCCCCGGAGAGACGACTGAGGAATACAGCCCTCCTAATGATACCCAAAATGAATTCGCTTCCATCCCCTTTTAATGTGGTTACCTCTCCCACAAAATTGTACAGAACCTCCGCCTCCTTGGAGCCCTCAAACACTATATGCTCAGAAGGACAAGGCTCTATTGCATACGCACCCTATGGATCCTCCCTGCGCGATCTCCCGCAACTCTTTTTTTCACGAGCAGAAAAAGGAAGAAGAAAACTAGCTGCTGCCTTCCCTCATTTATTTATTTTTTTCTCTGCCAGTCAATCAAAAACAGCGAGAGGCAAAAGGTATGCTGCCCCTGTCATCCTTCTGCTGCCACAAAATTCGTGTAGCAAAAAAACAAAAGAAGTTTCTCTTTTTTGCACACAAAACAGAAAGCGGACAATTTTGTTTTTATCCTCTGACAATTAAAACGGCCAGCCTTTGGGATAAGAACAAAGAAATGGCTGAAACACCTCCACATCTCTGAATTCTTCTTCGATGAGGTGTCGAAGATCAATTTCCAGAAATCGATCAAACGATTGTATTTGATGATTGATAAGAAAGCATCCCCCCTGAAACAAAGCCGCTTCTAATTTCCTCTGCACGTCAGTATTTCCTATGTTCTTAGGAGGCTTCTCCATGCTCAATCCCTGTGAAGCAGCTTCTCAGAACCCTTGATCATAAAATATCCTCCAACTTCAAAAGCACAATGGCCTTTTTCAAGTGAAACCTTTTCTCTACATCCCTGCAATCATCAATAAGAAGATCCCACCATCACTGGAATTCTCCCAATCAAAACATTCTTCACAGTTTCTTCCTATTCGATTTCTTCTCCTTTCCCGTTCAAACAGCCCATGCTTGACTTCTCATTATAATTCATAGTCCATAAGCCCTGCTTTCCTTTACCAATATCTGTATATACATTCTTTTTATCTTTCCCCTTTTTTTTTTTGAGCTTTCCACTTTCATAATGCTTAAAGACCTTGATGTGTATATTTGTTTGTATCTCTACACTGTAAGTCAGCTTTCTTAATCGAGCCTCGTCCGGGAAAAGATGGCTTGCATGCCCTTCCTTTGATGTCCATTTAGGCAGTATTATCTGTAAGCCTTGAAAAGACAAATTTGCCCGCCTCCAGCCAGGGTTTGGAGTGGGCTTGGTACCCACATAGCTAGGAAGCACCTACAATCACCCAAAATTGCTTATCCCTCGAATATTCTCAATGTCGGTACCACTCCATCACATCTACAATATACCCGTAGCAATGATAGAAAGAAACAACCCAAGAAACCAAAGACTCGCAATGTTTTTGATCATGGGAATAATTCCAATCAAAGTGTTCCAAGAAACAATGCTTCAGACATCGAGTTTGTTAAACACTCTCTGCAATATGAACTTCAAACCCTTTGAAAGCTGCTCCACTGCTACTAAAACACTTCAACAACCGGGTGAATGTCACTGAATTTGGAGAAACTTCCTCCGCATACATAGATTCAATGCAACGTAGAGCATCTTCAACACACCCATGTTTGACATATGCACCAAAGTGTTTCCAATTAGGGGCTCTTTTTCTAAGCCTATATTGATTATTCCATCATGTATCTCCTAGCTTTTTGATATGGTTCCTGTACTTGCATAGGCCTTCAGACTCTGGTGGCCACCATGACAAAAAGCCATGTCCCCAAGTATTGCCTCCCTTGACAGCATTCCTCTCTGACCAAGAAGTCGTCATGTAGTTGCAAATACCTCTCGTCAACCATTTGATCAATTCTTCAAGTACCTACAATCAAACAAATTCCCTTGCCAAATACAAACATATTAGTGCATAAAAAGCAACCGATTCGTGAGCTAACATACTCCCCTCTTCTTATTTGCGAAGTCGTCCTCGACGAGCCACTCTATGCTACCATATAATCCACACAACCATGAACATGTCAGTTTACAACTTGTATTACCTTTTCATCGAGCCATCCTTCCCACTGGACCTGCACTCATTGAAGCTATTAGTGCTAAAAAAAAGATCACTCATGCATACATACAATTCACTCTCTTCCAAAATGATACAAGAACATGCACATATATGCAACTCCATATTCCCACATGCATCAAATTGCTCATGCATTCCATTATGAAAATAGTCTCAACCAAAATAACACATGCATACCTTTCCATGTTTTACATATGCAACTATCATTGCGGAAAATAGAAAGGAAAATACTGAAATGAACAACGACAACTGCAATGAATCCAACCGGAGATGCAACATACCCAAAATGCATACCCCATTATTGCACCTACTATTTCCTACGTACAATTATTCCATGACTAGACACTCCCGAAGAATCCCCATCGTCGTCCTACAAAAGTCACCGAGACTCGAGTACAGGTCAAGTCCTACATAAAAACCCTAGAGTGCCCCACACACTGGGAAAACCCTCGGATAGAGCACACAAGTTATAAAGCAAGACTGTTGCATTACCTCGCTAAAAGTCTCATCTATAAGTACATATACAGTATCCGTGCCTTTGAGAATGTTGATTCAGAGTGAGCTGATCTGTCACAAGCCACCATACTAATCACTCAAGCAAATAACGTTCCCTTCCAGGCGATCGTCGCCTTCTCCTCTCTCTCTCCCCCTCAGGAGTGGGGAATAATTTCATATGTAAATTTTATTTATATTCACACGTTGGCCTAGGTTGACATTGGATGCGATTCGTGGCCTTGACCACCCGGCCAAGTTGATTCCACCCATCTACCAATGCAATGCAGTGCACAACACAAAACCACATAATGATAACACATAACATATAAAGCTAGCCCATAACGAAGCTGGATGCGGCTCGTGGTCGTGACCGCCCGGCCACGATGGCTCCACCTACCTACCAACCCGTTATGGCGTGTAGCTAAGACACAAACATGTACATCCCAAGCCTATGGCGAAACTAGCTGCGGCTCATTGTCCTAACTACCTGGCTAGGATAACTCCACCCACCTACTAGCCCACCATAGCGCGTTTGTACAATCACAACAACACAATGTTTTTTCTTTCTTTTTTTTTTTCATAGTTAATTAATTTACCCTAGTCCTGAGAATTAGGGAGAGGAAGAAAGGGTTGCTCTCCACTTTTCCCACACATGCATGCAAACATACACACTCTAACCTTTGACAGATCAACCACCTCTTCACTCCATTCTCTCAATTACAGACACTACATATGTATTCATCGAGTTGACTTTTCACTAGGTAACTACAACCGGCTATGCCTTGGTCCCTCATATACCTATCCTTAGATGATCTAGAATGTGGGTCTCCGGGATGTCTCATATAGCCTCACCTCGTACTCGTATCCCGACGACTTCCCTAGGGTGAGTCAGGCTCAACTTCAGGAGCTTTGTCATTGCTACCTATCGTTAACAGATCTGCCCAAGCCCAAGTGATATCGTTCTCTTTGTTAGGCATTTCCCTAGAAGGGTCGAAATAGTAATATCGATCCCCCGCCCATCCTACATGTCGGATCAGGTATGTCTCAAACCACTCAATATGAAACATAATATCCAAACCCTAGTTTATGAAGCATACCAGCTAGTGCGCTTCCTCCACATCATATTCGGTCTCAAAGTCGTCGACTTGTATGTCCACGCGGGCGAAAGTTTGGTCCGAGAAATATATCCCCAGCTCGTACAAATAGAGTTGAGTTATTTGATCTGCCAGTTGGTTACTTAGCTCCTAACAGTCTCTGTGCAACACAAAAAATAATTAGAAGTCCAAAATTCTTGAGCTAGCAAGGGATAATATTTATAACAACAAAAATCATAGCTAACATATGCGCATATATATATATATATATATATATAAATATATATATATATATATATATATATATATATATATATATATATATATATATATATATATATATATATATATATATATATATAACTATACATCTATGTACAAGGAGTCTACTACGTCCTTCCGCTTGGATCTCGTCTGGCTTCTCTCGTCCTAATGCTACTTGAAATATGGTTTAACTCGAAGCGCATTAACCTTCACGGGAGCACATTCTTCTCCTAAATCTTGAATTTGCATGGAACAATTGGAGTTGAGTTCCACCACTTTAAACGGCCCTGTCCATCTTGTCTGTAACTTCCCCGGGAATTTGTAATATTTGTTATCATAGACTAGCACCAAATCCCCTTCTTGAGTCGCATAGGTCTTGAGATTCTTGTTGTGCCTCTCCTTACGTCTTCTCTGAATAGCTTCCAGACTTTGCTGTGCAATGAGTCTCTTTTCTTCTAGCTTGACCAGTTGTATGTACCTCTCCTTCAATGACTCTTCCTCTCCTAGCCTGGCCTCGATGGCCACTCTTAATGTCGGAACTTCTTTTTCGATGGAAAGATGGCTTCCTCGCCATATACTAGGGAGAACGGAGTGCTCTTAGTTGTCAACTCTTGAGTCCTTGTGACTACTGCCACAGTTGGCTCTTTATGCGGTTTCTTGGCCTGGTAAGCATCCACAAAGTGCATTGACGAGCTAGAGCCTTCTTGAGGGTTCGGTGTCTTGAACACTACTCCGATCGTAGGAACTGGCTCTTGAGCTCTCGGTGTGGAATGCATCTGAGTCTCAACATAATTCGAGGACCCTACTGGCCCCTTATCCTTGCCAGTGGTAGCTCTTCGTTTTGGACAATCTTCATCAAAGTGGCCCTCTCCACTACAGTACCTACATCGTGGGGTATAATCAACTGGTTTCTTTTTGTTTGGACATCTAGATTGAGTATGGCCAAAGCCATGGCATCTCCAACACTGGATTGGACCATCTCTTCTTTGACCACGTGTGGCTCCTCTTGGATAGTCTTCTCCCTGACCCTGAGCACCATATCCATAAGTTTGTCTGTTTTCCCAACGAGATGTAGGTGGGATACTTTGAGGAGGCAATCCCGTGTAGGATCTTTCTCTTGTATCTCCCGATTTCATGGTCCGCTATTCATAGGCCCTCTTGTTGTAACATCGGTCTTCTGTGTGATTGGTCCTTCCGCAAAAAGTGCAACGCATTCTAGGTGGCGATCTATCTGTGAATACTCTCGAGACTGTAGGACATTCTGAAGCCAGATGGCCATAACCATGGCCCTTTCCACACCATGTATTTCATCGAAACACTTGATTCGGGTTTGTAGTTACCTCTGGTTTTATTGTGTATGTTTCCTGGGTCATTGTGGCAGCTTTTATAGCTTGTGTGACCAACTCCAATATTCGTTCTTCAGTTAGCGCAAGCTTTACCTCGCCTGGCTTGCTAGTGGCAGCTACAAAAGCTAGGGTTGTCAATGCAGGGCTTCCTTGGCTAGGATCTTTCATCGGTATGTACCCTGCGCCTCCCATTGGCTCGTATAAGAGCTCCATCTTCCTCTCTTGACATAATTGTACTTCCTCCCAAAGCCTTGCTTGTTCCTTAGCATCTATTAAAGTTGCAGGTCTTGTCAGGTTGATATGCTGCTGCGTCGCAGGATCTCTCAATCCCACAATGAATCTGCTCTTCAATGTCTCATAGTTCGGGGCATTCACGCCCATCTTTCTTACCAAGGTTTCCATTCTCTGAATGTAGTTATCAATGCTCTCATTGACTCCCTGTCGCAGGTAATCCATCTGTTGGGCCAATCTATCTTGGAAGCCTTGTCGTTGAAACTTCGCCAAGAAGGCTTCCTTGAGCATCTGATAAGTTCCACGCTCTTGTGGTGTCAAATTCCCATACCAATTGGCTGCCTCATCACGGAGAATAGCCGGAAAATTCCTCAACCTTTGACCCTGTTCAACTACCTCATTGGCCTCACAAGTAACTTCAAATAGTTGGATAAAACTATCAAGATCCTCATCCCAAGCACCTGAGAACTTGGTGAAGTCCCCCAAATGAACTGAAATCCGCTGAGCCATTTCAAACAGAGGTGTGATGTCAATATCACTTCGATCCCAGAAATTTAGTGCACACGGCCTCAGGATCCCTCCTTCAATTTTTTGCACTTGATTCGCAACTCTCTTACGGGAGTACATGTTTT
Organism: Ceratopteris richardii; assembly: GCA_020310875.1. Taxonomy (NCBI): domain Eukaryota; kingdom Viridiplantae; phylum Streptophyta; class Polypodiopsida; order Polypodiales; family Pteridaceae; genus Ceratopteris; species Ceratopteris richardii. The sequence goes on from CM035427.1 coordinate 170,713,001, forward strand.
TGGCAGATTTCTTCGAGCTAGCCGAGGTAGACTCACCTTGCGACTCCCACCTCTTCCTTTCTCTTTCAAGGGATCTTCTCTAAGCGCGTTCCTCTCTTTGCGTTTGTGTTCCTCCTGAGGATGAGCTCCCCTCGCTCATGTACTAGGTCTTGGGTCGGCAAGCTCAGCCAACATGTGGCGCTAGGCGAACCTATGGCATTCTCTTATAGGGATGTGCCAAGCTTTTCCCGGGAGACACACCAAAATGTTCATCCTCTTAGCCAGGGAAATTGCATACGCTCAATGATATTTTGCCCATCCCTTCTAATACTAGGTCAGTTTAGACCTCCCTAAGTCCACAATTTCACTCTGATGTATCGCGGGAAGATACGGGCAAGTACATGCACAAAGGGGCATGCAACTCTAGTGGTTACCTTTCAGGACCTCCCCCTTTCTTTGCTCACGCTTTTCAATTCCACTTAATTCCTCGTTCTCTCTTTCACTTGCTCTCACCTTCCGAGTCCCCTTAGTTCCTCGATCTCTCTTTCAGCTGCTCCTTCCCACCTCCTTTTGCCCTTATTTCTTTTGCCCACACACTTGACCTCTACACACTTAGTCTTCCAGGCTCGCTTCCTCTCATGCATACATCTACACACATGTAATTAGCCACACTCTCACCTGCCCACACTTGCTCACAGCCACATGCACTCACAATCATACACTTTTATTCACACCCGCGCTTCCCCTCTAATTTTAAATTTCAGCCTCAGCCTCACCTCCTCCTTTGCTTCCCAATGTACCCACTTCCACTAATGTGTCTCAGTCTATCCCTTGTGGAATTGGCACATGAACGCTTCCACACAGAGTTGGTATGGAGTGGTGCTAGAGATATCTACAATGCAAGAACGAATCACTAACACCATCCCCTTAGAGATTGTTGATCAGGAATCAATAAACGAAAAGTGATTCAATTGCACATCGCCAAAACCGGTAGTTGGTTGTTTCACATCCTCCCTTTATCTATATCATCCACCGCAAGCATAGAAGGTCAGTTTCTTAATTGATGTTGTTGTGTGGCTTTTCCCATGCAGCGCTAGTGCAATCTTGTAACATATCATGATGCTGTTTTAAGATATATATGTCATTCACACCCAAGACTGATCTGCACGTTAAAGGAAATCATTTCTTTCACTATAACGTGAAGGCATTTTGAGAACACAAACAGTTTTCTTGATATCCATATGAACAAGTGAATTATTGCCTCATCTCAACTTTTCTCTCTAACCCCTTCGTTTGCACACCGAAAACATGCGATCAATGTAAGAGTTAGCATACACGTTCCTTGTCTATTCACATTGGGGTCAGAATGCAGTACTACGGTCCTCATTTGTCTCGAGCATCACAAAGGTAACATCACCCCTGTTAACAGCTAACTTTCAAAATTTGCGGCCCAGATCAAAAGCTATAGTACTAGCACATCCAGACAATTATATGTCCGACAATATGTATAATCACATTATAAACACTCAAGGCATCTGCTCTGCTGCGGTGATCCCTATTTAGAAAAACTTAGATTCTGGCAAAGGAGACAAAACATGAGAGAACCTGTTGTATGGGGAGGAAAACCACTCAAGATGCATTCAAGCAACAAAAAATGTAACCCGTAGGCTTATTCATCCTAAGGAAATCAATCGTACTGAATCACACCAGAATGGACAATTCTTGTATCCTGTGTACAGAACTCGAGTCACTAATCATTCAGCTAAACCATCAGCCATTGTGAGGATATCGCATAACATTTGCATTGCTAAATCATTACACATGAGCCCTGGGCGTACCTACATGCAAATTCTTTACGGTCCTCATATTTTTTCTTCAAATGCTAAACTAGTGACTAAATTCAATGCCAACATTATGTCTAACACCACACACTAATCGAACAACACACCGCAGCATAGGCGCTATCACGTATCCATCATCAAGCATGTATAGGGAAACAATCATTATGAAATCAAACCAGTACTCACAAACCATCTCCAACACAGGTTATCACCCGAAATGAACAGTTCAAAATACATGCGGACGGTGCAGAAGAATCAAAGATGGACCTTGTAGTTGATAATGCCTTGGTAATGGATCGAATGTGTTGCAGACGGTGTGGAGAGCCTCAGCCTGCAGAAACTTGACTTCTTCACGATAGGATCTATTGCAAAGAATAGCGATTCTCTGTTCATAGACCCTTATGGCTACTTCAGCATCCTGGAGATGGTCTTCTCAATAGTCCCTCTGGAAGTCCTTTAGTATACTATCCCTCAGTCTATTGTCCAGAGGCGAAGCAGAAGACCTCCCCTGCGTTCTTCTCCGTGTCCCCTTCCCCTTGATCTTCTCAGCCCAAACAGCACATGTAGAATATTGTGCAGTGCTGAACTTGAGGGCTTTATCTTCAGAAAGGGACCAAGCTAAGGATGCGATGCACACTGTTTGATCTAGTTTGGCTATCTGTGGTTTCAGCAGCCGACGTTGTGCTTGCATGAATGCTGAAACACAACGCTCTTAGTTGATGTGAACACAGAAAATCTCGTGGAAGAACAGCCCCGGAGAGACGACTGAGGAATACAGCCCTCCTAATGATACCCAAAATGAATTCGCTTCCATGCCCTTTTAATGTGGCTACCTCTCCCACAAAACTGTACAGAACCTCCGCCTCCTTGGAGCCCTCGAACACTATGTACTCAGAAGGACAAGGCTCTATTGCACACACACCCTCTGGATCCTCCCTGCGTGATCTCCCGCAACTCTTTTTTTCACGAGCAAAAAAAGGAAGAAGAAAACTAGCTGCTGCCTTCCCTCTTTTATTTATTTTTTTCTCTGCGGGTCAATCAAAAACAGCGAGAGGCAAAAGGTCTGCTGCCTCTGTCATCCTTCTGCTGCCAAGAAATTTGTGTAGCAAAAAAACAAAAGAAGTTTCTCTTTTCTGCACACAAAAGAGAAAGCGGACAATTTTGTTTTTATCCTCTGACAATTAAAACGGCCAGCCTTTGGGATAAGAACAAAGAAATGGCTGAAACACCTCCACATCTTTGAATTCTTCTTCGATGAGGTGTCGAAGATCAATTTCCAGAAATCGATCAAACGATTGTATTTGATGATTGATGAGAAAGCATCCCCCCCTGAAACAAAGCCGCTTCTAATTTCCTCTGCACGTCAGTATTTCCTATGTTCTTAGGAGGCTTCTCCATGCTCAATCCTTGTGAAGCAGCTTCTCAGAACCCTTGATGATAAAATATCCTCCAACTTCAAAAGCACAATGGCCTTTTTCAAGTGAAACCTTTTCTCTACATCCCTGCAATCATCAATAAGAAGATCCCACCATCACTGGAATTCTCCCAATCGAAACATTCTTCACAGTTTCTTCCTGTTTGATTTCTTCTCCTTTCCCGTTCAAACATCCCATGCTTGACTTCTCATTATAATTCATAGTCGATAAGCCCTGCTTTCCTTTACCAATATCTGTATATACATTCTTTTTATCTTTCCCCCCCTTTTTTTTTTGAGCTTTCCACTTTCATAATGCTTAAAGACCTTGATGTGTATATTTGTTTGTATCTCTGCACTGTAAGTCAGCTTTCTTAATCAAGCCTCGTCCGAGAAAAGATGGCTTGCATGCCCTTCCTTTGATGTCCATTTAGGCAGTATTATCTGCAAGCCTTGAAAAGACAAATTTGCCCGCCTCTAGCCAGGGTTTGGAGTGGGCTTCGTACCCACATAGCTAGGAAGCACCTACAATCACCCAAAATTGCTTATCCCTCCAATATTCTCAATGTCGGTACCACTCCATCACATCTCCAATATACCCGTAGCAATGATAGAAAGAAAACACCCAAGAAACCAAAGACTCGCAATGTTGTTGATCATGGGAATAATTCCAATCAAAGTGTTCCAAGAAACAATGCTTCGGACTTCGAGTTTGTTAAACACTCTCTGCAATATGAACTTCAAACCCTTTGAAAGTTGCTCCAGTGCTACTAAAACACTTCAACAACCGGGTGAATGTCACTGAATTCGGAGAAACTTCCTCCTCATACATAGATTCAATGCAACGTAGAGCATCTTCAACACACCCATGTTTGACATATGCACCAAAGTGTTGCCAATTAGGGGCTCTTTTTCTAAGCCTATATTGATTATTCCATCATGTATCTCCCAGCTTTTTGATATGGTTCCTGTACTTGCATAGGCCTTTAGACTCTGGTGGCCACCATGACAAAAAGCCATGTCCCCAAGTATTGTCTCCCTTGACAACATTCCTCTCTGACCAAGAAGTCTTCATGTAGTTGCAAATACCTCTCGTCAACCATTTGATCAATTCTTCAAGTGCCTGCAATCAAACGAATTCCCTTGCCAAATACAAACATATTAGTGCATAAAAAGCAACCATTTCCTGAGCTAACATACTCCCCTCTTCTTATTTGCGAAGTCGTCCTCGACGAGCCACTCTATGCTACCATATAATCCACACAACCATGAACATGTCAGTTTACAACTTGTATTACCTTTTCATCGAGCCATCCTTCCCACTGGACCTGCACTCATTGAAGCTATTAGTGCCAAAAAAAAGATCACTCATGAATACATACAAATCACTCTCTTCCAAAATGATCCAAGAACATGCACATATATGCAACTCCATATTCCCACATGCATCAAATTGCTCATGCATTCCATTATGAAAATAGTCTCAACGAAAATAACACATGCATACCTTTCCATGTTTTACATATGCAACTATCATTGCGAAAAATAGAAAAGAAAATACTGAAATGAATAACGACAACTGAAATGAATCCAACCGGAGATGCAACATACCCAAAATGCATACCCCATTATTGCACCTACTATTTGCTACGTACAATTATTCCATGACTAGACACTCCCGAAGAATCCCCATCGTCGTTCTACAAAAGTCATCGAGACTCGAGTACAGGTCAAGTCCTACATAAAAACCCTAGAGTGCCCCACACACTGGGAAAACCCTCGGATAGAGCACACAAGTTATAAAGCAAGACCGTTGCATTACCTCGCTAAAAGTCTCATCTATAAGTACATATACAGTATCCGTGCCTTTGAGAATGTTGATTCAGAGTGAGCTGATCTATCACAAGCCACCATACTAATCACTCAAGCAAATAACGTTCCCTTCCAGGCGATCGTCGCCTTCTCCTCTCTCTCTCTCCCCCTCAGGAGTGGGGAATAATTTCATATGTAAATTTTATTTATACTCACACGTTGGCCTACATTGACATTGGATGCGATTCGTGGCCCTGACCACCCGGTCAAGTTGATTCCACCCATCTACCAATGCAATGCAACGCACAACACACAACCACATAATGATAACACATAACATATAAAGCTAGCCCATAACGAAGTTGGATGCAGCTCGTGGTCGTGACCGCCCGACCACGATGGCTCCACCTACCTACCAACCCGTTATGGCGCGTAGCTAAGACACAAACATGTACATCCCAAGCCTATGGCGAAACTAGCTGCGGCTCGTGGTCCTAACCACCTGGCTAGGATAACTCCACCCACCTACTAGCCCACCATAGCGCGTTGGTACAATCACAACAACACATGTTTTTTCTTTCTTCTTTTTTTTTTCATAGTTAATTAATTTACCCTAGTCTTGAGAATTAAAGAGAGGAAGAAAGGGTTGCTCTCCACTTTTCCCACACATGCATGCAAACATACACACTCTAACCTTTGACAGATCAACCACCTCTTCACTCCATTCTCTCAATTACAGACACTACATATGTATTCATCGAGTTGACTTTTCACTAGGTAACTACAACCGGCTATGCCTTGGTCCCTCATATACCTCTTCTTAGATGATCTAGAATGTGGGTCTCCGGGATGTCTCATATAGCCTCACCTCGTACTCGTATCCCGACGACTTCCCTAGGGTGAGTCAGGCTCAACTTCAGGAGCTTTGTCATTGCTACCTATCGTTAACGGACCTACCCAAGCCCAAGTGATATCATTCTCTTCATTAGGCATTTCCCTCGAAGGGTCGAAATAGTAATATCGATCCCCCACCCATCCTACATGTCGGATCAGGTATGTCTCAAACCACTCAATATGAAACATAATATCCAAACCCTAGTTTATGAAGCATACCAGCTAGTGCGCTTCCTCCACATCATATTCGGTCTCAAAGTCGTCGACCTGTATGTCCATGCGGGCGAATGTTTGGTCCGAGAAATATATCCCCAGCTCGTACAAATAGAGTTGAGTTATTTGATCTGCCAGTTTGTTACTTAGCTCCTAACAGTCTCTGTGCAACACAAAAAATAATTAGAAGTCCAAAATTCTTGAGCTAGCAAGGGATAATATTTATAACAACAAAAATCATAGCTAACATATGCGCATATATATATATATATATATATATATATATACATCTAGGTACAAGGAGTCTACTACGTCCTTCCACTTGGATCTCGTCTGGCTTCTCTCATCCTAATGCTAGTTGAAATATGGTTTAACTCGAAGCGCGTTAACCTTCACGGGAGCACATTCTTCTCGTAAATCTTGAATTTGCATGGAACAATTGGAGTTGAGTTCCACCACTTTAAACGGCCCTGCCCATCTTGTCTGTAACTTCCCCGGGAGTTTGTAATATTTGCTATCATAGACTAGCCCCAAATCCCCTTCTTGAGTCGTATAGGTCTTGAGATTCTTGTCGTGCCTCTCCTTACGTCTTCTCTGAATAGCTTCCAGACTTTGCTGTGCAATGAGTCTCTTTTCTTCTAGCTTGACCAGTTGTATGTACCTCTCCTTGAATGACTCTTCCTCTCCCAGCCTGGCCTCGATGGCCACTCTTAATGTCGGAACTTCTTTTTCGATGGAAAGATGGCTTCCTCGCCATGTACTAGGGAGAACGGAGTGCTCTTAGTTGTCACTTGGTAGGATGTTCGATACGCCCAGAAAGCTTCCAAAAGTCTCTCATCCCAATCTCGCCTATGCACAGCTACTGTCTTTGTCAAAATCTGTTCAAGAACCTTGTTGGTACCCTCCACTTGTCCATTCGCCCTCGGGTAATATGGAGTGCTTTTCCTATGTTTGATCTTATACAATTCCATTAATTCCTCGATCAGTTCGTTGACAAAGTGTGTTCCTCTATCACTTACTATCTCCAACGGGCATCCAAATCGGATGATACTTTGTTCATACAAAAATTTAGCTACATCAATAGCTCGGTCAGTCTTCAGAGCTTTCGCTTCTACCCACTTGGTAACATACTCAGTGCAGACCAAGATATACCTATTGGATCTGCGTCTTGAGGGAGGATCAATAGGCCCCACAAAATCAATTCCCCATTTTTCAAGAGGCTTAAGAGCCAGCACCGGCGTAAGAGGAGCTGCATGTGCTAATGTTGGTTTGCCCCATCTTTGGCATTTGTCGCATTTCTTGCAATATGTGTGAGAGTCTTTGAACAGCGTTGGCCACCAATACCCAGCCAATAAGATCTTTCTTGCTGTCAGCTCACTAGCAAAATGCCCACCGCAGGGTTCATCATGCAATGCTCTCAGAACTAGGGTTGCCTCTTCTTCCTCAAGACACCTCCGATAAATGCTCTCATGGTTAAAATATTGATAGATCTGCCCACCAATGATGCTATGGTGTCTTGCCAGTGCTAATAGTTTTTGCTTCTCCCTCTTGCTTGCTCCCGGCGGGTATTTAGTGGTGCACAAGAAATTCACCAAGTCGGCATACCAAGGTACCTTAGCATCAACCTAAAATAGATGTCCATGAGGAGCATCGTCGGGCACACCAGAGATTGGCTCCTCATTAATAATTCGAGATAAATGGTCAGCCAATATGTGCGCTTTGCCTGGTTTGGTTACCATTGTGAACTGAAATTCTTGGAGGAGTAGCATCCACCTCATCAATCGCCCTGATAGCTCGGGTTTATTGATGATATACTTTACGGCTTCATGATCCACATAAAACGTGAAATGCTTTCCCATCAGATAGTGCCGATACTTGTTTTCTGCAAAGATCATCGAGAGGCATTCCTTCTCTGTAGTCGTGTAGTTCCTCTCAGTGCTATTCAAGTTTCGACTTGCGTAATAAATAGGGTGGTCCAACTTCTTTTCATCGGCTTGGCATAGCACTGCTCCAACCGCAGTATGAGAAGCGTCTGTATGCACATGAAATTCTCTCGTCCAGTCAGGTGCTACTAAAATTGGTGCATTTACCAATTTCTCTTTGATCAAATCGAATGCATCTTGACACTCTCCAGTCCATTGATATTGTTGGTCTTTCCTCAAAAGGTTCGTCAGTGGTGCTGCTATTGATGCAAAATTTAATATAAATCGTCGATAATAATTAGCATGCCCCAAGAATCCTCTGAGTTCCCGCAAGTTTTGAGGAGGTGGAAGTTGTCCGATTTTTTCTACTTTATCCTCGTCAACCGCGATCCCTTTTTTGGAAATAACATGTCCCAAGAGCAATCCTCTTCGTACTCCAAATGTACACTTTTCAGGATTTAATGCGATGCCTTTTTCAATGCTTCTTCTTAAAATAGCTTCGATCCTCTCCATCATGTTTTGATCGTTGCCTCTGATCGCAAAGTCATCGAGGAATATCTCCATCCAATCCTGCAAATAGTCTTGATATGCAGCTATCAATGCCCTCTGGAATGTGGCTGGTGCATTGCATAATCCAAATGGTATCACACGATATGCATACGTACCCCATTCTGTCGTGAAAGTAGTTTTTGATTGATCCTCTTCATGGATTTGGATCTGGTTGTACCCACTTAAACCATCCAAAAATGAGTACAATTTATGGCCAGCCACTCTGTCCAAGATTTGATCAGTAAACGACAAAGGGAAGTGATCCTTTTTTGTGCGCTCGTTCAACTTCCGATAATCTATGCAAATGCGGATTTTCTTATTTTTTTTCAGAACAACTACAATTGGTGATATCCATTCGCTGGATGCGATGGGATATATGAATCCTGCTTCCAATAACTTAGTCAATTCTAGCTTGATCAATTCCGAGTAGACTGGATTTGTCCGCCTAAGTCGTTGACATATTGGTCGGGTGCCTTCTTCCAAATCTATATATTGTTGGCAGATTCGGGGATCAATTCCTCTCAGATCACTATATGACCATGCAAAGGCCTTGCTGAAATTTTTGAGTGCCAATTTAATGCAATCTCGTACTCCATCTGGTAGCTCTGACCCCACAATCAAGAACTTTTCTGGAAAAACTTCCCATTTTTCCACCTGAGCTTCTCGCGAATATTCCTTATTCCTTGATGAGTTGTGATTGGAAAGTGCTCCCCGATCACGCGTGCATGGTTGGCCATCAAATCATTGTTTTTTTCTTTTTCAACCGCACCCAATTTCTTTAGTTCAGCTTTTGCAATGGCTTCCTACACTTTAGTCTTACTTTCCGCTTCTTTTTCCAATTCTCGACTTCTCCTTAGAAGCTCTGCTTCTAGCATTCTGACCCTTTCTCTCAACTGTTGTACTTCCATTGTTGGAGCTAACTCCAGCTTCAACTCATCTTTTGAAGTTTCCTTCTCTAGGGATTGGGTAGCTTTGCTTTCCCTTGCGTCTATACTTTACATGTAGCACTCAAATTCACTGGTGTGTGTCAACCATTCTAGCAACTCCTGGTCTGAGTCATCCTTGTAAACTAGTGGGTCTTTGTACTCGCCCACTTTTGTGTGTTGGAGTTTGGACAATTGCAAGTTAAATCCATCGTGTAAAAGGTCCTTGGAAGTCTCCGTGCGCAAGGGAAATCTTACCCGTGCCATTTCTTGTCTAGCCTTTTCCTTTGCTTTCTACTCCCTTTCCTCAGCTATTGTCGATTTCTTGCCGGTCAAGTTTGGGGACACTTGAAGTTGTATTCGATCAGCCTTCGGTCCAATTGTGATGAATCCTGTGTGCAAATCATGCACACATTTTGCTTGCACCAGCCATGGCCGTCGAAGTAGGATCGAGAAGGTGGCCTTTGAGGTCCTTGGTCTTACTATCAGATAATCAACTTTAAATTCTAGACCGCCCACAACAGCGCTTACATTCTTCAAAAGACCTGCAGGCTTTACTTGCGTTTGATCTACCATCCTCAAGGACATCGGAGTTTCTTCCATGTGGTTGAGGCCCAAAGCTTTCATCATGTACTCAGTCATAAGGTTGACTACGGCTCCACTATCTAACTGAGCCCCAAGGACTGCATATCCTTTAATCTCGACTGTCACAGCTGGAGCATTCGAATCAATTTGAGTCGTAATACTTTGAATCATTCCTTGGACATCTTTATCTTGTCTCTTTTTATCTCGAGCTTTCCTCGGCTTCTTATTATATTCGTTGTAGAATTGTTTCCTATATAGAGGTGAACATTTCAGCAATGTGCCAATGCCCAATGTGACTTCCGTGTCAACGAGCAGCTTTATGATGTCCACTTCCTCCAATTTTTGTCTTTCCTTCCTACATTTTGGAGCCCTTAGTCTTTCGGGGAATGGTGCTATGCCTGGCACAAACTCCTTGGTCACTAGTGGAAGGATCTCAATCTCTTCCCCATCCTCAAACTCTTACTGCTCATCAAATCCTCCAACTTGGTTTTCTACCTCTCCATGTTTGGGTGTCTTCTCCTGGCTCGCTTTTTCGCTTCCACCTTCTCGATTTTTCTTCATATACTCTTCAGTCCTTGTGACTACTGCCACAGTTGGCTCTTTATGCGGTTTCTTGGCCTGGTAAGCATCCACAAAGTGCATTGACGAGCTAGAGCCTTCTTGAGGGTTCGGTGTCTTGAACACTACTCCGATCGTAGGAACTGGCTCTTGTGCTCTCGGTGTGGAATGCATCTGAGTCTCAACATAATTCGAGGACCCTACTGGCCCCTTATCCTTGCCAGTGGTAGCTCTTCGTTTTGGACAATCTTCATCAAAGTGGCCCTCTCCACTACAGTACCTACACAGTGGGGTATAATCAACTGGTTTCTTTTTGTTTGGACATCTAGATTGAGTATGGCCAAAGCCATGGCATCTCCAACACTGGATTGGACCATCTCTTCTTTGATCACGTGTGGCTCCTCTCGGATAGTCTCCTCCCTGACCCTGAGCACCATATCCATAAGTTTGTCTGTTTGTCTGCTTATCCCTCCAATATTCTCAATGTCGGTACCACTCCATCATATCTCCAATATACCCGTAGCAATGATAGAAAGAAACAACCCAAGAAACCAAAGACTCGCAATGTTGTTGATCATGGGAATAATTCCAATCAAAGTGTTCCAAGAAACGATGCTTCGGACTTCGAGTTTGGTAAACACTCTCTTCAATATGAACTTGAAACCCTTTGAAAGCTGCTCCAGTGCTACTAGAACACTTCAACAACCAGGTGAATGTCACTGAATTTGGAGAAACTTCCTCCTCATACATAGATTCAATGCAACATAGAGCATCTTCAACACACCCATGTTTGACATATGCACCAAAGTGTTGCCAATTAGGGGCTCTTTTTCTAAGCCTATATTGATTATTCCATCATGTATCTCCCAACTTTTTGATATGGTTCCTGTACTTTCATAGGCCTTCAGACTCTGGTGGCCACCATGACAAAAAACCATGTCCCCAAGTATTGCCTCCCTTGACAGCATTCCTCTCTGACCAAGAAGTCATCATGTAGTTGCAAATACCTCTCATCAACCATTTGATCAACTCTTCAAGTACATGCAATCAAACAAATTCCCTTGCCAAATACAAACATATTAGTGCATAAAAAGCAACCATTTCATGAATTAACACTCCCCAGGAAGCTTATGTGCCTAACTCCACTGAACCAGACACCTCTTCTTCTATGAATAGGTATTCGCCAGAGTTCTTGAGAGAGATTCAAGAAGAGAAATGGGCAAAGGAAAGTGAAGTCCCTCCTCCCATTGAACTTGTGGATGATGCACATGATAAATTTCCACAAGACATCCCTTCTATTTATGAAGAGCAGGAGAGTGCCCAGTCTCATGAGAGATTAGACTTTGAGTCTAATTCCTTGCAAGAATTACCCCATTTCAGAGGCCCGTGGGAAGCCAAGTCTACTTGCATGAGAGCACCCACATTCATGATAAGAAACGAAGATTCGGTCATACCTAGGAATACGGAGGTAGTAAAGAACACTAAAGTGCAGTGCAATCTCACTTTAGAAGAGCTACTCAAAGTTAAGCCTGAAGTGTGGAAACATGTAGCCAAACAAGTGCCAAACATAACAAAATCTCGTTCCTAGGTAGGATCCCACAGAATAGTACCAGAAATACCATTGGATAAGATAGGAGACATGAGTGAAGGAGAAGAAGGAAATACCTATCTCCCAGTTACCCATCAGGGATACACAACCAAGGCAATTTTGGACTCAGGTGCAGGAGTAGCAATTGCTACCACTTCCCTATGGAAGCATTGGGGCAAGCCAGCACTCAAGCCGATGAGAATGAAATTGCAGATGGAAGATGGTCATATTGAGAGGCCCTTGGGATTGCTAGAAGGAATAACTCTCACTACATGTGTTGAGTTCGAGCATAATTTTGCAATATGTGACTTTAGCAAAAACCAAGGCTACGAGATGATTTCCGGAAGGCCATTTATGCGGCAATTGCAAATGGTACAGGATTGGGGAACCAATTCTCTGTACTTACAACACTTGGGTGTTACGACCAAAGTTAATCTCAAGGACTACTCTCATAGAGATGTCCCTCCTATCCAATGGAATCCCATCCATAGAGCCAAGGATGACACAGAGTCAGTGCATTCCATAGGATCAGGATCCTCATGGATGCATGAAGACACACACCTATGGATGTGCAAGGTGGCAGTAGAAGAAGAGAAGAGAGAAAAAGCAAGAGAAGTAGGTGCTAAGGATACCCATAGATCCACTCAAGACCCAGCCTACGCACCTGTAGTATTTCTTAATGAAGAATTTGAACCTCACAGCTGGGCAGAGATTTTAGCAACAATGGATGTAGCCATCAATGAAGAACAATGGACACCCCACTGTGATGAGGATGGCTATGACATTTCAGTCTTTTCCATAGAACCAATCATGGGAGATGCAGTTTTAGAGGAATGTGAACCTAGCCCTGATGCATTTGAGGATGCAAGTGACTCCGATCTAGAGTCAATCATAATGGACCCACCTTTTGCATCAGATGTAGAATACTTCTATGAGGTAGGAGTTCACCCTCAAAGACATGAAGAGATCACTAATGATATGAGATTAACCACAGAAGTGACCACTAAGAGTGAAGGAAAGAAAAAAGAAAGAATAAGGAAGCCCCTCCGGAGGAAGAAGAATCCTTGTTTGAGGTCCTTGAAAACTTTCAAAAATATGAGATAGACGATAGGAGAGTCATGATAAGAATGCCTAAACGCAAGGCACAATCAGGAGAGGCCTATGATAGCAAGGAAACTACCAAGAAAATAGTTGTAGCCATAGAAGAGGGAGAAGAAAGATGCACATACATAGGGCATGATCTGACGGAAGAAGAAGAGCAAGAGTTGATAGCTCTGCTAAGAGAGTACAGAGATGTATTCGCTTGGAGCTACAAGGACCTGAAAGGTGTAGACCCTGACATATGCTTACATACGATCCCCATGACCTCAGATGCCAAACCCTCTAAGCAGAAGCCCTACACATACAATGACAACTACGCCGCCAAGATTAAAGAAGAGATAGATGGCTTGGTTGAAGTTGGATTTATCTATGAAATTGAGCACACTGAGTGGGTATCCCCCATCGTAGTGGTGCCCAAGAAGAATGGGAAGCTATGTGTGTGCATTAACTTGAAGAAGGTTAATGCAGCCACTATCAGAGACAGTTATCTTCTTCCTATCACTGAGCATCTCTTGGAAAGAGTAGCAGGCAAGGAAGTGTACAACTTCCTTGATGGATTTTCTGGTTACAATCAGGTAGCCATTGCACGAGAAGATCAACATAAGACGGCTTTTGCCACCGAGTGGGGCATATTTTCCTTTCGAGTAATGCCATTTGGTCTTACCAATGCGCAAGCCACTTTTCAGAGGCTGATGTGCCACGTGTTTAAAGAGTTCCTGAGGAAGAATTTGGAAGTTTATGTTGATGATCTTTGTGCTCATTCCAACATTAGACAAACACATATACCTGAACTCAAGAAAATCTTTGACAAATGTAGAGAGTATCAAGTCTGCCTGAACCCAGAAAAGTGTGTTTTCATGGTTAGGCAAGGCAAGATTCTAGGACACATAGCATCAAAGAATGGCATATCCACGGATGAGGAGAAAGTGAGAGCTATTGCAGAGTTACTTGGGCCAAAGAATGTCAAAGAAGTGCAAGCTTTCATGGGGCATTGTGGTACTACCGCCGGTTCATTCACATGTATGCCGTCATTGCAAAGCCTCTGTATGCTCTTCTAACTAACTTTGAGTGGACTGATGAATGTGAGAACTCTTTCAAAGAGCTCAAACGAAGATTGTGTTCAGCACTAATCTTGACCCAGATTGGAACAAACCATTCCATGTTCATGTGGATGCATCCAATTATGCTATTGGATGTGTACTTGCACAGCCTATTGGTGAGGGTAATATGGATCTTCCTATTGCCTATGCCAGTAGATAGTTGAATGCAGCTGAACAGAACTACACGACCACTGAACGAGAAGGATTAGGCATGGTGTATGCGGTTAAAAAATTTAGACACTATTTGCTTGCAAATAAGTTTAAATTTTTTACGGATCACCGAGCTCTACTGTACTTGGTAAACAAGCCATGCAATACAGGTAGATTAGTAAGATGGTTCCTCTTACTAATGGAATACGACTTTGAGGTAGTGGTGAGAAAGGGCAAGATTTATCTGAGAGCAGATCATCTCTCAAGGCTCACATCGGGAGAGGCCCCACAAGGAGTGTCAGATGACCTACCTGATGCTTATTTGTTTAATTTAGAAGTTGTACCTCAGTGGGCTAAGCCATTAGTGCCAGTGCTCACATATGGGCCTAAGCATCCAGTAATAAACACTCAAAATAGGGAGGTAGTCAAAGCCCAAAAGTATCATATCTTGGTAGGAAGTATGTACAAACATACACAGCAAGGAGTATTAGCCTGTTGTGTGGAAGAGGATGAGTACGCAAAGTGGTTGCAATTAGCACATGTGGGTGCATTAGAGCAACACTACTCAAAACAACGAACCCTACAGACACTAAGGAGACTAGGAGTGCATTGGCCGACTATGGAAGTTGATGTCCATAGAATGTGCAAGGAATGCCCAATCTGTTGCACTAAACCACCAGTGGAACATGCTACTCTATATCAAATGTCTTTAGTTCCAGATTGGAGTGAACCATTAGTATCCCTTCTGAGGACGAAAACATTCCCTCAAGATATGAATTTGGCTAAACAAAGAAGCTTGGAACAAGAAGCTTTAGATTACGCACTCATTGGGGATAAATTATACAAACGTGGTAAAGATGGTTACCTAAGACTGTGTGTTCATGAGAGCGAATACCTGAAGATATTAGAGACTGCTCACCAAGGTGTAGCAGGAGGACACTTTGGACAAGATTGGGTGATCAAAGCAATTTTATTTGCAGGTCTTTGGTGGCCCACCCTTCACATGGATGCACATACCTATGTGAAGAGGTGTGAGGTTTGTTAGCGGACTCAGTATCCTATACACAAGGATGAGATGCCATTGAAACCTATGATGGGTGGACGTGCATTCTCTAAGTGGGGAATAGACTTTGTTGGTCCTATTAATCCCCCAACTAAGGGTTCACATGCTAAGTATATCATTGTGGCCACAGACTATCTAACCAAGTGGGTAGAAGTGAAAGCCACAACGAAGAATGATGCTCAAACAACAGCAAAGTTCCTATTTGAAAATGTGTTCACCAGATACGGGCTACCTATAGAGCTAGTCAATGATAGAGGCACTCACTTCTTGAATGAAGTTATTGAAAATATTCTCCAAGAGTTCTTGGTAGTACACAAGAAATCTGCCCCCTACCACCCACAAGCTAATGGACAAGCTGAAAGCACAAATAAGATTTTGTGCAATGTGCTCACCAAATTAGTGAATAATAAATGCTCTAATTGGGACAAACAGCTACACCATGCTGTTTGGGCATATCGAGTTGCCTATAAAACGGTACTCCAAGCCACACCCTTTTAGATGGTATTCGGACAAAATGCAGTGCTACCATTGGACTTCCTGATACCTACACTGAAAATAGCACAAGAACATGATTGGACAGGCCATGAGCTTTCATCTAGAATCTTTGACATGGAACGATTAGGAGAAACACGATTAAGAGATGCAACAAGAATTTATGCGGCCAAAAAGATGCAAAAAGCATATTTCGATGCACATGTGAAGGATAAAGGCTTAAAAGCAAGGGACCTAGTGTTAGTCTACACGTTGAAGCAACATGCGAGAAAATTAGAGAAGCGTGGTTATGGACCTATGATCATAAATAGGATCTCGACTAGTGGAGCAATACAGCTAGCCACTTTAGAAGGCGATATTCTCCCTAGCTACATAAGCGGATGCAGAGTCAAGTTATATCTGGAACCTCTGACTGAAGAGATGCTAAATCGACTCAACACTTCCAAGAAGCGCAAGGAGGAAGAAAAATGCATCCGAGAAGAAGCACAGGCCGAAGCTTTAGAATGCATTCGATGAATGAAATTGAGAAGGCAAGGTAGAGATCAATCTATGAATGACACTCATGAAGCTCAAGGTTATCACATGGCCATGTGCGAGGCCTCAGGTGAACGGTTCCATAAGATAGTTGATCGACGACCTTTTGTGACCCTAGAAGTAGGACAAGGAGAGAGTGCAAGGACCATGAGAGCTTTAATTGATTCAGGAGCAGCCACTAGTGCAGATCGCCTTTCTTACTACCAACAATTGCAATTGGACGTAAAACCCCTAGAAGCATATTTGATAGGATTGGGAGGAGTTGAAACCCCTTGCATGGGAGAGGTGGAACTTCCCCTCTACATTCAAGAGGTCCTAATGCTAGCAAAAGTGCTAGTGTGTGAAGACGAGGATCTTACGAAACCTCTTGTCTTGGGCCAAGACTAGATCTATGATCACGCAATCAATCTCAACCTAAGAAGTGGACTTCTTCAGGCTTGAATTAGAAAATCAAGCACTCAAACCATTAGAAAAGGCACCAACTCCTGGTCCCTCCAGGAACCCACATGAAGAGAACAATATTGTTCTTGTCCAAAGTTCTACGGTGCAGAGGATTGTCACTCTTGCCGAAGGTACAGAAGTCAAGGAGGAGTTCTCATCTGTTCCAAAGAAGAATCTAAAGGGGAAGGCTCAGCAACACACGACACTGAGGAGACCGATGATCAAGAAGCTTGAGGACCAACCTAGGCAATATGAAGTACCTCTTGGCATGAAGCAGATCTGGATATGCAAGGGGGAAAGAACCACGGCTCCAGAGGCAGGTTCTCAAAAAAGCATCAAGCGAGCCACACCATCAAGGATCAAAATGAAGGAGTTCCCTAGGCAACACCCTAGCTATACCATTTCTATTTGGGTCCGTAAGCGGTCAATGAAGGCTATCCCTAATGCTAGATGGATATGGGTGCCCAAGGCTTGCTTATAAGCCCAAATAACTTCACCTCCAGTCACTAGCTTAAATCAACACTCACAAGCACTCTTGGCAAACAGCTCAGGGAAGATACCTACACCTCACACTGTTACACCTTCGGACAAACCTAGACATGTCTGGAAATGGGTACTCAAAAGGTCCCAAATCCAGCCCAATCTAGTTCATAGATCTTTTCTTGTCATCAACTCTAAGAGCCATGGGCCCTCAATCAAAGTTTGGAGACTTAAACCATGTATCAAACCCCAGGCCCAATTTTATAAATCCATCCACTCTGATGTAGGTGCATTCTGCGTACATTGCATAACCAAGTATGCATCTAGGATGGCACTAACCACTAACCACCACTCACATCTATCACAAACACTTCACCTCTAACCACTAACCATCTGGATTGTCATGTTAGTATTGTGGAGGGAACACCATTACATCTTGTTTCCTATGCAACACTAATGTGCCTTTCTTCTTCTAGCAGATAAGCATCAGAAGTCTCATGGCAGCAACATCAGGAACAAGCTCTCAGGCGGGCACTAGCACTCAAAGCAATTGGGATACCATGCCTGTGGAGGCTCCACTGACAGCGAGGCCTGAAGAGTTCCTGAATGTGCGAAGGATTCCCATCTCGGATCCGCCGAGTGGCCTAACAGAAAGAGTGAAAGGACATTCTCATTGGTTCAATGAGATGCCAGGAGATTTGGGAGATGCTGATCATATTTGGGAATCCAAGTTGGAATTTGGAGGAGTTTGGTGGACCTTTCAGTTCTTCTCACGAGACTTTGAAGCATTGCAAAATGTAGCTCCTCTTCAAGGTATCTGGCAGAAAGCGGGATTGCAAGACTATTTTAGTGCAGCTCTGCCTAAACCTAATTTCCTTAGGTGCTATTACTTGATTGCAACTTTGAAGGCGACAGGAGATACAGATCATTCATGCACATTCCTAGTGCCCTCTCTCTCAAACCAAGAGGAAATGAAAAAGTTTGAGTTGAACATCACTCTAATCAGGGAGGCCCTTCAGATGTATGGCACCCATGTACCCTCCGATCGAGATCCTTTGATACCAGAGTCTATGAAGAACAATAAACTCAAGAAGTTGAAAGAGATGTGTGCTCTCACCCCAAACATCCCCATACCACTGCGGATGTGCCTTCAACACTTCACATTTCCGACTCAAGATCGATTCACCCAGCCTCATAAGAAGATCTAGTATGGGTTATACCTAGCAGAGATCGGGAGCTTACCTATTAAAATGCCAGTGTGGATACTTGACCAGTTATATGAAGCAAGAAAGCGAGGAGTGCGGAAGCCTACTTTGAATGGCTGTTGTGAGGATGCTGATGCTCCCTCCTCTTTGATCGAAGGCAACTCCCTTTCGCAGTCAGCAGCTCCCTTGAGAAAGAATGGTTCCTCCTCAGCGTCCCCCCCCTTGCACACATGCCAATTCATGGGGTATATCTTCCCCGTCATAAGGCATCAACGACCCCTATCCTCTGCCAAGTCAGAGCCATAAAAACCCCCATCTCTCTTTTTTCCTGACAAAAAAACGGAAAGGAGGGGGAGAGTATTCTGACAGAAACAACCTCCCCAAGCTCTGAAAAAGTGACGCATGGGTTCCCATTCGATGACATGGCAACTAGAGATGCCTCCTCGTCCTGAACCCCCCTCCAATTGCGCTGGCCAGCACCACACGTTCCTCCCCACCCAGGCAGACAATGAGATAGCGTCCGAATGAATATAATGCAAAAAAAACTTCATAGCAGTCTCATATGATCTCAAATACAAGAGCAGCATGTGAGCTGCATAAAGAACCGTAAGATTCAATTGCATATAGTGGGACGATTAAGACTACTCCAATTATCCACTTTGGCTCCTCTAAGCAAATCACAAAATCTTGAATTCTAGCCTCCAATGATTTTTTTTTCTGATTGCATCGCACAAAAAATTGCAATTAGTAAGTCTTGCCACCATGTAAGAAAGACTTTTGACTTAAAACATAGAAACTTTGCCAATGAGCGAATCGGCGCAAGTTCTTCCTTTGTGACATTGTAAAACCCCTATTCCACTTGAATTCTCCTTCACCATAAGACCCCAGCATTGCAAAATCAATGCAACCATAGCACCGAGAGTCTTCAATATCATAAATGGAATGATGCCGAATTTGAATGACTGGTAGAAATGCTTCCCCAGATACCATGGCTTTAGAATAAAATTAAGAGGGAAACTATGCTTGACCGCAACTCTGCCTGCAGTCTGAATAAGGAGTGGAGTACGTGGACCTGCAACTGCTTGCCTTTCCATAGACTCATTAGTCTTTTCCTCCCATAGATGTGGCTTTTCATGGCACCGCCAGCTTGAAAACACCTCTCTCTGAAGTGACTCTCTATCCCCATCCATTGAAAACCATGCATAGCTTCACCCCTACTGCTCTTGATCCTTGTGTCCACATTTGAGTAGATCTTATCATCACCGGCCACCTATTCTCATTGCAAAACACCTATGTCCAAACAAATATTCTCCAAAAATGGAAGCATGTTAGTGCACCAAAACCAACCATTTATTGAGCTAACACATTTTCCTCATTTGCTTAGTGCGAGTTTGAGAGAGAGCAAGTGTGCATTGTTGTTTTTGTGTGTTTTTGCATGTTTCTTGCAGGATTCAGCATCATCACCATCTCCAGCAAGCTCAGCACGTACGGAATCTTTCTGTGCAAGCCCCGAGGCATCGAGCTCGAGCTATCGCGACACACCGAAAAGTTGACCCAATCACGATTCTAAGTGCACCACGACACAGTGCAGCCTGAGAGCTCTTAGGATCACTAGCCCGATTAACAAAATTCACCAGATCCTGACCTATCGTGACACTCCCAAGTATCGCGACACACCGAGGTATCGCGACACTTCCAAGTATCGTGAAACTTCCACCTATCACGACACTTCGACCTATCGCGACACTATCAAGTATCGTGACACTATCAAGTATCGTGACACTTCCACCTATCGCGACGCTTCGACCTATCGCGACACTTCCAAGTATCGTGACACTTCCACTTATCGCGACACTTCGACCTATCGCAACACTTCGACCTACCGTGACACTTCCACCTATCGTGATACTTCGACCTATAGCGACACTTCCACCTATCGCGATACTTCCACCTATCGCGACACTTCCACCTATCGCGACACACCGACTCGACCTATCGCGATACACCGGCTTAACGCATGAAATTTTAGGGTGAAGTAATTGAGTGAATTGAGGTACTTTTGGGCTTAATTTTGGACACATTGGGATGATATTAGAGCCTTAGAAGTGGGCAGAATACCTAAAAACCAGGGAGGAATTTCCTGAACCTTGAGAGCCTGTTTTGACCCCTAGATGCCTGAATGGGCATAACTTCACCATACGAACTCCGATTGATGAGATTTTGATCTCGTTGGAAAGCTTGTTGAGAACATGTATTTTTAAGTTGGCCTTTAGGTGGAACTGGGTGGTCATAAGATTTTGGGGGTACAGTGAGTTAGTCCAAGGGGGGCCTTTAATTGTTGATGTGTGTCTTTCAATCCATTGTGGTAAAGGAGCTATATTGACTTGTGAACTTTTGCAGGAACATTGTGTGCACTCAAGGCATTCCAAGGCAAGCTAGCAAGGGTGAGTACCAAGCTTGGGAGAAGGCTTCCTGGGCTGGTGTAGCAGTCTGAGCAACCAGAGGATTGAGGTTGGAAGTTCTCTCAACCCTCCTTGGTCAATTCCTAGCTTAGGCTAATACGACTTAGGTGTGGTGATTAATTAGAGCAACGCTAGGCACTAATCAAGTCCAAGAGAACTAATCAACAAAGTACAAGCATTAGGTAGAGCTCAAGTGTGAAAATTCTAAGGAACAAAAGTAAACTTGAATCGAGCAAATATCAAGTGTGGAATTCACTTAAGTACTACTGATGACGTGATTTCAAACAAGAGCTTAACACAATAGTCAACTAAAAAGAACAAAGTGATTGGTGCAAATTAACTTGCAACGAGAGGGGACTTGGGACCAAGAGGGTAGAGAAACCAGACATATGAACCTTGGGTCAGGCAGACATTTAGGCCAAGACCGACAAAGCCTCAGATCTTCTGAAGCTAGTGTCAATCACACTGCTAGGTCTTGGGCCCAGTAGTTGAGTGATTACCCGTACACTCCCAGATCAGAAACAAGTGATTCTGAGATGCCCTATAACATGGAGAGACCAGTAGGTAGTTCAGGGTTGGTGTACCTAGAAAAGCCAGAAGGACCTTACAAGACTCAATTGGAATACATCAGGACTAATCGTCTAGGTGCTCGTATCTATGAAGACGGCTTGAGAAGATCAGTGGTCTAGATTAAGAACCCCGATCAACCCCACGGACTAGAATACCCGGTAGTCAAGTTCGAGAATAAAGCATATCTAGATAAAGAGGGGACTATGTATGTAGTCACCGATCACCGAGACAGGACAGACAAATTTGGCAATGTGATCGCTGAGACTGACATGGGTGACATAGAGCAAGGAAACTTAGAGAGAGAGCCGGGGACTCCCCGTGGTAAATCTGTCTTGACCAGAGTCATGACTCCAGAGTGGATTCCCCAGGATAATAAAAGCATAGATTTGCTTTTAAATCGAGAAACCAATGAGGATTTTTGGAGATATAAGCCTGCCCAGCCTCATGAAGTAGGTGCTCTCACAATTTATGAGTTTGAAGACCCGGAGAGCCCTGGCAAAGTGACCTACTTAGACAATATGTCAGAGAGGATCTTCGTGGTCTCAGAGCATGGGAGACATGCCTACACTTGGAAGGGTGAATTTGTTTTTCCCCAACCTCGGTCCAATGTGTCCTACAGTCACCAAGGAGCTGGGACATCCCAAGCTCATGGAGCTCAACGAGATAGAAGTAGAGACAGACCTCAAGTAAGCTTTGCCAACTCCCTGGGAAGAGAAAGGATGAGAACAAAAACAGATATGAGAGACCTAGAACCCCAAGGAACCAAAGAAATGCTGACGAATTCCCTTTGCCAAGGTCGAGAGAACACACTAGGACCCTAAGGCCAACTCAATTAGTGAAGTCCATGAAGAACTATTTTGATGGCACAGGAGACCCATACGATCATGTAGCTGAATTTAGACAAGTCTTGAGAGCAGAACAAGTGGAGGACCTATTCACACAATACAATGCTTTTGGTCTAACCCTTAGGAACACTGCCCTTACATGGTTTCAACCCCTGAATGAGAGGCAGTTTAGGAGCATAGACCAACTTTTAGAGGCTTTTGTCACTGAGTTCTCTAAGAGTGCATACGGCATAATACCTCCTCCCTGATTCACAACTTCAAGCAGACACCTCAAGAGACTGTTAGATTGGCGGGAAGACGGTTTAGGCAATACCTAGAGAGGTGCCCAATGCCTGAGTTACCCACACCAGCCAAACAAGTGGCTTTGTTCTTAGATGGATTGTTTAGCACCAAGCTCAGGTCATATATGTATTTGAAGGACCCCAGAACTATAGAAGAATGCGTGCGCATGTGCATAGACATTGAGGATAATCTAGGCGAGGAATTAGAACTTTCAAAAATCTACAAAGATTCAGATAGCTCTACTACCCTCTCTTCCTCGCAATCCACATCTATTGAGGAACTTGCTGAGAAAGAAGCTCAGAAACTAGGAGTCTCTAGTAAACAAATACCAAGGTTTGCACCAGTGAAAAGATGCTATACCTGTGGAGGTGACCATATGGCGAACAAAACTTTGTGCCAAAATGGTCGAATTGGCACAAGCCATGTTTGAAGCCAATCATTTGTTCAATGGCTCTAACTCCATTAGAACACCATTGCACTTTGATGGTCTATTGGATAGATTGGAGAGGTTACTTACAAAGTCTGGGAAAGGAGTCACCTCCCAGATTAAGGAGAGTGCAAGAGATAGAATAAGCCTTCCTCCCTGTTCGTCCTCTTAGCCCAAGGGAAATTGCATACGCTCAATGATATTTTGCCCAACCCTTCTGATACTAGGTCAGTTTAGATCTCCCTAAGTCCACAATTTCACTCTGATGTATCGCGGGAAGATACGGGCAAGTACATGCACAAAGGGGCATCCAACTCTAGTGGTTACCTTTTGGGACCTCCCCCTTTCTTTGCTCACGCTTTCCAATTCCACTTAATTCCTCATTCTCTCTTTCACTTGCTCTCACCTTCCGAGTCCCCTTAGTTCCTCGATCTCATTGACTCCCTGTCGCAGGTAATCCATCTGTTGGGCCAATCTATCTTGGAAGCCTTGTCGTCGAAACTTTGCCAAGAAGGCTTCCTTGAGCATCTGATAAGTTCCACGCTCTTGTGGTGTCAAATTCCCATACCAATTGGCTGCCTCATCACGGAGAATAGCTGGAAAATTCCTCAACCTTTGACCCTGGTCAACTACCTCATTGGCCTCACAAGTAACTTCAAATAGTTGGATAAAACTATGAGGATCCTCGTCCCAAGCACCTAAGAACTTGGTGAAGTCCCCCAAATGAACAGAAATCCGCTGAGCCATTTCAAACAGAGGTGTGATGTCAATATCACTTCGATCCCAGAAATTTAGTGCACGCGGCCTCAGGATCCCTCCTTCAAATTTTTGCACTTGATTCGCAACTCTCTTACGGGAGTACATGTTTTTGGCAGATTTCTTCGAGCTAGTCGAGGTAGACTCACCTTGCGACTCCCACCTCTTCCTTTCTCTTTTAAGGGATCTTCTCTAAGCGCGTTCCTCTCTTTGCGTTTGTGTTCCTTTTGAGGATGAGCTCCCCTCGCTCATGTACTAGATCGTGGGTCTGCAAGCTCGGCCAACATGTGGCGCTAGGCGAACCTATGGCACTCTCTTATAGAGATGTGCCAAGCTTTTCCCGGGAGACGCACCAAAATGTTCGTCCTCTTAGCCCAAGGGAAATTGCATACGCTCAATGATATTTTGCCCAACCCTTCTGATACTAGGTCAGTTCAGATCTCCCTAAGTCCACAATTTCACTCTGATGTATCGCGGGAAGATGCGGGCAAGTACATGCACAAAGGGGCATCCAACTCTAGTGGTTACCTTTCAGGACCTCCCCCTTTCTTTGCTCACGCTTTCCAATTCCACTTAATTCCTCGTTCTCTCTTTCACTTGCTCTCACCTTCCGAGTCCCCTTAGTTCCTCGATCTCTCTTTCACATCCTCCCATTATCTATATCATCCACCGCAAGCATAGAAGGTCAGTTTCCTAATTGATGTTGTTGTGTGGCTTTTCCCATGCAGCGCTAGTGCAATCTTGTAACAAATCATGATGCTGTTTTAAGATATATACGTCATTCACACCCAAGAGTGATCCACACGTTAAAGGAAATCATTTCTTTCACTATAACGTGAAGGCATTTTGAGAACACAAACAGTTTTCTTGATATCCGTATGAACAAGTGAATTGTTGCCTCATCTCAACTTTTCTCTCCAACCCCCTCGTTTGCACACCGAAAACATGCGATCAATGTAAGAGTTAGCATACACGTTCCTTGTCTATTCGCATTGGGGTCAGAATGCAGTACTACGGTCCTCATTTGTCTCGAGCATCACAAAGGTAACATCACCCCTGTTAACAGCCAACTTTCAAAATTTGCGGCCCAGATCAAAAGCTATAGTACTAGCCTACGTTCAAAAGACCATCTCTCAGTTTAGAATGCAACACATCCAGACAATTATATGTCCGACAATATGTATACTCACATTATAAACACTGAAGGCATCTGCTCTGCTGCGGTGATCCCTATTTAGAAAAACTTAGATTCCGGCAAAGGAGACAAAACATGAGAGAACCTGTTGTATGGGGAGGAAAAACACTCAAGATGCATTCAAGCAACAAAAAATGTAACCCGTAGGCTTATTCATCATAAGGAAATCAATCGCACTGACTCACACCAGAATGGACAATTCTTGTATCCTGTGTACGGAACTCGAGCCACTAATCATTCAGCTAAACCATCAGCCATTGTGAGGATATCGCATAACATTTGCATTGCTAAATCATTACACATGAGCCCTGGGCGTACCTACATGCAAATTCTTTACCGTCCTCTTATTTTTTCTTCAAATGCTAAACCAGTGACTAAATTCAATGCCAACATTATGTCTAACACCACACACTAATCGAACAACACACCGCAGCATAGGCGCTATCACGTATCCATCATCAAGCATGTATAGGGAAACAATCATTATGAAATCAAACCAGTACTCACAAACCATCTCCAACACAGGTTATCACCCGAAATGAACAGTTCAAAATACATGCCGATGGTGTAGAAGAATCAAAGATGGACCTTGTAGTTGATAACGCCTTGGTAATGGATCGAATGTGTTGCAGACGGTGTGGAGAGCTTCAACCTGCATAAACTTGACTTCTCCACGATAGGATCTATTGCGAAGAATAGCGATTCTTTGTTCATAGACCCTTATGGCTACTTCAGCATCCTGGAGATGGTCTTCTCAATAGTCCCTCTGGAACTCCTTTAGTATACTATCCCTCAGTCTATTGTCCAACACTCGGCTCCCTTGTCCCATTCCGTCGTCTGCCCCTATCCAATTCAGAGCGACTGCAAAGCCAAGCCCAATCGACCACGTTGCCTTTTCCCTCTGTCTGTACTCAAAGCTCCACCCAACAACAGCTAAAGTTTCCCGTCGATGGCGAAGCAGAAGACCTCCCCTGCGTTCTTCTCCGTGTCCCCTTCCCCTTGATCTTCTCCGCCCAAAAAGCACAGGTAGAATATTGTGCAGTGCTGAACTTGAGGGCTTTATCTTCAAAAAGGGACCAAGCTAAGGATGCAATGCACACTGTTTGATCTAGTTTGACTATCTGTGGTTTCAACAGCCGACGTTGTGCTTGCATAAATGCTGAAACACAACGCTCTTAGTTGATGTGAACACAGAAAATCCCGTGGAAGAAAAGCCCCGGAGAGACGACTGAGGAATACAGCCCTCCTAATGATACCCAAAATGAATTCGCTTCCATTCCCTTTTAATGTGGCTACCTCTCCCACAAAACTGTACAGAACCTCCGCCTCCTTGGAGCCCTCGAACACTATATACTCAGAAGGACAAGGCTCTATTGCACACGCACCCTATGGATCCTCCCTGCGTGATCTCCCGCAACTCTTTTTTTCACGAGGAGAAAAAGGAAGAAGAAAACTAGATGCTGCCTTCCCTATTTTATTTATTTTTTTCTCTGCGGGTCAATCAAAAACAGCGAGAGGCAAAAGGTCTGCTGCCCTTGTCATCCTTCTGCTGCCACAAAATTCGTGTAGAGAAAAACAAAAGAAGTTTCTTTTCTGCACACAAAACAGAAAGCGGACAATTTTGTTTTTATCCTCTGACAATTAAAACGGCCAGCCTTTGGGATAAGAACAAAGAAATGGCTGAAACACCTCCACATCTCTGAATTCTTCTTCGATGAGGTGTCGAAGATCAATTTCCAGAAATCGATCAAACGATTGTATTTGATGATTGATAAGAAAGCATCCCCCCTGAAACAAAGCCGCTTCTAATTTCCTCTGCACATCAGTATTTCCTATCTTCTTAGGAGGCTTCTCCATGCTCAATCCCTGTGAAGCAGCTTCTCAGAACCCTTGATGATAAAATATCCTCCAACTTCAAAAGCACAATGGCCTTTTTCAAGTGAAACCTTTTCTCTACATCCCTGCAATCATCAATAAGAAGATCCCACCATCATTGGAATTCTCCCAATCGAAACATTCTTCACAGTTTCTTCCTGTTCGATTTCTTCTCCTTTCCTGTCCAAACAGCCCATGCTTGACTTCTCATTATAATTCATAGTCGATAAGCCCTGCTTTCCTTTACCAATATCTGTATATACATTCTTTTTATCTTTCCCCTTTTTTTGTTTTTGAGCTTTCCACTTTCATAATGCTTAAAGACCTAGATGTGTATATTTGTTTGTATCTTTGCACTGTAAGTCAGCTTTCTTAATCGAGCCTCGTCCGGGAAAAGATGGCTTGCATGCCCTTCCTTTGATGTCCATTTAGGCAGTATTATTTGTAAGCCTTGAACAAACAAATTTGCGTGCCTCCAGCCAGGGTTTGGAGTGGGGTTGGTACCCACATAGCTAGGAAGCACCTACAATCACCCAAAATTGCTTATCCCTTCAATATTCGTAATGTCGGTACCACTCCATCACATCTCCAATATACCCGTAGCAATGATAGAAAGAAACAACCCAAGAAACCAAAGACTCGCAATGTTGTTGATCATGGGAATAATTCCAATCAAAGTGTTCCAAGAAACAATGCTTCGGACTTCGAGTTTGTTAAACACTCTCTGCAATATGAACTTCAAACCCTTTGAAAGCTGCTCCAGTGCTACTAAAACACTTCAACAACCGGGTGAATGTCACTGAATTTGGAGAAACTTCCTCCTCATACATAGATTCAATGCAACGTAGAGCATCTTCAACACACCCATGTTTGACATATGCACCAAAGTGTTGCAAATTAGGGGCTCTTTTTCTAAGCCTATATTGATTATTCCATCATGTATCTCCCAACTTTTTGATATGGTTCCTGTACTTGCATAGGCCTTCAGACTCTGGTGGCCACCATGACAAAAAGCCATGTCCCCAAGTATTGCCTCCCTTGACAGCATTCCTCTCTGACCAAGAAGTCATCATGTAGTTGCAAATACCTCTCGTCAACCATTTGATCAATTCTTCAAGTACTTGCAATCAAACAAATTCCCTTGCCAAATACAAACGTATTAGTGCATAAAAAGCAACCATTTCTTGAGCTAACATACTCCCCTCTTCTTATTTGTGAAGTCGTCCTCGACGAGCCACTCTATGATTCCATATAATCCACACAACCATGAACATGTCAGTTTACAACTTGTATTACCTTTTCATCAAGCCATCCTTCCCACTAGACCTCCACTCATTGAAGCTATTAGTGCTAAAAAAAAGATCACTCATGAATACATACAAATCACTCTCTTCCAAAATGATCCAAGAACATGCACATATATGCAACTCCATATTCCTACATGCATCAAATTGCTCATGCATTCCATTATGAAAATAGTCTCAACCAAAATAACACATGCATACCTTTCCATGTTTTACATATGCAACTATCGTTGCGGAAAAGAGAAAAGAAAATACTGAAATGAACAACGACAACTGAAATGAATCCAACCGGAGATGCAACATACCCAAAATGCATACCCCATTATTGCACCTACTATTTGCTACGTACAATTATTCCATGACTAGACACTCCCGAAGAATCCCCATCGTCGTCCTACAAAAGTCATCGAGACTCGAGTACAGGTCAAGTCCTACATAAAAACCCTAGAGTGCCCCACACACTGGGAAAACCCTCGAATAGAGCACACAAGTTATAAAGCAAGACCGTTGCATTACCTCGCTAAAAGTCTCATCTATAAGTACATATACAGTATCCGTGCCTTTGAGAATGTTGATTCAGAGTGAGCTGATCTATCACAAGCCACCATACTAATCACTCAAGCAAATAACGTTCCCTTCCAGGCGATCATCGCCTTCTCCTCTCTCTCTCTCCCCCTCAGGAGTGGGGAATAATTTCATATGTAAATTTTATTTATATTCACACGTTGGCCTACGTTGACAATGGATGCGATTCGTGGCCCTAACCACACGGCCAAGTTGATTCCACCCATCTACCAATGCAATGCAGCGCACAACACACAACCACATAACATATAAAGCTAGCCCATAACGAAGCTGGATGCGGCTCGTGGTCATGA
The DNA here is from genome assembly GCA_020310875.1 of Ceratopteris richardii. NCBI lineage: Eukaryota > Viridiplantae > Streptophyta > Polypodiopsida > Polypodiales > Pteridaceae > Ceratopteris > Ceratopteris richardii. The sequence continues at coordinate 170,742,439 of CM035427.1, forward strand.
CCGCCCGGCCACGATGGCTCCACCTACCTACCAACCCGTTATGGCACGTAGCTAAAACACAAACATGTACATCCCAAGCCTATGGCGAAACTAGTTGCGGCTCATGGTCCTAACCACCTGGCTAGGATAACTCCACCCACCTACTAGCCCACCATAGCACGTTGGTACAATCACAACAACACAATGTTTTTTCTTTCTTCTTTTTTTTTCATAGTTAATTAATTTACCCTAGTCCTGAGAATTAGGGAGAGGAAGAAAGGGTTGCTCTCAACTTTTCCCACACATGCATGCAAACATACACACTCTAACCTTTGACAGATCAACCACCTCTTCACTCCATTCTCTCAATTACAGACACTACATATGTATTCATCGAGTTGACTTTTCACTAGGTAACTACAACCGGCTATGCGTTGGTCCCTCATATACCTATCCTTCGATGATCTAGAATGTAGGTCTCCGGGATGTCTCATATAGCCTCACCTCGTACTCGTATCCCGACGACTTCCCTAGGGCGAGTCAGGCTCAACTTCAGGAGCTCTGTCATTGCTACCTATCATTAACAGATCTGCCCAAGCCCAAGTGATATCATTCTCTTCGTTAGGCATTTCCCTCGAAGGGTCGAAATAGTAATATCGATCCCTTGCCCATCCTACATGTCGGATCATGTATGTCTCAAACCACTCAATATAAAACATAATATCCAAATCCCCTTCTTGAGTCACATAGGTCTTGAGATTCTTGTCGTGCCTCTCCTTACGTCTTCTCTGAATAGCTTCCAGACTTTGCTGTGCAATGAGTCTCTTTTCTTCTAGCTTGACCAGTTGTATGTACCTCTCCTTCAATGACTCTTCCTCTCCCAGCCTGGCCTCGATGGCCACTCTTAATGTCGGAACTTCTTTTTCGATGGAAAGATGGCTTCCTCACCATATACTAAGGAGAACGGAGTGCTCTTAGTCGTCACTCAGTAGGATGTTCGATACGCCCACAAAGCTTCCAAAAGTCTCTCATCCCAGTCTCGCCTATGCACAGCTACTGTCTTTGTCAAAATCTATTCAAGAACCTTGTTGGTAACCTCCACTTGTCCATTCACCCTCGGGTAATATGGAGTGCTTTTCCTATGTTTGATCTTATACAATTCCATTAATTCCTCGATCAGTTCGTTGACAAAGTGTGTTCCTCTATGACTCACTATCTCCAACGGACATCCGAATCGGGTGATAATTTGTTCATACAAGAATTTAGCTACATCAATAGCTCGGTTAGTCTTCAGAGCTTTGGCTTCTACCCACTTGGTAACATAGTCAGTGCAGACCAAGATATACCTATTGGATCTACGTCTTGAGGGAGGATCAATAGGCCCCACAAAATCAATTCCCCATTTTTCAAGAGGCTTAAGAGCCAGCACCGGCGTAAGAGGAGCTGCATGTGCTAATGTTGGTTTGCCCATTCTTTGGCATTTGTCGCATTTCTTGTAGTATGTGTGAGAGTCTTTGAGCAGCGTTGGCCACCAATACCCAGCCAATAAGATCTTTCTTGCCGTCAGCTCACTAGCAAAATGCCCACCGCAGGGTTCACCATGCAATGCTCTCAGAACTAGGGTTGCCTCTTCTTCCTCAAGACACCTCCGATAAATGCTCTCATGGACAAAATATTGATAGAGCTGCCCACCAATGATGCTATGGTGTTTTGCCAGTGCTAATAGTTTTTGCTTCCCTCTCTTGCTTGCTCCCGGCGGGTATTTAGTGGTGCATAAGAAATTCACCAAGTCGGCATACCGAGGTACCTTAGCATCAACCTGAAATAGATTTCCATGAGGAGCATCGCCGGGCACACCAGAGATTGGCTCCTCATTAATAATTCGAGATAAATGGTCAGGCAATATGTGCGCTTTGCCTGGTTTGGTTACCATTGTGAACTGAAATTCTTGGAGGAGTAGCATCCACCTCATCAATCGCCCTGATAGCTCGGGTTTATTGATGATATACTTTAGGGCTTCATGATCCACATAAAACGTGAAATGCTTTCCCATCAGATAGTGCTGATACTTGTTTACCGCAAAGATCATCGAGAGGCATTCCTTCTCTATACTCGTGTAGTTCCTCTTAGTGCTATTCAAGTTTCGACTTGTATAATAAATAGGGTGGTCCAACTTCTTTTCATTGGCTTGGCATAGGAGTGCTCCAACCACAGTATGAGAAGCGTCTGTATGCACATGAAATTCTCTCGTCCAGTCAGGTGCTACTAAAATTGGTGCATTTATCAATTTCTCTTTGATCAAATCGAATGCATCTTGACACTCTCTAGTCCATTGATATTGTTGGTCTTTCCTCAAAAGGTTCGTCAGTGGTGCTGCTATTGATGCAAAATTTAATATAAATCGTCGATAATAATTAGCATGTCCCAAGAATCCTCTGAGTTGCCGCAAGTTTTGAGGAGGTGGAAGTTGTCCGATTTTTTTTACTTTATCCTCGTCAACCGCGATCCCTTTTTCGGAAATAACATGTCCCAAGAGCAATCCTCTTTGTACTCCAAATGTACACTTTTCAGGATTTAATGCGATGCCTTTTTCAATGCTTCTTCTTAAAATAGCTTCGATCCTCTCCATCATGTTTTCATTGTTGCCTCTGATCGCAAAGTCATCGACGAATATCTCCATCCAATCCTGCAAATAGTCTTGATATGCAGCTATAATTGCCCTCTGGAATGTGGCCGGTGCATTGCATAATCCAAATGGCATCACACGATATGCATACGTACCCCATTCTATCGTGAAAGTAGTTTTTGATTGATCCTCTTCATGGATTTGGATTTGGTTGTACCCACTGAAACCATCCAAAAATGAGTACAATTTATGGCCAGCCACTCTGTCCAAGATTTGATCAGTAAACGACAAAGGGAAGTGATCCTTTTTTGTGCGCTCGTTCAACTTCCGATAATCCATGCAAATGCAGATTTTCTTATTTTTTTTCAGAACAACTACAATTGGTGATATCCATTCCCTGGATGCGATGGGATATATGAATCCTGCTTCCAATAACTTAGTCAATTCCAGCTTGATCAATTCCGAGTAGACTAGATTTGTCCGCCTAATTCGTTGACATATTGGTCGGGTGCCTTCTTCCAAATCTATATAATGTTGGCAGATTCGGGGATCAATTCCTCTCAAATCACTGTATGGCCATGCAAAGGCCTTGCTGAAATTTTTGAGTGCCAATTTAATGCAATCTCGTACTCCATCTGGTAGCTCTGACCCCACGCTCAAGAACTTTTCTGGAAAAACTTCCCATTTTTCCACCTGAGCTTCTCGCGAATATTCCTTATTCCTTGATGACGCTGTGATTGAAAAGTGCTCCCCGATCATGCGTGCATGGTTGGCCAGTAAATCATTGTTTTTTTCTTTTTCAACCGCATCCAATTTCTTTAGTTCAGCTTTTGCAATGGCTTCCTGCACTTTAGTCTTACTTTCCGCTTCTTTTTCCGATTCTCGACTTCTCCTTAGAAGCTCTGCTTCTAGCACTCTGACTGTTTCTCTCAACTGTTGTACTTCCATTGTCGGAGCTAACTCTAGCTTCAACTCATCTTTTGAAGTTTCCTTCTCCAGGGATTGGGTAGCTTTGCTTTCCCTTGCGTCTATACTTAACATGTAGCACTCAAATTCACTGGTGTGTGTCAACTATTCTAGCAACTCCTGGTCTGAGTCATCCTTGTAAACTAGTGGGTCTTTGTACTCGCCCACTTTTGTGTGTTGGACTTTGGACAATTGCAAGTTAAATCCATCCTGTAAAAGGTCCTTGGAAGTCTCCGTGCGCAAGGCAAATCTTACCCGCACCATTTCTTGTCTAACCTTTTCCTTTGCTTTCTACTCCCTTTCCTCAGCAGTTGTTGATTTCTTGCCGGTCAAGTTTGGGGACACTTGAAGATGTATTCGATCAGCCTTCGATCCAATTGTGATAAATCCTGTGCGCAAAGTGTGCACACATTTGGCTTGCACCAGCCATGGCCGTCCAAGTAGGATCGAGAAGGTGGCCTCTGAGGTCCTTGGTCTTACTATCAGATAATCAACTTTAAATTCTAGACCGCCCACAACGGTGCTTACATTCTTCAAAAGACCTGCAGGCTTTACTTGCGTTTGATCTACCATCCTCAAGGACATCGGAGTTTCTTCCATGTGGTTGAGGCCCAAAGCTTTCATCATGTACTCAGTCATAAGGTTGACTGCGGCTCCACTATCTAACTGAGCCCCAGAGACTGCATATCCTTTAATCTCGACTGTCACAGCTGGAGCATTCGAATCAATTTGAGTCATAATACTTTGAATCATTCCTTGGACATCTTTATCTTGTCTCTTTTTATCTCGAGCTTTCCTCGGCTTCTTAATATATTCGTTGTAGAATTGTTTCCTATATAGAGGTGAACATTTCAGCAATGTGCCAATGCCCAATGTGACTTCCGTGTCAACGAGCAGCTTTATGATGTCCACTTCCTCCAATTTTTGTCTTTCCTTCTTACATTTTGGAGCCCTTAGTCTTTCCGGGAATGGTGCTATGCCTGGCACAAACTCCTTGATCACTGGTGGAAGGATCTCAATCTCTTTCCCATCCTCAAACTCTTGCTGCTCATCAAATCCTCCAACTTGGTTTTCTACCTCTCCATGTTTGGGTGTCTTCTTCTGGCTCGCTTTTTCGCTTCCACCTTCTGGATTTTTCTTCATATACTCTTGAGTCCTTGTGACTACTGCCACAGTTGGCTCTTTATGCGGTTTCTTGGCCTGGTAAGCATCCACAAATTGCATTGACGAGCTAGAGCCTTCTTGAGGGTTCGATGTCTTAAAAACTACTCCGATCGTAGGAACTGGCTCTTGAGGTCTCGGTGTGAAATGCATCTGAGTCTCAACATAATTCGAGGACCCTACTGGCCCCTTATACTTGCCAGTGGCAGCTCTTCGTTTTGGACAATCTTCATCAAAGTGGCCCTCTCCACTACAGTACCTACACAGTGGGGTATAATCAACTGGTTTCTTTTTGTTTGGACATCTAGATTGAGTATGGCCAAAGCCATGGCATCTCCAACACTGGATCGGACCATCTCTTCTTTGATCACGTGTGGCTCCTCTCGGATAGTCTCCTCCCTGACCCTGAGCACCATATCCATAAGTTTGTCTGTTTTCCCAACGAGATGTAGGTGGGATACTTTGAGCAGGCAATCCCCTGTAGGATCTTTCTCTTGTATCTCCCGATTTCATGGTCCGCTGTTCATAGGCCCTCTTGTTGTAACATCGATCTTCTGTGTGATTGGTCCTTCCGCAAAAAGTGGAACGCATTCTAGGTGGCGATCTATCTGTGAATACTCTCGAGACTGTAGGACATTCTGAAGCCAGATGGCCGTAACCATGGCACTTTCCACACCATGTATTTGATCGAAACACTTGATTCGGGTTTGTAATTACCTCTGGTTTTATTGTGTATGTTTCCTGGGTCATTGTGGCAGCTTTTATAGCTTGTGTGACCAACTCCAATATTCGTTCTTGAGTTAGTGCAAGCTTTACCTCGCCTGGCGTGCTAGTGGCAGCTACAAAAGCTAGGGTCGTCAATGCGGGGATTCCTTGGCTAGGATCTTTCATCGGTATGTACGCTGGGCCTCCCATTGGCTCGTATAAGAGCTCCATCTTCCTCTCTTGACATAATTGTACTTCCTCCCAAAGCCTTGCTTGTTCCTTAGCATCTATTAAAGTTGTAGGTCTTGTCAGGCTGATATGCTGCTGCGCCGTAGGATCTCTCAATCCCGCAATGAATCTTCTCTTCAATGTCTCATCGTTCGGGGCATTCGCGCCCATCTTTCTTACCAAGGTTTCCATTCTCTGAATGTAGTTATCAATGCTCTCATTGACTCCCTGTCACAGGTAATCCATCTGTTGGGCCAATCTATCTTGGAAGCCTTGTCGTTGAAACTTTGCCAAGAAGGCTTCCTTGAGCATCTGATAAGTTTCACGCTCTTGTGGTGTCAAATTCCCATACCAATTGGCTGCCTCATCACGGAGAATAGCCGGAAAATTCCTCAACCTTTGACCCTGGTCAACTACCTCATCGGCCTCACAAGTAATTTCCAATAGTTGGATAAAACTATCAAGATCCTCGTCCCAAGCACCTGAGAACTTGGTGAAGTCCCCCAAAAGAACCGAAATCCGCTGAGCCATTTGAAACAGAGATGTGATGTCAATACCACTTTGATCCCAGAAATTTAGTGCACGCAGCCTCAGGATCCCCCCTTCAATTTTTTGCACTTGGTTTGCAACTCTCTTACGGGAGTACATGTTTTTGGCAGATTTCTTCGAGCTAGTCGAGGTAGACTCACCTTGCGACTCCCACCTCTTCCTTTCTCTTTCAAGGGATCTTTTCTAAGCGCGTTCCTCTCTTTGCGTTTGTGTTCCTCCTGAGGATGAGCTCCCCTCGCTCATGTACTAGATCTTGGGTCCGCAAGCTCGGCCAACATGTGGCGCTAGGCGAACCTATGGCACTCTCTTATAGAGATGTGCCAAGCTTTTCCCGGCAGATGCACCAAAATGTTCGTCCTCTTAGCCAGGGAAATTGCATACGCTCAATGATATTTTGCCCAACCCTTCTGATACTAGGTCAGTTTAGATCTCCCTAAGTCCACAATTTCACTCTGATGTATCGCGGGAAGATACGGGCAAGTACATGCACAAAGGGGCATCCAACTCTAGTGGTTACCTTTCAGGACCTCCCCCTTTCTTTGCTCACGCTTTCTAATTCCACTTAATTCCTCGTTTTCTCTTTCACTTGCTCTCACCTTCCAAGTCCCCTTAGTTCCTCGATCTCTCTTTCAGCTGCTCCTTCCCACCTCCTTTTGCCCTTATTTCTTTTGCCCACACACTTGACCTCTACACACTTAGTCTTCCAGGCTCGCTTCCTCTCATGCATACATCTACACACATGTAATTAGCCACACTCTCACCTGCCCACACTTGCTCACAGCCACATGCACTCACACTCATACACTTTTATTCACACCTGCACTTCCCCTCTAATTTTAAATTTCAGCCTCAGCCTCACCTCCTCCTTTGCTTCCCAATGTACCCACTTCCACTAATGTGTCTCAATCTATCCCTTGTGGAATTGGCACATCAACGCTTCCACGCAGAGTTGGTATGGAGTGGTGCTAGAGATATCTACAATGCAAGAACGAATCACTAACACCATCCCCTTAGAGATTGTTGATCAGGAATCAATAAACGAAAAGTGATTCAATTGCACATCGCCATCGCAAGCATAGAAGGTCAGTTTCCTAATTGATGTTGTTGTGTGGCTTTTCCCATGCAGTGCTAGTGCAATCTTGTAACAAATCATGATGCTGTTTTAAGATATATACGTCATTCATACCCAAGAGTGATCCGCACGTTAAAGGAAATCATTTCTTTCACTATAACGTGAAGGCATTTTGAGAACACAAACAATTTTCTTGATATCCGTATGAACAAGTGAATTATTGCCTCATCTCAACTTTTCTCTCCAACCCCCTCGTTTGCACACCGAAAACATGCGATCAATGTAAGAGTTAGCATACACGTTCCTTGTCTATTCGCATTGGGGTCAGAATGCAGTACTACGGTCCTCATTTGTCTCGAGCATCACAAAGGTAACATCACCCCTGTTAACAGCCAACTTTCAAAATTTGCGGCCCAGATCAAAAGCTATAGTACTAGCCTACGTTCAAAAGACCATCTCTCAGTTTAGAATGCAACACATCCAGACAATTATATGTCCGACAATATGTATACTCACATTATAAACACTGAAGGCATCTGCTCTGCTGCGGTTATCCCTATTTAGAAAAACTTAGATTCCGGCAAAGGAGACAAAACATGAGAGAACCTGTTGTATGGGGAGGAAAAACACTCAAGATGCATTCAAGCAACAAAAAATGTAACCCGTAGGCTTATTCATCATAAGGAAATCAATCACACTGACTCACACCAGAATGGACAATTCTTGTATCCTGTGTACGGAACTCGAGCCACTAATCATTCAGCTAAACCATCAGCCATTGTGAGGATATCGCATAACATTTGCATTGCTAAATCATTACACATGAGCCCTGGGCGTACCTACATGCAAATTCTTTACCGTCCTCTTATTTTTTCTTCAAATGCTAAACCAGTGACTAAATTCAATGCCAACATTATGTCTAACACCACACACTAATCGAACAGCACACCGCAGCATAGGTGCTATCACGTATCCATCATCAAGCATGTATAGGGAAACAATCATTATGAAATCAAACTAGTACTCACAAACCATCTCCAACGCAGGTTATCACCCGAAATAAACAGTTCAAAATACATGCGCACGGTGCAGAAGAATCAAAGATGGACCTTGTAGTTGATAACGCCTTGGTAATGGATCGAATGTGTTGCAGACGGTGTGGAGAGCCTCAACCTGCATAAACTTGACTTCTCCACGATAGGATCTATTGCGAAGAATAGTGATTCTCTGTTCATAGACCCTTATGGCTACTTCAACATCCTGGAGATGGTCTTCTCAATAGTCCCTCTGGAACTCCTTTAGTATACTATCCCTCAGTCTATTGTCCAGCACTTGGCTCCCTTGTCCCATTCCGTCGTCTGCCCCTATCCAATTCAGAGCGACTGCAAAGCCAAGCCCAATCGACCACGTTGCCTTTTCCCTCTGTCTGTACTCGAAGCTCCACCCAACAACAGCTAAAGTTTCCCGTCGATGGCGAAGCAGAAGACCTCCCCTGCGTTCTTCTCTGTGTCCCCTTCCCCTTGATCTTCTCAGCCCAAACAGCTCAGGTAGAATATTGTGCAGTGCTGAACTTGAGGGCTTTATCTTCAGAAAGGGACCAAGCTAAGGATGCGATGCACACTGTTTGATCTAGTTTGGCTATCTCTGGTTTCAGCAGCCGACGTTGTGCTTGCATAAATGCTGAAACACAACGCTCTTAGTTGATGTGAACACAGAAAATCCCATGGAAGAACAGCCCCGGAGAGACGACTGAGGAATACAGCCCTCCTAATGATACCCAAAATGAATTCGCTTCCATCCCCTTTTAATGTGGTTACCTCTCCCACAAAATTGTACAGAACCTCCGCCTCCTTGGAGCCCTCAAACACTATATGCTCAGAAGGACAAGGCTCTATTGCATACGCACCCTATGGATCCTCCATGCGTGATCTCCCGCAACTCTTTTTTTCACAAGCAGAAAAAGGAAGAAGAAAAACTAGCTTCTCCCTTCTTTATTTATTTTTTTCTCTGCGAGTCAATCAAAAACAGCGAGAGGCAAAAGGTCTGCTGCCCCTGTCATCCTTCTGCTGCCACAAAATTCGTGTAGCAAAAAAACAAAAGAAGTTTCTCTTTTCTGCACACAAAACAGAAAGCGGACAATTTTGTTTTTATCCTCTGACAATTAAAACGGCCAGCCTTTGGGATAAGAACAAAGAAATGGCTGAAACACCTCCACATCTCTGAATTCTTCTTCGATGAGGTGTCGAAGATCAATTTCCAGAAATCGATCAAACGATTGTATTTGATGATTGATAAGAAAGCATCCCCCCTGAAACAAAGCCGCTTCTAATTTCCTCTGCACGTCAGTATTTCCTATGTTCTTAGGAGGCTTCTCCATGCTCAATCCCTGTGAAGCAGCTTCTCAGAACCCTTGATGATAAAATATCCTCCAACTTCAAAAGCACAATGGCCTTTTTCAAGTGAAACCTTTTCTCTACATCCCTGCAATCATCAATAAGAAGATCCCACCATCACTGGAATTCTCCCAATCGAAACATTCTTCACAGTTTCTTCCTATTCGATTTCTTCTCCTTTCCCGTTCAAACAGCCCATGCTTGACTTCTCATTATAATTCATAGTCCATAAGCCCTGCTTTCCTTTACCAATATCTGTATATACATTCTTTTTATCTTTCCCCTTTTTTTTTTGAGCTTTCCACTTTCATAATGCTTAAAGACCTTGATGTGTATATTTGTTTGTATCTCTACACTGTAAGTCAGCTTTCTTAATCGAGCCTCGTCCGGGAAAAGATGGCTTGCATGCCCTTCCTTTGATGTCCATTTAGGCAGTATTATCTGTAAGCCTTGAAAAGACAAATTTGCCCGCCTCCAGCCAGGGTTTGGAGTGGGCTTGGTACCCACATAGCTAGGAAGCACCTACAATCACCCAAAATTGCTTATCCCTCCAATATTCTCAATGTCGGTACCACTCCATCACATCTACAATATACCCGTAGCAATGATAGAAAGAAACAACCCAAGAAACCAAAGACTCGCAATGTTGTTGATCATGGGAATAATTCCAATCAAAGTGTTCCAAGAAACAATGCTTCAGACATCGAGTTTGTTAAACACTCTCTGCAATATGAACTTCAAACCCTTTGAAAGCTGCTCCACTGCTACTAAAACACTTCAACAACCGGGTGAATGTCATTGAATTTGGAGAAACTTCCTCCTCATACATAGATTCAATGCAACGTAGAGCATCTTCAACACACCCATGTTTGACATATGCACCAAAGTGTTTCCAATTAGGGGCTCTTTTTCTAAGCCTATATTGATTATTCCATCATGTATCTCCCAGCTTTTTGATATGGTTCCTGTACTTGCATAGGCCTTCAGACTCTGGTGGCCACCATGACAAAAAGCCATGTCCGCAAGTATTGCCTCCCTTGACAGCATTCCTCTCTGACCAAGAAGTCCTCATGTAGTTGCAAATACCTCTCGTCAACCATTTGATCAATTCTTCAAGTACCTACAATCAAACAAATTCCCTTGCCAAATACAAACATATTAGTGCATAAAAAGCAACCGATTCCTGAGCTAACATACTCCCCTCTTCTTATTTGCGAAGTCGTCCTCGACGAGCCACTCTATGCTGCCATATAATCCACACAACCATGAACATGTCAGTTTACAACTTGTATTACCTTTTCATCGAGCCATCCTTCCCACTGGACCTGCACTCATTGAAGCTATTAGTGCTAAAAAAAAGATCACTCATGAATACATACAATTCACTCTCTTCCAAAATGATCCAAGAACATGCACATATATGCAACTCCATATTCCCACATGCATCAAATTGCTCATGCATTCCATTATGAAAATAGTCTCAACCAAAATAACACATGCATACCTTTCCATGTTTTACATATGCAACTATCATTGCGGAAAACAGAAAGGAAAATATTGAAATGAACAACGACAACTGAAATGAATCCAACCGGAGATGCAACATACCCAAAATGCATACCCCATTATTGCACCTACTATTTGCTACGTACAATTATTCCATGACTAGACACTCCCGAAGAATCCCCATCGTCGTCCTACAAAAGTCATCGAGACTCGAGTACAGGTCAAGTCCTACATAAAAACCCTAGAGTGCCCCACACACTCGGAAAACCCTCGGATAGAGCACACAAGTTATAAAGCAATATTGTTGCATTACCTCGCTAAAAGTCTCATCAAATGCTAAACCAGTGACTAAATTTGAATTTGCATGGAACAATTGGAGTTGAGTTCCACCACTTTAAGCAGCCCTGCCCATCTTGTCTGTAACTTCCCCGGGAATTTGTAATATTTGCTATCATAGACTAGCACCAAATCCCCTTCTTGAGTCGCATAGGTCTTGAGATTCTTATCGTGCCTCTCCTTACGACTTCTCTGAATAGCTTCCAGGCTTTGCTGTGCAATGAGTCACCAGTTGTATGTACCTCTCCTTCAATGACTCTTCCTCTCCCAACCTGGCTTCGATGGCCACTCTTAATGTCGGAACTTCTTTTTCGATGGAAAGATGGCTTCCTCGCCATATACTAGGGAGAACGGAGTGCTCTTAGTTGTCACTTGGTAGGATGTTCGATACGCCCACAAAGCCTCCAAAAGTCTTTCATCCTAGTCTCGCCTATGCATAGCTACTGTCTTTGTCAAAATCTGTTCAAGAACCTTGTTGGTAACCTCCACTTGTCCATTCGCCCTCTGGTAATATGGAGTGCTTTTCCTATGTTTGATCTTATACAATTCCATTAATTTCTCGATCAGTTCGTTGACAAAGTGTGTTCCTCTATCACTCACTATCTCCAACGGGCATCCGAATCGGGTGATAATTTGTTCATACAAAAATTTAGCTACATCAATAGCTCGGTCAGTCTTCGGAGCTTTGGCTTCTACCCACTTGGTAACATACTCAGTGCAGACCAAGATATACCTATTGGATCTACGTCTTGAGGGAGGAACAATAGGCCCCACAAAATCAATTCCCCATTTTTCAAGAGGCTTAAGAGCCAGCACCGGCGTAAGAGGAGCTGCATGTGCTAATGTTGGTTTGCCCATTCTTTGGCATTTGTCGCATTTCTTGCAGTATGTGTGAGAGTCTTTGAACAGCGTTGGCCACCAATACCCAGCCAATAAGATCTTTCTTACCGTCAACTCATTAGCAAAATGCCCACCGCAGGGTTCATCATGCGATGCTCTCAGAACTAGGGTTGCCTCTTCTTCCTCAAGACACCTCCGATAAATGCTCTCATGGACAAAATATTGATAGAGCTGCCCACCAATGATGCTATGGTGTTTTGCCAGTGCTAATAGTTTTTGCTTCTCTCTCTTGCTTGCTCCCGACGGGTATTTAGTGGTGCACAAGAAATTCACCAAGTCGGCATACCAAGGTACCTTAGCATCAACCTGAAATAGATGTCCATGAGGAGCATCGTCGGGCACACCAGAGATTGGCTCCTCATTAATAGTTCGAGATAAATGGTCAGCCAATATGTGCACTTTGCCTGGTTTGGTTACCATTGTGAACTGAAATTCTTGGAGGAGTAGCATCCACCTCATTAATCGCCCTAATAGATCGGGTTTATTGATGATATACTTTAGGGCTTCATGATCCACATAGAACGTGAAATGCTTTCCCATCAGATAGTGCCGATACTTATTTACCGCAAAGATCATCGAGAGGCATTCCTTCTCTATAGTCGTGTAGTTCCTCTCAGTGCTATTCAAGTTTCGACTTGCGTAATAAATAGGGTGGTCCAACTTCTTTTCATCGGCTTGGCATAGCAGTGCTCCAACCGCAATATGAGAAGCGTCTGTATGCACATGAAATTCTCTCGTCCAGTCAGGTGCTACTAAAATTGGTGCATTTATCAATTTCTCTTTGATCAAATTGAATGCATCTTGACACTCTCCAGTCGATTGATATTGTTGGTCTTTCCTCAAAAGGTTCGTCAGTGGTGTTGCTATTGATGCAAAATTTAATATAAATCATCGATAATAATTCGCATGGCCCAAGAATCCTCTGAGTTGCCGCAAGTTTTGAGGAGGTGGAAGTTGTCCGATTTTTTCTACTTTATCCTCGTCAACCGCGATCCCTTTTTCGGAAATAACATGTCCCAAGAGCAATCCTCTTCGTACTCCAAATGTACACTTTTCAGGATTTAATGCGATGCCTTTTTCAATGCTTCTTCTTAAAATAGCTTCGATCCTCTCCATCATGTTTTCATCATTGCCTCTGATCGCAAAGTCATCAAGGAATATCTCCATCCAATCCTGCAAATAGTCTTGATATGCAGCTATCATTGCCCTCTGGAATGTGGCCGGTGCATTGCATAATCCAAATGGCATCACACGATATGCATACGTACCCCATTCTGTCGTGAAAGTAGTTTTTGATTGATCCTCTTCATGGATTTGGATCTGGTTGTACCCACTGAAACCATCCAAAAATGAGTACAATTTATGGCCAGCCACTCTGTCCAAGATTTGATCAGTAAACGACAAAGGGAAGTGATCCTTTTTTGTGCGATCGTTCAACTTCCGATAATCGATGCAAATGTGGATTTTCTTATTTTTTTCCGGAACAACTACAATTGGTGATATCCATTCGCTGGATGCGATGGGATATATGAATCTTGCTTCCAATAACTTAGTCAATTCCAGCTTGATCAATTCCGAGTAGACTGGAGTTGTCCACCTAAGTCGTTGACATATTGGTCGGGTGCCTTCTTCCAAATCTATATAATGTTGGCAGATTCGGGGATCAATTCGTCTCAGATCACTGTATGGCCATGCAAAGGCCTTGCTAAAATTTTTGAGTGCCAATTTAATGCAATCTCGTACTCCATCTGGTAGCTCTGACCCCACGCTCAAGAACTTTTCTGGAAAAACTTCCCATTTTTCCACCTGAGCTTTTCGTGAATATTCCTTATTCCTTGATGACGTTGTGATTTGAAAGTGCTCCCCGATCACGTGTGCATGGTTGGCCAGTAAATCATTGTTTTTTCTTTTTCAACCGCACCCAATTTCTTTAGTTCAGCTTTTGCAATGGCTTCCTGCACTTTAGTCTTACTTTCCGCTTCTTTTTCCGATTCTCGACTTCTTCTTAGAAGCTCTGCTTCTAGCACTCTGACCCTTTCTCTCAACTGTTGTACTTCCATTGTTGGAGCTAACTCCAGCTTCAACTCATCTTTTGAAGTTTCCTTCTCCAGGGATTGGGTAGCTTTGCTTTCCCTTGCGTCTATACTTAACATGTAGCACTCAAATTCACTAGTGTGTGTCAACCATTGTAGCAACTCCTGGTCTGAGTCATCCTTGTAAACTAGTGGGTCTTTGTACTCACCCACTTTTGTGTGTTGGAGTTTGGACAATTGCAAGTTAAATCCATCCTGTAAAAGGTCCTTGGAAGTCTCCGTGCGCAAGGCAAATCTAACCTTTTCCTTTGCTTTCTACTCCCTTTCCTCAGCTGTTGTCGATTTCTTGCCGGTCAAGTTTGGGGACACTTGAAGTTGTATTCGATCAGCCTTCGGTCCAATTGTGATAAATCCTGTGCGCAAATCGTGCACACATTTGGCTTGCACCAGCCATGGCCGTCCAAGTAGGATCGAGAAGGTGGCCTCTGAGGTCCTTGGTCTTACTATCAGATAATCAACTTTAAATTCTAGACCGCCCGCAATGGTGCTTACATTCTTCAAAAGACTTGCAGGCTTTACTTGCGTTTGATCTACCATCCTCAAGGACATCGGAGTTTCTTCCATGTGGTTGAGGCCCAAAGCTTTCATCATGTACTCAGTCATAAGGTTGACTGCGGCTCCACTATCTAACTGAGCCTAGGGACTGCATATCCTTTAATCTCGACTGTCACAGCTGGAGCATTCAAATCAATTTGAGTCGTAATACTTTGAATCATTCCTTGGACATCTTTATCTTGTCTCTTTTTATCTCGAGCTTTCCTCGGCTTCTTAATATATTCTTCGTAGAATTGTTTCCTATATAGAGGTGAACATTTCAGCAATGTGCCAATGCCCAATGTGACTTCCGTGTCAGCGAGCAGCTTTATGATGTCCACTTCCTCCAGCTTTATGATGTCCACTTCGTTTTGGACAATCTTCATCAAAGTGGCCCTCTCCACTACAGTACCTACACAGTGGGGTATAATCAACTGGTTTCTTTTTGTTTGGACATCTAGATTGAGTATGGCCAAAGCCATGGCATCTCCAACACTGGATTGGACCATCTCTTCTTTGATCACGTGTGGCTCCTCTCGGATAGTCTCCTCCCTGACCTTGAGCACCATATCCATAAGTTTGTCTGTTTTCCCAACGAGATGTAGGTGGGATACTTTGAGCAGGCAATCTCGTGTAGGATCTTTCTCTTGTATCTCCCGATTTCATGGTCCGTTGTTCATAGGCCCTCTTGTTGTAACATCGGTCTTCTTTGTGATTGGTCCTTCCGCAAAAAGTGCAATGCATTCTAGGTGGCGATCTATCTATGAATACTCTCGAGACTGTAGGACATTCTGAAGCCAGATGGCCGTAACCATGGCACTTTCCACACCATGTATTTGATCGAAACACTTGATTCGGGTTTGTAGTTACCTCTGGTTTTACTGTGTATGTTTCCTGGGTCATTGTGGCAGCTTTTATAGCTTGTGTGACCAACTCCAATATTCGTTCTTGAGTTAGCGCAAGCTTTACCTCACCTGGCGTGCTAGTGGCAGCTACAAAAGCTAGGGTCGTCAATGCGGGGCTCTCTTGGCTAGGATCTTTCATCGGTATGTACCCTGGGCCTCCCATTCGCTCGTATAAGAGCTCCATCTTCCTCTCTTGACATAATTTTACTTCCTCCCAAAGCCTTGCTTGTTCCTTAGCATCTATTACAGTTGCAGGTCTTGTCAGGCTGATATGCTGCTGCGCCGTAGGATCTCTCAATCCCGCAATGAATCTGCTCTTCAATGTCTCATCGTTCGGGGCATTCGTGCCCATCTTTCTTACCAAGGTTTCCATTCTCTGAATGTAGTTATCAATGCTCTCATTGACTCCCTGTCACAGGTAATCCATCTGTTGGGCCAATCTATCTTGGAAGCCTTGTCGTTGAAACTTTGCGAAGAAGGCTTCCTTGAGCATCTGATAAGTTCCACGCTCTTGTGGTGTCAAATTCCCATACCAATTGGCTGCCTCATCACGGAGAATAGCCGGAAAATTCCTCAACCTTTGACCCTGGTCAACTTCCTCATTGGCCTCACAAGTAACTTCAAATAGTTGGATAAAACTATCAAGATCCTCGTTCCAAGCACCTGAGAACTTGGTGAAGTCCCCCAAATGAACGATTGTATTTGATGATTGATAAGAAAGCATCCCCCCTGAAACAAAGCCGCTTCTAATTTCCTCTGCACGTCAGTATTTCCTATGTTCTTAGGAGGCTTCTCCATGCTCAATCCCTGTGAAGCAGCTTCTCAGAACCCTTGATGATAAAATATCCTCCAACTTCAAAAGCACAAGGGCCTTTTTCAAGTGAAACCTTTTCTCTACATCCCTGCAATCATCAATAAGAAGATCCCACCATCACTGGAATTCTCCCAATCGAAACATTCTTCATAGTTTCTTCCTGTTTGATTTCTTCTCCTTTCCCGTTCAAACAGCCCATGCTTGACTTCTCATTATAATTCATAGTCGATAAGCCCTGCTTTCCTTTACCAATATCTGTATATACATTCTTTTTATCTTTCCCCCCCTTTTTTTTTTGAGCTTTCCACTTTCATAATGCTTAAAGACCTTGATGTGTATATTTGTTTGTATCTCTGCACTGTAAGTCAGCTTTCTTAATCGAGCCTCGTCCGGGAAAAGATGGCTTGCATGCCCTTCCTTTGATGTCCATTTAGGCAGTATTATCTGCAAGCCTTGAAAAGACAAATTTGCCCGCCTCCAGCCAGGGTTTGGAGTGGGCTTGGTACCCACATAGCTAGGAAGCACCTACAATCACCCAAAATTTCTTATCCCTCCAATATTCTCAATGTCGGTACCACTCCATCACATCTCCAATATACCTGTAGCAATGATAGAAAGAAAACACCCAAGAAACCAAAGACTCGCAATGTTGTTGATCATGGGAATAATTCCAATCAAAGTGTTCCAAGAAACAATGCTTCGGACTTCGAGTTTGTTAAACACTCTCTGCAATATGAACTTCAAACCCTTTGAAAGCTGCTCCAGTGCTACTAAAACACTTCAACAACCGGGTGAATGTCACTGAATTCGGAGAAACTTCCTCCTCATACATAGATTCAATGCAACGTAGAGCATCTTCAACACACCCATGTTTGACATATGCACCAAAGTGTTGCCAATTAGGGGCTCTTTTTCTAAGCCTATATTGATTATTCCATCATGTATCTCCCAGCTTTTTGATATGGTTCCTGTACTTGCATAGGCCTTCAGACTTTGGTGGCCACCATGACAAAAAGCCATGTCCCCAAGTATTGTCTCCCTTGACAGCATTCCTCTCTGACCAAGAAGTCTTCATGTAGTTGCAAATACCTCTCGTCAACCATTTGATCAATTCTTCAAGTACGTGCAATCAAACAAATTCCCTTGCCAAATACAAACATATTAGTGCATAAAAAATAACCATTTCCTGAGCTAACATACTCCCCTCTTCTTATTTGCGAAGTCGTCCTCGACGAGCCACTCTATGCTACCATATAATCCACACAACCATGAACATGTCAGTTTACAACTTGTATTACCTTTTCATCGAGCCATCCTTCCCACTGGACCTGCACTCATTGAAGCTATTAGTGCTAAAAAAAAGATCACTCATGAATACATACAAATCACTCTCTTCCAAAATGATCCAAGAACATGCACATATATGCAACTCCATATTCCCACATGCATAAAATTGCTAATGCATTCCATTATGAAAATAGTCTCAACCAAAATAACACATGCATACCTTTCCATGTTTTACATATGCAACTATCATTGCGGAAAATAGAAAAGAAAATACTGAAATGAATAACGACAACTGAAATGAATCCAACCGGAGATGCAACATACCCAAAATGCATACCCCATTATTGCACCTACTATTTGCTACGTACAATTATTCCATGACTAGACACGCCCGAAGAATCCCCATCATCGTCCTACAAAAGTCATCGAGACTCGAGTACAGGTCAAGTCCTACATAAAAACCCTAGAGTGTCCCACACACTGGGAAAACCCTCAGATAGAGCACACAAGTTATAAAGCAAGACCGTTGCATTACCTCACTAAAAGTCTCATCTATAAGTACATATACAGTATCCGTGCCTTTGAGAATGTTGATTTAGAGTGAGCTGATCTGTCACAAGCCACCATACTAATCACTCAAGCAAATAACGCGTCGCCTTCTCCTCTCTCTCTCTCCCCCTCAGGAGTGGGGAATAATTTCATATGTAAATTTTATTTATATTCACACGTTGGCCTAGGTTGACATTGGATGCGATTCGTGGCCCTAACCACTCGGCCAAGTTGATTCCACCCATCTACCAATGCAATGCAGCGCACAACACACAACCACATAATGATAACACATAACATATAAAGCTAGCCCATAACGAAGTTGGATGCAGCTAGTGGTCGTGATCGCCCGGCCACGATGGCTCCACCTACCTACCAACCCGTTATGGCGCGTAGCTAAGACACAAACATGTACATCACAAGCCTATGGCAAAACTAGCTGCGGCTCGTGGTCCTAACAACCTGGCTAGGATAACTCCACCCACCTACTAGCCCACCATAGCGCGTTGGTACAATCACAACAACACATGTTTTTTCTTTCTTCTTTTTTTTTCATAGTTAATTAATTTACCCTAGTCTTGAGAATTAAAGAGAGGAAGAAAGAGTTGCTCTCCACATTTCCCACACATGCATGCAAACATACACACTCTAACCTTTGACAGATCAACCACCTCTTCACTCCATTCTCTCAATTACAGACACTACATATGTATTCATCGAGTTGACTTTTCACTAGGTAACTACAACCGGCTATGCCTTGGTCCCTCATATACCTATCCTTAGATGATCTAGAATGTGGGTCTCCGGGATGTCTCATATACCCTCACCTCGTACTCGTATCCCGACGACTTCCCTAGGGCGAGTCAGGCTCAACTTCAGGAGCTTTGTCATTGCTACCTATCATTAACGGACCTACCCAAGCCCAAGTGATATCATTCTCTTCGTTAGGCATTTCCCTTGAAGGGTCGAAATAGTAATATCGATCCCCCACCCATCCTACATGTCGGATCAGGTATGTCTCAAACCACTCAATATGAAACATAATATCCAAACCCTAGTTTATGAAGCATACCAGCTAGTGCGCTTCCTCCACATCATATTCGGTCTCAAAGTCGTCGACCTGTATGTCCATGCGGGCGAATGTTTGGTCCGAGAAATATATCCCCAGCTCGTACAAATAGAGTTGAGTTATTTGATATGCTAGTTTGTTACTTAGCTCCTAACAGTCTCTGTGCAACACAAAAAATAATTAGAAGTCCAAAATTCTTGAGCTAGCAAGGGATAATATTTATAACAACAAAAATCATAGCTAACATATGCGCATATATATATATATATATATATATATATATATATATATATATATATATATATATATATATATATATATATATATATATATATATATATATATATATATATATATATATATGTATATATATATATATATATATGTATATATATATATATATATATATATATATATATATATATATATATATATATATATATATATATATATATATATATATATATATATATTTATATATATATATATATAACTATACATCTATGTACAAGGAGTCTACTACGTCCTTCCACTTGGATCTCGTCTGGCTTCTCTCATCCTAATGCTAGTTGAAATATGGTTTAACTCGAAGCGCGTTAACCTTCATGGGAGCACATTCTTCTCCTAAATCTTGAATTTGCATGGAACAATTGGAGTTGAGTTCCACCACTTTAAATGGCCCTGCCCATCTTGTCTGTAACTTCCCCGGGAGTTTGTAATATTTGCTATCATAGACTAGCCCCAAATCCCCTTCTTGAGTCGTATAGGTCTTGAGATTCTTGTCGTGCCTCTCCTTACGTCTTCTCTGAATAGCTTCCAGACTTTGCTGTGCAATGAGTCTCTTTTCTTCTAGCTTGACCAGTTGTATGTACCTCTCCTTCAATGACTCTTCCTCTCCCAGCCTGGCCTCGATGGCCACTCTTAATGTCGGAACTTCTTTTTCGATGGAAAGATGGCTTCCTCGCCATATACTAGGGAGAACGGAGTGCTCTTAGTTGTCACTTGGTAGGATGTTCGATACGCCCACAAAGCTTCCAAAAGTCTCTCATCCCAGTCTCGCCTATGCAGAGCTACTGTCTTTGTCAAAATCTGTTCAAGAACCTTGTTGGTACCCTCCACTTGTCCATTCGCCCTCGGGTAATATGGAGTGCTTTTCCTATGTTTGATCTTATACAATTCCATTAATTCCTCGACCAGTTCGTTGACAAAGTGTGTTCCTCTATCATTCACTATCTCCAACGGGCATCCGAATCGGGTGATACTTTGTTCATACAAAAATTTAGCTACATCAATAGCTCAGTCAGTCTTCAGAGCTTTGGCTTCGACCCATTTGGTAACATACTCAGTGCAGACCAAGATATACCTATTGGATCTACGTCTTGAGGGAGGATCAATAGGCCCCACAAAATCAATTCCCCATTTTTCAAGAGGCTTAAGAGCCAGCACCGGCGTAAGAGGAGCTGCATGTGCTAATGTTGGTTTGCCCATTCTTTGGCATTTGTCGCATTTCTTGCAATATGTGTGAGAGTCTTTGAACAACGTTGGCCACCAATACCCAGCCAATAAGATCTTTCTTGCCGTCAGCTCACTAGCAAGATGCCCACCGCAGGGTTCATCATGCAATGCTCTCAGAACTAGGGTTGCCTCTTCTTCCTCAAGACACCTCCGATAAATGCTCTCATGGTTAAAATATTGATAGAGCTGCCCACCAATGATGCTATGGTGTCTTGCCAGTGCTAATAGTTTTTGCTTCTCTCTCTTGCTTGCTCCCGGCGGGTATTTAGTGGTGCACAAGAAATTCACCAAGTCGGCATACCAAGGTACCTTAGCATCAACCTGAAATAGATGTCCATGAGGAGCATCGTCGGGCACACCAGAGATTGGCTCCTCATTAATAATTCGAGATAAATGGTCAGCCAATATGTGCGCTTTGCTTGGTTTGGTTACCATTGTGAACTAAAATTCTTGGAGGAGTAGCATCCACCTCATCAATCGCCCTGATAGCTCGGGTTTATTGATGATATACTTTAGGGCTTCATGATCCACATAAAACGTGAAATGCTTTCCCATCAGATAGTGCCGATACTTGTTTTCTGCGAAGATCATCGAGAGGCATTCCTTCTCTATAGTCGTGTAGTTCCTCTCAGTGCTATTCAAGTTTCGACTTGCGTAATAAATAGGGTGGTCCAACTTCTTTTCATCGGCTTGGCATAGCAGTGCTCCAACCGCAGTATGAGAAGCGTCTGTATGCACATGAAATTCTCTCGTCCAGTCAGGTGCTACTAAAATTGGTGCATTTATCAATTTCTCTTTGATCAAATCGAATGCATCTTGACACTCTCCAGTCCATTGATATTGTTGGTCTTTCCTCAAAAGGTTCGTCAGTGGTGCTGCTATTGATGCAAAATTTAATATAAATCGTCGATAATAATTAGCATGTCCCAAGAATCCTCTGAGTTGCCGCAAGAATCCTCTCCATCATGTTTTGATCGTTGCCTCTGATCGCAAAGTCATCGAGGAATATCTCCATCCAATCCTGCAAATAGTCTTGATATGCAGCTATCAATGCCCTCTGGAATGTGGCTGGTGCATTGCATAATCCAAATGGTATCACACGATATGCATACGTACGCCATTCTGTCGTGAAAGTAGTTTTTGATTGATCCTCTTCATGGATTTGGATCTGGTTGTACCCACTGAAACCATCCAAAAATGAGTACAATTTATGGCCAGCCACTCTGTCCAAGATTTGATCAGTAAACGACAAAGGGAAGTGATCCTTTTTTGTGCCCTCGTTCAACTTCCGATAATCGATGCAAATGCGGATTTTCTTATTTTTTTTCGGAACAACTACAATTGGTGATATCCATTCGCTGGATGCGATGGGATATATGAATCCTGCTTCCAATAACTTAGTCAGTTCCAGCTTGATCAATTCCGAGTAGACTGGATTTGTCCGCCTAAGTCGTTGACATATTGGTTGGGTGCCTTCTTCCAAATCTATATAATGTTGGCAGATTCGGGGATCAATTCCTCTCATATCACTATATGACCATGCAAAGGCCTTGCTGAAATTTTTGAGTGCCAATTTAATGCAATCTCGTACTCCATCTGGTAGCTCTGACCCCACGCTCAAGAACTTTTCTGGAAAAACTTCCCATTTTTCCACCTCAGCTTCTCGCGAATATTCCTTATTCCTTGATGACGTTGTGATTGGAAAGTGCTCCCCGATCACGCGTGCATGGTTGGCCATCAAATCATTGTTTTTTTCTTTTTCAACCGCACCCAATTTCTTTAGTTCAGCTTTTGCAATGGCTTCCTGCACTTTAGTCTTACTTTCCGCTTCTTTTTCCGATTCTCGACTTCTCCTTAGAAGCTCTGCTTCTAGCATTCTGACCCTTTCTCTCGACTGTTGTACTTCCATTGTTGGAGCTAACTCTAGCTTCAACTCATCTTTTGAAGTTTCCTTCTCCAGGGATTGGGTAGCTTTGCTTTCCCTTGCGTCTATACTTTACATGTAGCACTCGAATTCACTGGTGTGTGTCAACCATTCTAGCAACTCCTGGTCTGAGTCATCCTTGTAAACTAGTGGGTCTTTGTACTTGCCCACTTTCGTGTGTTGGAGTTTGGACAATTGCAAGTTAAATCCATCGTGTAAAAGGTCCTTGGAAGTCTCCGTGCGCAAGGCAAATCTTGCCCGTGCCATTTCTTGTCTAACCTTTTCCTTTGCTTTCTACTCCCTTTCCTCAGCTATTGTCGATTTCTTGCCGGTCAAGTTTGGGGACACTTGAAGTTGTATTCGATCAGCCTTCGGTCCAATTGTGATGAATCCTGTGTGCAAATCGTGCACACATTTTGCTTGCACCAGCCATGGCCGTCCAAGTAGGATCGAGAAGGTGGCCTCTGAGGTCCTTGGCCTTACTATCAGATAATCAACTTTAAATTCTAGACCGCCCACAACAGTGCTTACATTCTTCAAAAGACCTGCAGGCTTTACTTGCGTTTGATCTACCATCCTCAAGGACATCGGAGTTTCTTCCATGTGGTTGAGGCCCAAAGCTTTCATCATGTACTCAGTCATAAGGTTAACTACGGCTCCACTATCTAACTGAGCCCCAGGGACTGCATATCCTTTAATCTCGACTGTCACAGCTGGAGCATTCGAATCAATTTGAGTCGTAATACTTTGAATCATTCCTTGGACATCTTTATCTTGTCTCTTTTTATCTTGAGCTTTCCTCGGCTTCTTAATATATTCGTTGTAGAATTGTTTCCTATATAGAGGTGAACATTTCAGCAATGTGCCAATGCCCAATGTGACTTCCGTGTCAACGAGCAGCTTTATGATGTCCACTTCCTCCAATTTTTGTCTTTCCTTCCAACATTTTGGAGCCCTTAGTCTTTCGGGGAATGGTGCTATGCCTAGCACAAACTCCTTGGTCACTGGTGGAAGGATCTCAATCTCTTCCCCATCCTCAAACTCTTGCTGCTCATCAAATCCTCCAACTTGGTTTTCTACCTCTCCATGTTTGGGTGTCTTCTCCTGGCTCGCTTTTTCGCTTCCACCTTCTCGATTTTTCTTCATATAATCTTCAATCCTTGTGACTATTGCCACAGTTGGCTCTTTATGCGGTTTCTTGGCCTGGTAAGCATCCACAAAGTGCATTGATGAGCTAGAGCCTTCTTGAGGGTTCGGTGTCTTGAACACTACTCCGATCGTAGGAATTGGCTCTTGAGCTCTCGGTGTGGAATGCATCTGAGTCTGAACATAATTCGAGGACCCTATTGGCCCCTTATCCTTGCCAGTGGCAGCTCTTCGTTTTGGACAATCTTCATCAAAGTGGCCCTCTCCACTACAGTACCTACACAGTGGGGTATAATCAACTGGTTTCTTTTTGTTTGGACATCTAGATTGAGTATGGCCAAAGCCATGGCATCTCCAACACTGGATTGGACCATCTCTTCTTTGATCACGTGTGGCTCCTCTCGGATAGTCTCCTCCCTGACCCTGAGCACCATATCCATAAGTTTGTCTGTTTGTCTGCTTATCCCTCCAATATTCTCAATGTCGGTACCACTCCATCACATCTCCAATATACTCGTAGCAATGATAGAAAGAAACAACCCAAGAAACCAAAGACTCGCAATGTTGTTGATCATGGGAATAATTCCAATCAAAGTGTTCCAAGAAACGATGCTTCGGACTTCGAGTTTGGTAAACACTCTCTGCAATATGAACTTCAAACCCTTTGAAAGCTGCTCCAGTGCTACTAGAACACTTCAACAACCAGGTGAATGTCACTGAATTTGGAGAAACTTCCTCCTCATACATAGATTCAATGCAACATAGAGCATCTTCAACACACCCATGTTCGACATATGCACCAAAGTGTTGCCAATTAGGGGCTCTTTTTCTAAGCCTATATTGATTATTCCATCATGTATCTCCCAGCTTTTTGATATGGTTCCTGTACTTTCATAGGCCTTCAGACTCTGGTGGCCACCATGACAAAAAACCATGTCCCCAAGTATTGCCTCCCTTGACAGCATTCCTCTCTGACCAAGAAGTCATCATGTAGTTGCAAATACCTCTCGTCAACCATTTGATCAACTCTTCAAGTACATGCAATCAAACAAATTCCCTTGCCAAATACAAACATATTAGTGCATAAAAAGCAACCATTTCGTGAATTAACACTCCCCAGGAAGCTTATGTGCCTAACTCCACTGAACCAGACACCTCTTCTTCTATGAATAGGTATTCACCAGAGTTCCTGAGAGAGATTCAAGAAGAGAAATGGGCAAAGGAAAGTGAAGTCCCTCCTCCCATTGAACTTGTGGATGATGCACATGATAAATTTCCACAGGACATCCCTTCTATTTATGAAGAGCAGGAGAGTGCCCAGTCTCATGAGAGATTAGACTTTGAGTCTAACTCCTTGCAGGAATTACCCCATTTCAAAGGCCCGTGGGAAGCCAAGTCTACTTGCATGAGAGCACCCACATTCATGATAAGAAACGAAGATTCGGTCATACCTAGGAATACAGAGGTAGTAAAGAACACTAAAGTGCAGTGCAATCTCACTTTAGAAGAGCTACTCAAAGTTAAGCCTGAAGTGTGGAAACATGTAGCCAAACAAGTGCCAAACGTAACAAAATCTCGTTCCCAGGTAGGATCCCACAGAATAGTACCAGAAATACCATTGGATAAGATAGGAGACATGAGTGAAGGAGAAGAAGGAAATACCTATCTCCCAGTTACCCATCAGGGATACACAACCAAGGCAATTTTGGACTCAGGTGCAGGAGTAGCAATTGCTACCACTTCCCTATGGAAGCGTTGGGGCAAGCCAGCACTCAAGCCGACGAGAATGAAATTGCAGATGGAAGATGGTCATATTGAGAGGCCCTTGGGATTGCTAGAAGGAATAACTCTCACTACATGTGTTGAGTTCGAGCATAAATTTGCAATATGCGACTTTAGCAAAAACCAAGGCTACGAGATGATTTCGGGATGGCCATTTATGCGGCAATTGCAAGTGGTACAGGATTGGGGAACCAATTCTCTGTACTTACAACACTTGGGTGTTACGACCAAAGTTAATCTCAAGGACTACTCTCATAGAGATGTCCCTCCTATCCAATGGAATCCCATCCATAGAGCAAAGGATGACACAGAGTCAGTGCATTCCATAGGATCAGGATCCTCATGGATGCATGAAGACACACACCTATGGATGTGCAAGGTGGCAGTACAAGAAGAGAAGAGAGAAAAAGCAAGAGAAGTAGGTGCTAAGGATACCCATAGATCCACTCAAGACCCAGCCTACGCACCTGTAGTATTTCTTAATGAAGAATTTGAACCTCACAGCTGGGCAGAAATTTTAGCAACAATGGATGTAGCCATCAATGAAGAACAATGGACACCCCACTGTGATGAGGATGGCTATGACATTTCAGTCTTTTCCATAGAACCAATCATGGGAGATGCAGTTTTAGAGGAATGTGAACCTAGCCCTGATGCATTTGAGGATGCAAGTGACTCCGATCTAGAGTCAATCATAATGGACCCACCTTTTGCATCAGATGTAGAATACTTCTATGAGGTAGGAGTTCACCCTCAAAGACATGAAGAGATCACTAATGATATGAGATTAACCACAGAAGTGACCACTAAGAGTGAAGGAAAGAAAAAAGAAAGAATAAGGAAGCCCCTCCGGAGGAAGAAGAATCCTTGTTTGAGGTCCTTGAAAACTTTCAAAAATATGAGATAGACGATAGGAGAGTCATGATAAGAATGCCTAAACGCAAGGCACAATCAGGAGAGGCCTATGATAGCAAGGAAACTACCAAGAAAATAGTTGTAGCCATAGAAGAGGGAGAAGAAAGATGCACATACATAGGGCATGATCTGACGGAAGAAGAAGAGCAAGAGTTGATAGCTCTGCTAAGAGAGTACAGAGATGTATTCGCTTGGAGCTACAAGGACCTGAAAGGTGTAGACCCTGACATATGCTTACATACGATCCCCATGACCTCAGATGCCAAACCCTCTAAGCAGAAGCCCTACACATACAATGACAACTACGCCGCCAAGATTAAAGAAGAGATAGATGGCTTGGTTGAAGCTGGATTTATCTATGAAATTGAGCACACTGAGTGGGTATCCCCCATCGTAGTGGTGCCCAAGAAGAATGGGAAGCTATGTGTGTGCATTAACTTGAAGAAGGTTAATGCAGCCACTATCAGAGACATTTATCCGCTTCCTATCACTGAGCATCTCTTGGAAAGAGTAGCAGGCAAGGAAGTGTACAACTTCCTTGATGGATTTTCTGGTTACAATCAGGTAGCCATTGCACCAGAAGATCAACATAAGACGGCTTTTGCCACCGAGTGGGGCATATTTTCCTTTCGAGTAATGCCATTTGGTCTTACCAATGCGCGAGCCACTTCTCAGAGGCTGATGTGCCACGTGTTTAAAGAGTTCCTGAGGAAGAATTTGGAAGTTTATGTTGATGATCTTTGTGCTCATTCCAACATTAGACAAACACATATACCTGAACTCAAGAAAATCTTTGACAAATGTAGAGAGTAACAAGTCTGCCTGAACCCAGAAAAGTGTGTTTTCATGGTTAGGCAAGGCAAGATTCTAGGACACATAGCATCAAAGAATGGCATATCCACGGATGAGGAGAAAGTGAGAGCTATTGCAGAGTTACTTGGGCCAAAGAATGTCAAAGAAGTGCAAGCTTTGATGGGGCATTGTGGTACTACCGCCGGTTCATTCACATGTATGCCGTCATTGCAAAGCCTCTGTATGCTCTTCTAACTAACTTTGAGTGGACTGATGAATGTGAGAACTCTTTCAAAGATCTCAAACGAAGATTGTGTTCAGCACTAATCTTGACCACACCAGATTGGAACAAACCATTCCATGTTCATGTGGATGCATCCAATTATGCTATTGGATGTGTACTTGCACAACCTATTGGTGAGGGTAATGTGGATCTTCCTATTGCCTATGCCAGTAGACAGTTGGATGCAGCTGAACAGAACTACACGACCACTGAACGAGAAGGATTAGGCATGGTGTATGCGGTTAAAAAATTTAGACACTATTTGCTTGCAAATAAGTTTAAATTTTTTACGGATCACCAAGCTCTACTGTACTTGGCAAACAAGCCATGCAATACAGGTAGATTAGTAAGATGGTTCCTCTTACTAATGGAATACGACTTTGAGGTAGTGGTGAGAAAGGGCAAGATTTATCTGAGAGCAGATCATCTCTCAAGGCTCACATCGGTAGAGGCCCCACAAGGAGTGTCAGATGACCTACCTGATGCTTATTTGTTTAATTTAGAAGTTGTACCTCAGTGGGCTAAGCCATTAGTGCCAGTGCTCACATATGGGCCTAAGCATCCAGTAATAAACACTCAAGATAGGGAGGTAGTCAAAGCCCAAAAGTATCATATCTTGGTAGGAAGTATGTACAAACATACAGAGCAAGGAGTATTAGTCTGTTGTGTGGAAGAGGATGAGTACGCAAAGTGGTTGCAATTAGCATATGTGGGTGCATTAGAGCAACACTACTCAAAACAAGGAACCCTACAGACACTAAGGAGACTAGGAGTGTGTAACATAATCATGGTAGGAGATGGTTGAACCACACCCTAAGAGAGAGGATTAGGAAGTAATCCTCAACCATGGCTTTTGGGGCAAGTGGTTAGCCCATCACATTCCTAACCAAGAGGTTGTGAGTTCAATTCCTTACATTGGTATCAGAGCCTAGGAAGTAGGCTTGGGCAAAGTGGAATGACTCAATGGCCTCTAAAAAAGGCGCTTGGGCATCCTCCATGTGAAAGGGTAGGAATTGTGGAAGGCGCGCGTCGATTTCAATGATGGACCTTACAATGATTGGGGTGTATCTCCCAATCCGTAGGTCGGATTGAGGCGTGTAATATACCGTTGGAAAGCTCTCGGAACGAACTTTCCAATGAGCTAGCTTGCAATGTGTGAATTCCTTGGGAATCCTTGGATGGAACTTGATTGAGTACATCCTGCCAGTCCCATAGCTGGTCAGGGTACATCCTGCCAGGGTACATCCAGGGTACATCCTACCAGTCCCATAGCTGGTCAGGGTACATTCCCGAGGGAGTTCAAGGGGGGAAGAATGTAACATAATCCTGGTAGGAGATGGTTGAACCACACCCTAAGAGAGAGGATTAGGAAGTAATCCTCAACCATGGCTTTTGGGGCAAGTGGTTAGCCCATCACATTCCTAACCAAGAGGTTGTGAGTTCAATTCCTTACAGAGTGCATTGGTCGACTATGGAAGTTGATGTCCATAGAATGTGCAAGGAATGCCCAATCTGTTGCACTAAACCACCAGTGGAACATGCTACTCTATATCAAATGTCTTTAGTTCCAAATTGGAGTGAACCATTAGTATCCCTTCTGAGGACGAAAACATTCCCTCAAGATATGAATTTGGCTAAACAAAGAAGCTTGGAACAAGAAGCTTTAGATTACGCACTCATTGGGGATAAATTATACAAACGTGGTAAAGATGGTTACCTAAGACTATGTGTTCATGAGAGCGAATACCTGAAGATATTAGAGACTTCTCACCAAGGTGTAGCAGGAGGACACTTTGGACCAGATCGGGTGATCAAAGCAATTTTATTTGCAGGTCTTTGGTGGCCCACCCTTCACATGGATGCACATACCTATGTGAAGAGGTGTGAGGTTTGTTAGCGGACTCAGTATCCTATACGCAAGGATGAGATGCCATTGAAACCTATGATGGGTGGACGTGCATTCTCTAAGTGGGGAATAGACTTTGTTGGTCCTATTAATCCCCCAACTAAGGGTTCACATGCTGAGTATATCATTGTGGCCACAGACTATCTAACCAAGTGGGTAGAAGTCAAAGCCACAACGAAGAATGATGCTCAAACAATAGCAAAGTTCCTATTTGAAAATGTGTTCACCAGATACGAGCTACCTATAGAGCTAGTCAGTGATAGAGGCACTCACTTCTTGAATGAAGTTATTGAAAATATTCTCCAAGAGTTCTTGGTAGTACACAAGAAATCTGCCCCCTACCACCCACAAGCTAATGGACAAGCTGAAAGCACAAATAAGATTTTGTGCAATGTGCTCACCAAATTAGTGAATAATAAATGCTCTAATTGGGACAAAGAGCTACACCATGTTGTTTGGGCATATCGAGTTGCCTATAAAACGGTACTCCAAGCCACACCCTTTCAGATGGTATTCGGTCAAAATGCAGTGCTACCATTGGACTTCTTGATACCTACACTGAAAATAGCACAAGAACATGATTGGACAGGCCATGAGCTTTCATCTAGAATCTTTGACCTGGAACGATTAGGAGAAACACGATTAAGAGATGCAACAAGAATTTATGCGGCCAAAAAGAGGCAAAAAGCATATTTCGATGCACATGTGAAGGATAAAGGCTTAAAAGCAAGGGACCTAGTGTTAGTCTACACGTTGAAGCAACATGCGAGAAAATTAGAGAAGCGTGGTTATGGACCTATGATCATAAATAGGATCTCGACTAGTGGAGCAGTACAGCTAGCCACTTTAGAAGGCGATATTCTCCCTAGCTACATAAGCGGATGCAGAGTCAAGTTATATCAGGAACCTCTGACTGAAGAGATGCTAAATCGACTCAACACTTCCAAGAAACGCAAGGAGGAAGAAAAAGGCATCGGAGAAGAAGCACAGGCCGAAGCTTTAGAACGCATTCGATGAATGAAATTGAGAAGGCAAGGTAGAGATCAATCTATGACTGACACTCATGAAGCTCAAGGTTATCACATGGCCATGTGTGAGGCCTCAGGTGAACGGTTCCATAAGATAGTTGATCGACGACCTTTTGTGACCCTAGAAGTAGGACAAGGAGAGAGTGCAAGGACCATGAGAGCTTTAATTGATTCAGGAGCAACCACTAGTGCAGGTCGCCTTTCTTACTACCAACAATTGCAATTGGACGTAAAACCCCTAGAAGCATATTTGATAGGATTGGGAGGAGTTGAAACCCCTTGCATGGGAGAGGTGGAACTTCCCCTCTACATTCAAGAGGTCCTAATGCTAGCAAAAGTGCTAGTGTGTGAAGACGAGGATCTTACGAAACCTCTTGTCTTGGGCCAAGACTGGATCTATGATCACGCAATCAATCTCAACCTAAGAAGTGGACTTCTTCAGGCTTGAATTAGAAAATCAAGCACTCAAACCATTAGAAAAGGCACCAACTCCTGGTCCCTCCAGGAACCCACATGAAGAGAACAATATTGTTCTTGTCCAAAGTTTTATGGTGCAGAGGATTGTCACTCTTGCCGAAGGTACAAAAGTCAAGGAGGAGTTCTCATCTGTTCCAAAGAAGAATCTAAAGGGGAAGGCTCAGCAACACACGACACTGAGGAGACCGATGATCAAGAAGCTTGAGGACCAACCTAGGCAATATGAAGTACCTCTTGGCATGAAGCAGATCTGGATACGCAAGGGGGAAAGAACCACGGCTCCAGAGGCAGGTTCTCAAAAAAGCATCAGGTGAGCCACACCATCAAGGATCAAAATGAAGGAGTTCCCTAGGCAACACCCTAGCTATACCATTTCTATTTGGGTCCGTAAGCGGTCAATGAAGGCTATCCCTAATGCTAGACGGATATGGGTGCCCAAGGCTTGCTTATAAGCCCAAATAACTTCACCTCCAGTCACTAGCTTAGATCAACACTCACAAGCACTCTTGGCAAACAGCTCAGGGAAGATACCTACACCTCACACTGTTACACCTTCGGACAAACCTAGACATGTCTGGAAATGGGTACCCAAAAGGTCCCAAATCCAGCCCAATCTAGTTCATAGATCTTTTCTTGTCATCAACTCTAAGAGCCATGGGCCCTCAATCAAAGTTTGGAGACTTAAACCATGTATCAAACCCCAAGCCCAATTGTATAAATCCATCCACTCTGATGTAGGTGCATTCTGCGTACATTGCATAACCAAGTATGCATCTAGGATGGCACTAACCACTAACCACCACTCACATCTATCACAAACACTTCACCTCTAACCACTAACCATCTGGATTGTCATGTTAGTATTGTGGAGGGAACACCATTACATCTTGTTTCCTATGCAACACTAATGTGCCTTTCTTCTTCTAGCAGATAAGCATCAGAAGTCTCATGGCAGCAACATCAGGAACAAGCTCTCAGGCGGGCACTAGCACTCAAAGCAATTGGGATACCATGCCTGTGGAGGCTCCACTGATAGTGAGGCCTGAAGAGTTCCTGAATGTGCGAAGGATTCCCATCTCGGATCTGCCGAGTGGCCTAACAGAAAGAGTGAAAGGACATTCTCATTGGTTCAATGAGATGCCAGGAGATTTGGGAGATGCTGATCATATTTGGGAATCCAAGTTGGAATTTGGAGGAGTTTGGTGGACCTTTCAGTTCTTCTCACGAGACTTTGAAGCATTGCAAAATGTAGCTCCTCTTCAAGGTATCTAGAAGAAAGCGGGATTGCAAGACTATTTTAGTGCAGCTATGCCTAAACCTAATTTCCTTAGGTGCTATTACTTGATTGCAACTTTGAAGGCGACAGGAGATACAGATCATTCATGCACATTCCTAGTGCCCTCTCTCTCAAACCAGGAGGAAATGAGAAAGTTTGAGTTGAACATCACTCTAATCAGGGAGGCCCTTCAGATGTATGGCACCCATGTACCCTCCGATCGAGATCCTTTGATACCAGAGTCTATGAAGAACAATAAACTCAAGAAGTTGAAAGAGATGTGTGCTCTCACCCCAAACATCGCCATACCACTGCGGATGTGCCTTCAACACTTCACATTTCCGACTCAAGATCGATTCACCCAGCCTCATAAGAAGATCTAGTATGGGTTATACCTAGCAGAGATCGGGAGCTTACCTATTAAAATGCCAGTGTGGATACTTGACCAGTTATATGAAGCAGGAAAGCGAGGAGTGCGGAAGCCTAGTTTGAATGGCTGTTGTGCCATTACAAGAATCATCTACAGATGCATGGCTTACGATGTGCCGATCGCACGGGCCCTTAAGTACTCCTAGTTGCAATTCTTCCAGGGGCGGAAGTCAGGGGTTCAACCCGCTAAAAGAATGCGGGGATCACTTTCACAGGTTCTCATTCCTCGTGAGGCCACCACATAAGCCTCCTGTAGAGAAGAAGAACAAGTAGCCCCTTTCACGATCCATCTCCAAAGACCACACTCAGGGGGCATGGTACAGACCACTCCATCAGCCCCTCCACTACCCACGGACGCTGAGTTTGCCTCCATGGCTACTTTGGTAGAGGATACATCTTTTGACTTTGAAAGCTTCTTGCAAACAGCCCAATTATCTGAGAGTGAGTTCTTCTCAGACACTGACGGCCCTCGATCATCATCCTAGAGAGGACGGCCATATAGTGAAGCATGAAGAGTACATTGGGAAGATGAGGCACAATATACTCACGCTAAAGGCACACATGATCAAGAAGAGGTGCAGAGAAATGAATCAGAGGAGAGTGAGGAAGAAGCCCCTGCTTACACCGCACAACTCAAATGGCTCTACAAAATGATCAAGCAAGTACAAAAGAGGCATTAGCTATCAAAAGAGGCAAATAGAACGATGGTGAATCAAATGCTTCAAGCAGAGAACGCGGACCCCCACTTTGTTGAATCATTGAACCTTTTGGCGGAGACATATGGGATTATAGAAGCTATGCGGATCATGTTACATCGCAACCCTCCTCAATACGATCAAAGAAGGATCGATACACGACCACGAAGGGGGAAGATGATTCAAATGGAAGTCTCTACCGCCCTCCCTACCACAGCTCAAGAAGATGTTCACATGGCCAGCCCCACTAACACTGATGCACATGACGACGGCACTCAGGTATCATCTCCACCATCACCTCCCATCCAGCCCACCGCACCCCTCACTACTTGTATTCTTGAACAACCAATATCCACCCTCAGTGAACCTATATCGCACACCACCATTTTGTCATCCTTACCTATCCTTACCTCTATCATTGCGGTTCCATCTTCCCAGCCTCATATAGGTCATCCTGACACCCATCAAACCATCATAGGTCACCCTTCTTTTCAACCAGATCTTGGACAGCCACATATCCCTACCCAAGTACTAACACACCCATTTCCCTTCACCACTTCATTTCCGACTTACCAACCCCTACCCACTGTGGCCCTCTTAACCTCCTCAGAACCTACACCAACCACCCTACCACCATTCTTGGCAAACCTTGTAAATATAGTTCAACAAATTGAGAATCATAATAGAAAGTCCCTTGCCCCCCTCACCTCCCCCACATTCACGACCACCACTAACACACCACCTACCATTCCCGTATTCATGATTCACACTTCACACACCATCACGTCCGATCCTATGGACATTTCACCTTCCACAGGACCACTCACCACCACTTTTGTCTCAACATCACCACTTGTAACTTCACGCACGCCACCGCACACACCCACTATCAGCACAACATCCACTTTTCCCTTCCCCATTTCTCGACCCCTTGCATCTTTCACCCCCACCTCTGCATCCACCTCATTCAGTCATGCATTGGACACCATGTTCGAAGCCGCTGCCCAGCTCAAGGAAGAATACTAATTATTGGAAGAAAACAATAAAGAGCTTTGTACTCTATCGTCCCACCTCCAGGCACGTGTCAATGCCTTGGAGTTGAGCAACATTGCATTACAGCAAGAGGATACTGTCCTCCAACACTCTCATGTGGAGCTCGAAGCTAAATATACAGAGACGACTGAGGCGATGGAAGAACAACTCAGAGATCAGCTAGCTCGCAATGCTAGACTACAAAGAAACATGGCCTTACTTCGACGCCACTTAGCAGCTTCTCAAGAAGAGAACAGAAGACTACCGCAATAGAACGAGGATAATTTAGAAGCAGCCATTGAAAACACCCCAGGGGCACCTATAGATCATGCCAAATTCCAAGCTATCCCCTCAGAATACATTCAATAGGTATTGGACGGTTATGCGACCCTTTTGGAAGCACACGACCAGTTGGCAGACCAGGTAAAGGAACTACAGATTTCCAAGTGCCCCAACCACACCCATCAGAACCTAAAGAGATGGTCAATTCCGTTACTTCACCAGAGCTCGAATCTTCAACGGCCAATGAGTTACTTCAACTACGCCAACAAGTTGCAGAAGTAAAAATTAAGCTATTACAATATGAACGACCCCCCTCTCCACCCGATCAACCAACAGAAGAGGAGGCCATTGTCATTCCAGTGGAAGAGACATTTGAAGATAATTATGAGCCTCAACCTCTTCCAGGAGGCAGAATCACTGACGAGGGACAAGACACTTACGAAGAACCCCCTGCTGCTTGGATGAAGCAGGTAGAGGAGATGGGCCACACTCACGAAGAGCGCATAGCAACTTAGATGCTGGCCATGAAAACCATTGAGGAGACCATACTCAAATCTGAATATTTCATGCACTTGGCTCCTATGCGGTTGATAACCAGTTCAAAGTTACAATATAAGCCCTACTTTGTACTGTTGGCGGACTACAATGCTGAGATCAAATGCATAACCAACAAGTACCCCACCTTCGCAACACAGTTCAAACCAGAGGATATTCCAGAGGCAGCCAAAAAAGGGGCCATATTCCAACCTATTTGGAGGCAAAAGTTACTTGAGAGCTATCCGAAAATGCTTAGAACATGGGACCATGCTCCCATGCATTTGAAATATAACCCTTGCTTTGGGACAGTATAGAGAAGAAGATCATGGAAAGCATTTAACAGCGAGTCGTAACAAACGAGAACTATGTCGTAAAAAGAGAACACTTACGTCAAAAATTACATGTTTTCACCTCATTTTTGGAATTCCTTTACACCAGTATACATATATTACAAAAATGAGGTGAAAACAAGTAATTTTTGACGTTTTTTGTCATTTTCTCAAAAAAAAAATGAGCTCAAAATGTAGTCAAAATTTCACTATATTAGGCATTGACGTGTCCCAAAATGTATATGATAAGACATTGACATGTCCAAAATCTATATGCTAAGACATTGACATGTCTAAAATATATATAAGAATGTAGAAGTCAATAGTTTTTACACAAAAATAACATTTTAGACATATCTTTAATGGGTGGATATCTGATTGTTATTCAAAATTGCTACAAAACATGGTTTCATTAACCAAACTACTTTGAGGCATTTACATAAGCACTAAAAATGTCTGAGAGCTTCAATGCAACTCACAACTTTGTCGATCTATGTCTACACCCTCATCATCTGATGCACTTGATTCAGTCTCATACTGTTGAGAGCTCTCTTCTTCTTCTTCTATATCCACAAGAGCTCTATCTTCATCCACGTACATACCAAATTCTGCAGGATCATGCACAACTCTTCTTGTTTTCCTATGATTTCCTGTACCACATACATCTGGAAGCTTTTGTTTTATCATGTTGATGGTTGCTTTCCTCAAGTGACCAGTTTTTGTCAAGGAAAAATCATAAACAAGAATATCTACATCATCCATTTTAAGAGTGGATGTGCTTCGAATATTCTTTTTCCTTTTTGAACCTATTCGTTTAGCATCACACACCATTTCTAAGTTATATTTACCTGTGAATGCATTACTACTTTTAGTGTAATACCAATGCACCACCAAAGCCTCTATTCTTCTCTGATCAATATCTTTAGTTATCTCTAAAACCTTTGCAATCCAAAATGGTCTGGTAGCCTCATCACCATCAGCAAGTACTGCAATAAGCGTTCCAACATTTATCTCTATTAAATTTCCTTGCCATCTTGCTTCTGCCTGTTTTGTCATCCTTGGGCCTACATAAATATTTCTTTCTGGTGGATGTATAAAACTTTGAAGTGCATCTGCATTACATGCTCGGGCCACATTCACGGATCTTTGTGTACAAAAATCCCATGTGAATGGAACATCAACTGGCCAGTGACCTGCAATTGTATACTGTATAATCTCTTCTTGATGATTGAAAAAGTCCTCCCACCAAGATACATCTTGATCTCCAGCATATTTTTTTGCACGCTCAATATGTCTCTTCTTTTCAATGAGTGCATGCATCCAGCTTTTACTTTGATCAACCACACTTCCACATCTTTCTGTATTGTTTTTATCTTCATATGGTGATTGTTCTGCACCATACACTGTTACAGTAGACAAATTAGGCACCTGCAATAAGAATCTGCATCCCTCTGTAGGCTCCCACCCAAGAGAAGATGAATATTGCTTTGCAAATAAAAGGGTTATTTCATCAACCCTCCTCATCAAGAATACATGGTTGAAACTAATATTGTGCAATGGAGCCAAAACCTTAGCACTGTTATCAAGGCCCATTGAGCAAAAGTGCTTAAAGTCATAAATCTGTGTGAGGTGTTGAACTTCTGGTTTTGGAGTATATGCTTCTGAAATCAGCTCAGATAAAATCGGAAGAGTAAAAGCATTGTTACGTGCCAACTTCTTAGAGAAAGTACTGAACATTTGATCAATGTGATCATGAGTGTGGCCAACCAGAAGAAAATTTACCTTAACCTTCTGAAATACCTGTTTTTCAACAAGCATGCTTAAATATCCAAAGACTGTAGAATTTTTATTCTCTCTTGGAGTATTATCTAGTTGCAAATATAGAGTTGGTGGCAAAAGACCCTTCCATGATTGCAAAACACGATGAATGACAGTAACTGTAAGGTTTGGATCATTATGCACATTCGGATATGTGAAGAAAACCTTGGACATTACAGTTCCATTGTATACCAAAGCGCCAACCAAATGCATTTGCACAAGGACTTCATCTCCAATGTCCTTAGGGATGCGATAAAAATGTGGCAAACAAGTTTTTTTTTGATCCATACCATCGATCAACAAACACATATAACGCTCCGGATTTCTGAGTGCCTTACTTCGATGATGAATTGCTTTCTTTCTCTCTAATGCTTGACTGTCACGATGGTTGTTAAGAAGGTTTTTAAAATTATGCTTTTCCTGTGGTGTTGTAGCCCCTTTTGCCATGTTTTTCAAAGTGGCACAAACTGAACATTCACCCATTCTAACTTTACGAGGAATAGAAACATTGTTAAACTCCTCCTTCCATAATCGAGTAAAGTGACGATACAACACATACTTCTCATTTCTATTTTCCATGTCTTCTCTATATATTTGAAATACCTCTCGACGAGTAAAGTTATCTGACAAGTGCAACCTTCCAGTTGTAGGCATAACTTCACAATGCAAGCTAAAATAGTTCATCATCCAATTCATTGCATGACGTCCAACAGATCCTTTGGTCCCACCATGGAACGTATCCAAAATGAGATCCCCATTCAAAAACCCTTGTTGAACCCTATGTATTCTAAAATTTCCTACACCCATTGCAATTTTAAATGCAGCCCTACAACATGGCATCCCTTGAGTAAAGAAATATTCAAAACCAACACGCGTTACTGACATGTTATCCTCAATCATTTGCATGCAAGAAACAAGGTATATATCTTGCCTTTCACTATCTAAATGGAGGAATTTTTCTCTTATGTGCTTTAGTTTCTTCATCCCTAAATTATACAAGCATTTCAAACCACAACAATGCTTCACAATATCCAATGCAATCTGTCTATCTGAAGTAAGAAATTTAAATCTTTTTCGACTTACTTCACGAGACCTTCTTTTAAATCGTAGATTGAGCTTGCTGTGCTTTTTCGTTGCTCCACATGCACTTGAGTCAGAAGGGAGATCAATGGTTGGATCAGATGGGAGATCAAGAGGTGCATTTGTATGAGCAGCATTGCACTGTGAATTGGATAACTTAAATGACTCAACAGAAAACATGGAATCATCAGCACGTTCTAAATCATAGGGATCATCACTTCTCTGGAAAGGCTCAACTGAGAACAATGAATCAATATGAGCAGAGGAAGCTGATGCCCAAGCATCCACTGAAAAGATTGAGCTCATCTTCACTGAGTTCACAGAAGACTGAAGATGAATGACCTTTTTAAATAAGTAGAAATCCGAGATCAAGTGAAGATATCACATCAAATGTCACATCAAGAAGATATGAAATCAAAAGCTTATTAAAGTACATTAAATAACATAAAAAAATTAAATTACATCAAATCACTTAATTACTCAAATATACACTAATAAGGGAACCAAAGATTTGATTCACTTTTGATTCAAATGAGAAACACAGTTGATTTCTAACTTCATATGAGTCATTCAGTCTAAGCATTGTGAATGAATCAAAATATATCAAAGTTGTGTTCCAATAGGAATATATAATAAAATTGTTTGGATGAAATTTTACAAGAAGAAATTTTACAACTGGAATATATCCAAGTTGAGTTCCAACTGGAATATGCTATGCCATTGAACACTATACAAGAAGAAATTATACATTTGGTTAAGATTTCAAGGATTAGGTTTTATTGTGGTCTTGGCTAGATATCAAAGAGGTCGATGAAAGTATATTGAAAAAGAATTATGTGTAAAAGAGGCACACAGAAAGTATATTCATACATTGATTTTCCATTTCAACAATGTGTTACAAGATAAATGTGAATATGAACTAAAGTGTGGAGGATAACACTATAAAGATGTCATTAATCTCACAACTTAGACCTAATTTTCTTCCAAGCAACAGACTCTAAGAAAAAAACATCTACATGAGATTAGAAATCCTCATGTACATATCATACTGTTGCCATTGAAGTTTAATTTCCATGCAAATGTATATAAATAGTTGCAAGGTTCTGTACTAGAATGTTTATTCATAGTGATTTTCCATTTCAACAGTGAGTTACAAGATAAATGTGAATATGAACTAAAGTGTGGAGGGTAATACTATGAAGATGTCATTAGTCTCCCACATTTAACACAACTTTGACTTGATTTTCTCCCAAGAAAGAGATTCTTAGAAACAAATCTCTACATGAGTTGAGACATCCTCATGGACATACCATACTCTTGCCATTGAAATGTAATTTCTATGCAAATGTATATAAATAGTTGTAAGGGTCTATGAATATTTCATTAAAGTGGCTCTGAAACAGCCTATTTGTGTGGGTGCTATTCCCTGGTTAGATAAGTTGACAGATTTAGTTAGCAAGTGGACTCATTCAGTTAGATCCAGTTAGTTTCTAGTTCAAGTTACCCAATTGCCTATAAATACCAGAGGAGGAGATCATTCGCATTTTCAAAATCCACGAGCAAGAGAGAGCAGCAGAGCACAGACAGCCATGGAGCACAGAGGTCAGCATACCAGCAAGCCAAGCCTGATGGAGAAGAAGAATGTTGGCAAAAGTACCAAGAGGTAGACAAAATCATAACTAAAAAAAAGATTCCAAAAAGATTCCCTCTGTATGTCTGTGTAAATTTCTCATTTCTAGGTCTCTATTTTTCTTGCCTCTCTAAATATGGATCCAAAGCATGTACAGGTCGATGCCTGGCATCGACTTTAAGGTGTAAGTCGATGCCAGGCATCGACTTAGGATTGCAAGTCGATGCCAGGCATCGACTTGCAGGAGCAGGTCGATGCCAGGCATCGACTTGGGGCTGCAAGTCGATGCCAGGCATCGACTTGCACCCACAAGTCGATGCCTGGCATCGACTTGCAGCCCCAAGTCGATGCCAGGCATCGACTTGGTCCCAAAAAACGATGCCAAGCATCGACTTGCCAGCATCATCATGCACTGAAAAGTCGATGCCAGGCATCGACTTTTGGGTGCAAAATCGATGCTTGGCATCGGCTTTTGGGCCCAAATCAATGCTTGGCATCGACTTTTGTGCCCAAGTCGATGCCAGGCATCGACTTTGTGTTCAAGTCGATGCCAGGCATCGACTTGAGGGTAAAAGTCGATGCCAGGCATCGACTTGGCCCAAAAGTCGATGCCAGGCATCGACTTGGGCCCAAAAATGGATGCCATTCATCGACTCTTGCACCCCCAACTCGATGCCTAGCATCGACTTTCACCCTCAAGTCGATGCCTGGCATCGACTTGCACACAAAGTCGATGCCTGGCATCGACATGCACTTAAACATCGATGCCTGGCATCGACCTGAAGCTCAAAATCCATGCCTTGCATGGACATGGGCTGATATTTCTTATTGCTTGATATTTCCAATTGCTTTCAGGGATGCGGAGTACAAGGATGAAAGGCCCATTAAGAAGCTCAGAGTCACCATGGGCTCTGCTGACCAGCAACGTGACAAAGGCAGTGGTCACCAAGCAAAGGCAAAGAAAATTATTGCACCATTATCCTGTGAGAAGGCCAGCAACCCACTAGGAATA
Organism: Ceratopteris richardii; assembly: GCA_020310875.1. NCBI lineage: Eukaryota > Viridiplantae > Streptophyta > Polypodiopsida > Polypodiales > Pteridaceae > Ceratopteris > Ceratopteris richardii. The sequence continues at coordinate 170,783,999 of CM035427.1, forward strand.
TCCTCAGGTGGACAGAGTAGCATTAAAATTCCTGTGGAGGATCCAAATATGAAGGAAAGGTCGAGGGAGACAGAGGTCATGAAGACAGATCGTCCACTTCGGGACATGACAAATCTCGAATGGTGCCTTCAGTACGTGGAAGAGAAGAATGCAGTCCTCCTTGTGTTCGCAGGGGCCTATGGCAGAGGAAAGATCACGACAACACAAGGTTTTCAGTATGGCCTTGTTTACAAATTGGATTATGAAGATGAAGATTCTGATAACCTGCTTTTCTTGGTGGAGACATCCAAGGGATTAAGAAATGTCATATGCAAGATGGAATTCTTGTGCCCAGAGTGCTGTGTTCCAGAGGAGCTAGCTCAGATATGCAGAGACTCAGTGAATTTCATCAAAGACCTGATGCCATGGATACAGGGCAATATCATGCCAACACAGCACAAGAAGACGACCCCTGTAAAGGCAAGGGGTAAGCAGAGTGTGCAGAAGAAGCCCCAAAAGAAAAAGAAGATAATTGCAGAAGAGGACTTTTCTGACTCAAGCTCTAGCTCTGGGGACATTATTGTTGCACCTGGTGGAGAGCTTGCATCTGGTGTGCTTGGCACTGAGCAGAATAAGATGAGGGAGGACATAGCTAGAAGAAAAATTGTGAAGAAGGGGCAGTTGTTCCACCTGCCTATTAATATTATCCACAGGCCACCAGTGGATCCAGTCACAGGGAGGAGGCCCCTTGAGATCAGGGAGCCACATAATTTGCATGTCCAAAATCTTAAGAAGAAAATGAAAATTAATCCTCATGCTACTGTTGTGCCATTCCTTGTAATGGTGGATCCGCATGAGTGCAGCTGTGTGGAGGATTTCAATGAGAATTTGTTTGAGGAGTACACTTATTATGTGATTGGAGGTTCACACTCTGCAGAGGCTCGTAGACAGTTAGTGAAGGAGCACCCTACTACATTTTTCTTTAGGTATGCAGAGTGTAAGATATATGCTGGTCTTACAACTAAGGAAGCCAAGCTTCTTGCTTGGGATCACAACAACGAGAATGACTACAGGCAGAAAATGTCCTCCATAGAGAGAATTCGGTTCTTCCACCATGAATACGAAGATTGTCTTGTGAAGGAAGCTGGGAGAATACATCCCAATCTACGAAAGCAATGCCTTATTGAGGTTGGAATTGCATTGGATGAGAATAGAAAGTCAGATGCTTTGAGGAAATATGACCCATGGTTTCAACTGGCATTCAGATCAGGTGAGATCTGGGATCTTCAGGATAGAATCTTCACAATGTGGGAGCACAAGGAGGTCAAGGGCCAGAAGCAACGAAAGTCGAGGCCAGACCCACAAATTGATCTGAGGGGAAAGGGAAGGAAAGTTGACCTTTCAATTGAGGAGGCTCCTGAGGACATGAAGCTGACCCCATGGAGGGCCCTTCAAGGAATCAAGGATGATACATTGATCATATCAACTTTGTCAAGGGTAATCTCGAAGGAGTTGAGCCTCGAGGAGATGGTGACTGAGCTCAATAAGTATGTATGTTATTCTCAGATCCTTTTTCCCTCCTCCCATGCTTCTTGTCTAACCTAGTCTCTTTTATATTTATGTGTCTGTAGTCATAAAGTGTACATGAAGATTCAGGAGGTGATGATGAAGAGGCTGGGTTGCTTTTCTTGGACAGAGGTCCAAGCAGACTATCCAACCACATCATCCTACAAAGCCTTATCAGAATATTTCATCCTGTTTCGTGATTGGGTAGATTCTCTTATCAGAATATTTCATACTAAACAATTTGATGCATTGCATAGCATCAACATGGGGGCATAAGTCGATGCCTGGCATCGACTTGGGGGCATAAGTCGATGCCTGCCATCGACTTGCAGCATAAGTCGATGCCTGGCATCGACTTGGGGGCATAAGTCGATGCCTGGCATCGACTTGCAGCATAAGTCGATGCCTGGCATCGACCTGCAACAAAAGTCGATGTCTGGCATCGACCTCGTGGCAAAAGTCGATGCCAGGCATCGACTTAGGTCCCTAGGTCGATGCCAAGCATCGATTTTTAGTAGAAGGTCGATGCCTAGCATCTACCCCAACAAGAAATCGATGCCATACATCCGTTCTTTATGTTCTGTTTGCTGTACTGAAGAGCTCTTCTAATTGTTTTTCCAATTTGTTCTGCAGAAACCAAGGAAAAGTAAGTCTACAGAGGTACTAGATGATTGCCCCCCTGCATTCCTTGCTCACATTCAAAGAGCAAGGCATGAGAAATCTAGACTGAAAGCGAAGGAGATGGATTTTGATGATGAACCCGATCTTAAATGTTTCTCCAATCCCCTAGACCCCCTTAGGCCTGTATATTACAATGTGTTCTGTAGTGATGTAAATAATATTTGTTCTGTTGTGCCTAGAAAACATTTCTCCCTTCTCATAGCGGACATACCCTATGGATTTAGGATGTTAGGATCAGTTAATGATGATGAACCCTTCAAACACCCTCAGATTCGGAAGATGGTCACTGATTTTGCAGAGTTGACTATGTCTCCTCTTTGGAGGATAGTAATTTTCCATAGCAGAGACCAGTCTTTCTCTGTTTCAACTGCTCTGAAGGCTAGATGTCATGTTGTGGAGTGCCTAACTTGGTAAGTAATCTTCTTTCTATCTCCATGGCTTTCATGATGCCCTATGTGACTCATAGTTCTTTTTTGCAGGGTGAAGACAAACGTAAATCACACTCCTTTGCATCGGTTTGTGAGTGCCACTGAATGCATTACAGTGGGCTATTATGATGAAGTAAGCAAAAGGAGATTCAGGGAGCATTGCAATGAGAATGGGATCTCAAATGTGCTCATGTTCCCAGCCGTTACCAAGAAACTTCGTCATGTAGCTGGGGACATGACATTGGTTAACCCTTATCAGAAGCCACAAAAACTCATAATGAGATTGCTTCAGCTATTTTCCAATGATGATGACTGGGTCCTAGACCTTTTTTCGGGCACAGGTAATTTCAATTTTCACAATTTTCATTAGTCATTGTTGATTGAAGCCTCTAATAGGTTTTCTGCTGTTTCAGGAACGACTCTGGCTTGCTCCTTAAAGATGTTCAGGCACTGCATAGCTGTGGAGAAGGATGATGCTCAAGTGAGCTTCATTAGAATGAGAATCAATGGGCTGAATGAATGCCCAGATGAAGACCAAGAGGTTGGAAGGAAGCACATTGCAGATACGGAGAGATTCCAAGCAGCTTCAAGGGAGCCTGTTCCCCCACTTGCAGATGAACCTGGGGACATGGCTGACCTTGAAGAGCCAATCTTGGAGCAAGAGAGGCAAGATAGGTGTTCTAATGTGCCAGAGGATACCAATACCCTTGAGCCTGAGGAAAGCTATGATCAGCTTCTATTGTAGATTCACATACCTCTTGTAAAACACATGAAATGTAAAATATCATTTTAATGGAAATATAATTTGGAGTTCTGCTTCCACTTGGTGTTCAGCTTGATTTATCTTGAGCATTTCTCTGATCATGTGTGAATGTTTCTTAGTATAATTTTGTTGAATATTATCTTCTCTTGGGAATGCTTTTGTGAAGTGTATTTCATATTCTGTTAATATGGCCAGGCATTCAATGGGGATCTTAACCATACAAAGGGGATGATCTTAATTGCCTTGTTAAAATGCTCTGATTTTTACAACACATGTTCTCTAACTTTCGAGTAACTCTTAATTAGCTATCTTCTAGGCTTGTTGAGGTTATAGATGTAATGAAGGAGCTTCGCGAATTCTTACATGTGCCTTTTCAACTCTAATCTATTGTCCAAGATCATGATGTGGGATTCTTGGTCATGCTCAACAACTAGTTTTCATGGCAGCAAGAATTTTAGTATATCTATCTTGACTACTTGGGATCTGAGATCAAGCTTCTAAAGACAATATTTACAAGCAAGACTCGTGATGCTTTCTAGATATTGTAAAATGCCCACTTTTTTGCTTCATATAATGGTATTTAGGTAAAAAGAAAAAGAGAACATGTCTTTGTTCTCCGTTGTTGTGACTCAGTGTTATTTGCCATCAAGGTTCAGAACAATGCAAATTGCAAACAATGACTCAATTACGCCTCGATCGCACCACTAACAGGCACACCTACAGTAGCATATATGATGGCTACTATCAGACATTGGCTTCCACGCCTTCACCCCATGCCAGACGTAGCTATCCAGATGATGCTCAAAATCTTGGATATGATGCAAGTCGTGCTCAAAACCTTCCGCAATGTATGTAACATTCAGCCTCCGATTCCCGGCTTCATAAATGGTAATTATGACTTACTTTATGATATGAGCACCACCCCAAGTATACTAGTTGCTTATGCATGGCACGCAAGAATCAAATATCTCCTTGCTTGCTATAAGCAAACCTTTGATGATATGTTCACCACGGGGTTTTGGGAATCACACTCAGAAGTATTCGCGCCACGCCCAACCCATCTGCTACAATTATTCGCGTGCGAACAAACAATGCATTCAGAGCTCTACACTACGCCACAACCTGACATGCCTGGAGCAGTCGATTGGGATGCCCTTCAATGAGACCTGATCAGGGGACTACGGATCAAAGAACAAGAATTGGCAACCGACATCCTCCAGCACTACATTGATCAAACCGCGGAGCAAAGGTCTGTCAGAGACGACAGACACTAGGGGGGGGAAGAGTGTTGGCATCATACATGCGAAGAAGCAAGTACAGACATACATGCAGATCTAGCACTAAGGCAACCCATCAATTTTTTCCAATCCTTACATCATTTTAAAAGTGATTCTCATCACTAAAAACCCTTGTAAATATTGTTTCACCTTTTTGTAGCTCTATTTTGTACAAGTTGAGGAGTCCTGGAGCTTCGGGAGCCTTAGAAGTAATTACCTACCAATTTTCATATTTTTTAGACCTCGTTTAAGCCCTCAAATAAGCTTTGGAACCTAATTTTTAACTAGGCCGAACACTAAGTCTGGACAGGGCCAAAGCTAGTCAAAAACTATAAATAGAGCTAGATAGCTCATTTTTGGGGCTAGCTTCTTGTAGTTTGAACTTGTATGAGAACTTGGTTGTAATAGAAGTGATTCCATTGTCTTACTCTCTTTGTTCTTGCTGTGTGTGCACGTGTGTGTGTATGTGTGTGCATGTTGGTGTGCTTCTCACTCACACATTTGTGCCTTCACTTGCTCGAGGTCTTCATACCATCCTCAGGTCTTCTCGGATTGACATTAAAGGAGATGCTACTCATCACTGAGCTACACCACATTGTATCCCAAGTATATTTGTTCTCTACCAACAAGATGGAGGTTATGTAGTGTTGACGGCTTGGACTTTAGGAATTTTTTGTTTTTTAACTAAGAATATTTAAGGAGGTTATGTGTCGCATAGTCGTGTTTCATGTATCACATGAAAATCCCATGTATGAACCTCATGCAACATCACTAAATCTTCTGGACCAAAAGAAGTTGAGCACATGGATTTTAGCAAGTTTGCATGAGTGTTTAGTATCCTCATGCAGAACCTCTATTGATTTGTAGCATGCAGTGGCATGCATAAGTAGGGCACAAATTAGGTGGACATTGTGTTTACCTTTTCACATTGCACTAGAATTCAAGTTTTTCTATTCTTCCCCCTTGCATAGTGGACAATTTTCTTACATACATAAGATGTGTTATTATTATTAAGAAATAAAGATCATTATTTCTCCGAAGGCTTGTATTATTATTGATAAGAAATAAGATCTGGAAGGAGAAACCATACATAGACTTAGAAAAGTGTTTAGACATTGAGATCAAAGTAGTGGTATCTATTTTTAGAAGAGCAAGTCACTTGTTTTGAGTCTTGACAACCTCTCAATAAAAACAGTAGTTCTCTTAGCTTAGACATCAAATGACCGATATTTGTTGATTTACTAAGCTTACAACATGTATATATATATATATATATATATATATATATATATATATATATATATATATATATATATATATATATATATATATATATATATATATATATATATATGTGTGTGTAGTATGGTTTTATTAAAAAAATCTAATGTTATAGGTCATCAAAACATGTGTTCTCTCGTACAAGCTCTCTATCAAGTATCTCGTGTACCAAAATTCTTGCGAGTGACATATCTCTGTTTGTGGTGCTATATCTCAGCGTATACAAGGTCATTTCAACTTCTTCAGAATCAACGGTTTTCTTTATGTGAGAGGTAGATGCTTCTTCATTTTTTTTTTGTTTGCATGAATTATGAGCGTCCAAGGCCACTCTTATTATTTTCATGCTCTTATATAAGTCTTGAGTTAGGTTTTGTGGAGAGAAAAAAGTAAAAACCCTACAAAATCAGTATTTTCATCATCTTCTTCATTGTCTGCTTGATCATGGAGCATTATCACATATTTGACACTCTCTACATGATAATCTTGCATTAGAGCAGCCAATACATTCATAACACATCAAAGATCAACTCAAATATCTACATATTCATGCATGAAAATTCTTGTGGGGGCCTCTACATGAAGGCAAAAATCGGTGTACAAGATAGCATGCGAGCTGGTATGGATCAATTGTTGAGCTCCATTTTTGCTAGTTCTCTATGATTTTGTACATGTAGATGTTTTGTACAGGTAGATGTTTTGCAGAGGTAGATGTTTTGTAGAGGTTTTTGCTTTTTACACATATGAGCTTTTTGGACGAAGTTTAAACATGTAAAGGCATCAAAAGTTTGAGGGAGAAGTAGCAAGCACAATCCAAGTTGAAAAGCTGAAAAAATAGTCAAAATTTTGAAAACAAATATGCAAGGACATCATCTTAAAGGACTAAGGAAGGCATAAGAGGTGTAATCAAGGTCAAAATTTGGGGAAGAACCAATAATTTCCTTACTAGAGACATTGTTTTTTGCATCTACGTGAATTTAGAGTTACAATGAGAAATTTGAAGTCCCAAAATATTAGCACGAGAGTGGGCTATAATATACAAGTCCGAAAATGGAATCAAAACTTCATTGAAAAATAAAAATTCTCATCTCAGGGAAATCATGATTTGCTTGTAGGGTATTTTCTAATGGGATTTGTTTTAGTTGAGGTTAAATGGTGCCTCACTTGATTGGTGAGGATTGGTAAGGAAAACCCAGTTAGAAAACTATATATCTAGAGTTGGCAAAAATCAACTTCTCTACAATGACATGGTTCTGTGTTACTCTTGCCATTGAGGAGATTTGGGGTGTTTAAGGCCTTTCCAAGCATTCTGAGGAGAACAAGCATAAGTGCAAGTTAAAGAAGGTATTTTATGGCTTAAAGCAAGCACCACATGCTTGGTATGGGAAAATACATGCCTACTTACTAGCACATGGATTTTGTAACAATCGAATTGAAAGCAGATTGTATGAGAAGCATGGAGATGATGTACTTCTCATTGTTTTTGTTTATGTGGATGACATCTACACATTGGTACTCCTAATGGGATGCATATTTTTTGACGGATGTATGATTTGGATGCCTCTTTTGAAATATTAGATTTGGAGCATTTGTATCATTATTTGGGCATTTACTCTATGAAACTTGATGGGGCATTGCATTCTATCAAAGAAAATGCGTTGATAATTTTTTGGAAAGATTTTGGCCTTGAGGACTATAAACACATTGCCACTTCCATGGAGGCAGGTTTATAATTGAGTCTTCATGATGATAGAGATGTATTTGACACATTGCCACTTCCATGGAGGCAGGTTTATAATTGAGTCTTCATGATGATAGAGATGTATTTGATGTTGGTATCTATTAGCAAGCTATTGGATGACTTTTTGACGTATGCCTAAATCATCATGATACTCATTTTTTTATTCCCTAGATGAATGAGATTTATGCATCGTCGAGATGTCCAACATTGGCAAGTAGCTGAGCTGATATCTTGGGTTGATTTGTCCCAAGGAGGGATCAAAACCATCAGATTTACATGCTTTTTATGTCTCAAAGTGGTTTGGCTATTATGATACTCATGTGTACACAAGTGGTATTTGCTTCTTTCTTAATAGATCATGCATATCTTGGTTGATGAAGAAGTAGCCTACTATGTTCACTTCTAGTTGTTCGGCTTAGGAAAGCTTTCATGGTTACTATTAATTATATGGTTTAGATGCTTGATCGATGATTTGGTTGTTATTTGGACCTCTATCACCACCATATTAGTAATATTTAGAATGCATCACTAGTTGTGAGGAACCTAATGCTTTATGCTTGCACTAAGCATGTTGTCGCGAGCTTCTATCGCGAATTCTTCTTTTGGCTGCCATACCCTTCTGTTGCTCGATCTCACATAGAGATTTGTTGTGTTCTCTCCACCCAACTGTCGAGCTACTCTCTAGTATAAAAGAGTCATGCACAACTCTCTCCTTTTCACTCTATAAATGTAAACCTCCTATACCAATAACAAATGGCATGAGAGATTTACTAACCTCTTTTCCTAAGGAGTGACTCACACCCCAAGGCTCAACAATGTGATATTTCCTTCCCCTTGAAAACATTTTCGTCCTCGAAAATGTAGATGAAATGTAGTCAAGGAACTGAAGGACTAACAAGACAAGGAAGCCAATGCAGGGAGTCGGAGCGAAGAGAAGGTACAAGCAGACACAGTAGTCAAAGAAGATCGGGCAAGTAGGCCATTATTTTTTTCAGGAAGCTAAAGCATATCAAAGAGGTGGACACATAAGGAGAAGGAGCAAGTAGCAAGCTCGAAGATGTGTATGTCAAATCATTAGAGGAAATCCCTACAAAAATAGTGATTTTCATCACTAAAAGCCATTGTAAATACCATTTCATATTTTTGTAGCTCCATTTTGTGCAAGCCAAGGAGTCCTTGAGCTTGAGGAGCATTAGAAGTAGCTACCTACCAATTTTCATAATTTTTAGACTCCATTTGAGCCTTCAAATGGGGCCTAGAACCTAATTTTTAACTAGGCGAGATACTAGGTCTGGACACGGCCAAAACCTAGTCAAAAACTATAAATAGAGCTAGAGAGCTCATTTTTGGGGTTAGCTTGTAATAGAGTTGAACTTGTATGAGCATTTTGAAAGTAATCTAAAAGAACTCCATTGCTTCTCTCTCTTTGTCTTACCTTGTGTGCACGTGTGTGTGTATGTGTGTGCATGTTTGTGTGCTTCTCACTCACACACTTGTGCCTTCACTTGCTCGAGGTCATCATACCATCCTCACGTCTTCCCGGATTGACATTAAAGGAGGTGCTACTCATCACTGAGCTACACCAAATTTTGGTGCTGTTGCTGGGGATCGAGCTTTGAGGACGAGCATATGATGGTAAGACGTAGATTTGAGACGTTGGCGTAGTAGGTAATTTCTTTACTTTTCTTTATTTTTCTCTTTCTTACTTCATCATCATCATCACCATCATCATCCTCACCACCTCCCACCTCCATCTCCACCATCACGAAAAATTTCAATTTTTGATCATATCACCTTCTTCCTTCCATGTCCCTCATTTCACTTGTGAGAGAGAGCAAGAGAGCGAATTGTGTGCATTGCTTTTTGCCTGTATTCTGAGTGATCTTGCAGTTACAACTGTATCATCCTCTCCAGCACGCTGCGCAGGTACGGACGAACTCGAAACTGTCTCTGTGTCGCAGACCTCTGTCGATTGCGATCGACAGAAAATTTCGCCTTTTGGTAAAACAAAGTGCACCACCATGATATGCACAAGGAGCACATTCCAAATCACTAGAAAAAACTAAAAAATTCCGTGTTTTTTTGTCAAACGTGATTGACACCGTCGATCGCGATCGACAGCCACGATCGACAGATTCTGTCGATCGCGACCGATAGAGACGATCGACTGACCCTGTCAGTCGCGATTGACACCGTTGATCGCGATCGATAGCCACAACCGACACCTCTGTCGATCGCGATTGACGGTGTCAATCGCGACCGACTGAATTTTGACGATTGACTGAATTTCTCATGTTGCCACGTGTCCTTCACGACGGACACATCCCTGATCGACTGAAATTACGGTGAAAATCCCGAAAAACGTGTCGATCGTGATTGACACCATCGATCGCGATTGTCAGGACCCACGACCGACTCTGTCGATCGTGATTGACACTGTCAATCACGACTGACGTGTCGATCGCGACCGACAGGCCCCGACGGAGATCTCTGTCAATCGCGATTGACAGACTTGTCGATCGTGATTGACAGGCTTTTTTGGCCAAATTTTTAGGGTTTTTTATACCAAGTTTTGGGGTAATTTTTGGGCATACTTGTCAAGCCATTAGTGATTTGTGAAGTCCCTACACTTGTGTTTCGAGAAAAGTCCTGTGAACTGTCAGCCTGTTTGAGCTCTGTTTTAAACCTAGAACCTGAATAGTCATAACTTTCTCATACGAAATCCATTTGGGATGATCTTGGGCTTGTTGGAAAGCTTGTGGGGAGTACAATCAAAACTTCCACTGGTTACAGTGGAAGTGGAATTAATATCAGGATTATTAGATATAGGATTTTGAAAGTGACCATATTTAGGGGGAACAAAGCCAAGGGATCTCTAGATCGTTTTCCATAAAGACAAAAGGCTAATTGGTATCTGAGCTACATGAATGAAAGTGCTTGGTTATGTCTTTTGAATTTAAGTCTTGAGCTAATTTTGGGACTCTTACAGGTCCAGTGAGAGCATCAAAGGGCAATCGGAGCAAGAGTAAGTGCAAGCTTGGGAACACGCTTCCTGAGCACACAAGGGTAGCCAAGGGAGAAACTCAAGGTTGGAAGATTCTCAACTCCCTCTGTCAATCCCTAGCTTAGGCTAACTTCGAGTAGTGCTAGAAGTAAGTCAGGGCAATGATAGGCACGAGACAAGTCAAGACTATCTAAGAAATCAAGTTCAAGTCAAGAGATAACCTGTGTGTGACCAACAACTTTAAAGGAAAAGAACCTAACGTGAGACGATCAACATTCAAGTGTGGAAATTAACTCAAGTGTTCCTGACGACGTGATATCAGACAAGATAATAAACACGATAATCAACTAAAAAGAATCAAGTGACTGATACAAAAGAACTCAGCAACGAGGGTGTACCTTGGGTAAAAATTGGGATTGCTCAGCTAAGCATATGAACCTTAGATCAGGGCGACACCTAGGAAGAGATAGACAGAGTCTTAGATCTTCAGAGGCTAGTGTCAATCATACTGCTAGGTCTTGGGCCTAGCAGTTGAGCCATTATTCACACTACCCTAGCTCTAAAACTAGTGAGTCAGAGATGTCCTACGGTATGGAGAGACCTACAGGAAGTTCAGGTGTGCCATACTTACATAGGGTAGAGGGCCCCTACAAGACGTAGCTGGAATACCTTAGGACCAACCGATTAGGTGCTAGCATCTATGGGGACGGCCTAGGAAGATATGTGGTCTAGATTAAAAACCCTGACCAATCCATTGGACTAGAACATCCAGCGGTCAAGCTTGAAAATGGAGCATACTTGGACAAAGAAGGAACAATATACGTAGTCACCAGTCACCCAGATAGGACAGACAAGTTCGGAAACGTGATCCCTGAGACGGACATAGGTGACCTAGAGCAAGGAAACATGGGTGTAGAACCTAGAACCCCCCGAGGAAAATCTGTTCTCACTAGGATTATCACATCGGAGTGGACTCCCTAGGACAATAAGAGCATAGATCTACTCCTAAACCGAGAGACTGATGAAGCCTTTTGGAGGTATAGATCGAGTCAGCCGAATGAGGTAGGAACAATCATGATATATGAGTTCAAAGATCCTGATAGCCCAGGCAGAGTGACCTACTTAGATCACTCTTCAGAGAGGGTCTTTGTGGTTACAGAAAATGATAGGCATGCTTACACTTGGAAAGTTGAATTTATTTTCCCCCAACCAAGATCAAATGTGTCTTTTGGTCACCCAGGAGCTGGAACGTCCCAAGCTCATGGAGCTCAAAGAGACAGACATAGAGATAGAACGGAGGTAAGCTTTGCCAACCCAATGGGAAGAGAAAGAACGATAACGGAAACAAATAGAGCAGAACCTGAGGGACTTAGAGCCCCAAGGAACCAAAGGAATGCTGATGATTTCCCTCTGCCAAGGCCTAGGGAACACACCAGAACATTGAGACCTACACAGCTGGTTAAGTCCATGAAGAACTACTTCGATGGCACAGGAGACCCATACGATCATGTGGCTGAGTTTAGGCAAGTCTTGAGAGCTGAACAAGTTGAGGACCTATTCACGCAGTATAATGCCTTTCGTCTAACCCTTAGGAACACAACCCTTACGTGGTTTCAACCATTGAATGAGAGACAGTTCAAGAGCATAGACCAACTCTTAGAGGCCTTCATCACTGAATTCTCTAAAAGTGGAATAAGGCATAATACTTCCTCATTGATACATAGCTTCAAGCAGACCCCTCAGGAGACCGTGAGACTTGCAGGAAGAAGGTTTAGGCAATATCTTGAGAGATGCCCTATTCTTGAGTTGCCCACACCAGCCAAACAAGTGGCCTTATTCTTGGATGGATTGCTAAGTACAAAGTTGCGATCCTATGTGTACTTGAAGGACCCTAGGACCATAGAAGAGTGTGTACGCATGTGCATTGAAATTGAGGATAACCTAGGGGAAGAGTTAGAGCTTTCCAAAATCTATAAAGATTCAGATAGCACCTCTAGCTTTTCTTCCACACAATCTACATCTATTGAGGAACTCGCAGAAAAGGTAGCTCAAAAACTAGGTGTCTCTAGCAAACAAATTCCAAGATTTGCCCCAGTAAAGAGATGCTATACTTACGGTGGTACCACATGGCGAATGTATTTCCCATTATGGCTCAACCCCAAGTAAATCCTAGTAGCCATACTGCACCATAGAACGGAGGTACACCAATCACATCGTGCAAGATTGCCCCTACAATAAGCAAGCAGTTAGGCAGACGTACGCACAACCATACCCTCAACAAGGAAGATACCAGAACCAGTACCCACCGCAACAGTATGCTAGGCCTCAAAAAACCTACCAACCACAATACCAAAACCAACAAAGGCCTCAGCCTGTGTTAGCACAACAACCCCCTGCCCCAGCTAATGTAATTTTGGTAAAGTATGCAGCTGCAAAAGAGAATTTGAATAGAGCTATAGTGCCAGTAACACCATTGCTTTCAGAAAGTGATCCCAGTGACCATAGCTTTGGTTCTACACATATTGATAGTCCCTAGGCTTACTACATGCAATCTCCTGAACATGGTGAGTCCTCCTACAGTGAAGAACCAAGTGAACCTAGTTGGGAGCCAGAGTACACAAATGTAATGTACACAAACCCTAACTCTAGACCCCAACCTAGGCAAGTAAGACCCCCATTCCCTAGAGGACCATGCTACAGATGTCAGGGAGATCACCTCATTTGTGATTGCCCCTTACCTCCACCTACACAACCCCAGTCAGTGACAATTCAAGGCTTTTGCCAAGATTGTGGAAAGGAGCATCTCTTACGAGATTGCCCAAAGAACCCCAATAATATGCCAAAAATTACTCCTATCAATGTTATTGGGTTAGTAGTGGACTCTACAGGAAGTGTGACGTCCACTGCACCAATACAAGTAGTCACTAGAGCTCAGGCATTGCAGCAAAACCAAGGGGTAGGCCAGGAAAAGAGCTTAGAGGCTAGTGAAACTAAGAGCATAATTAAGAAGAGAACTAGAGCCTGGAGAGATAGTAGATAAAGAATGAAGAGGCAATGGGCTAAGAAGATGAGTGAACTCAAGGAAAGCCTAAGGGAAACAAAAGCCAGGATAATTGAACTCACATCTCAAACTCCCTCTCACACTACCCCACCCCCACCATTCCCATCCCCATCCGATCCAACACCTTCCAACCCACCTCACATAATCCCACCACCCCCTAGAGTAGGATCAATATTAGCAGATCCCACTCCCGAGGACCTTAACATGATGCTTAAGGCATATCAGGCCAGAATCCAAGAAGGGCCAACCGTAACTGATCATGAAAAGTGTTACCCGAGAGCAGAACTAGAGCTTGAACGAACCAAAATCTGTGCTAAGATGGTGGAATTGGCTCAACCATGTTTGAAGCCAGTCGCCTCTTTAACATCTCTAGTTCAGCTAAGACACACTTGCACTTTGAGGGACTGCTAGAAAGATTGGAAAGATTGATTGCACAATCAGAAAAGAAACCCACCCCTCCAAGTAAAGGCAAGAGAAGTAAGAGAGTAAGCCTTCCTGCCCAGGAAGCTTATGTGCCTAACTCCACGGAGCCAGACACCTCTTCTTCTATGAATCGGTTCAGACCAGAATTCCTACGAGAGATTCAAGAAGACAAATGGGCTAAAGAAAGTGAAGTCCCTCCTCCCATTGAACTTGTGGATGATGCACATGATCAATTCCCACAAGATATTCCCTCCATTTATGGAGAGCAGGAGAGCACCTAGTCTCAAGAGAGATTAGACTTTGAGTCTAATTCTTTACATGAATTACCCCACTTCACAGGCCCATGGGAAGCTAAGTCCAATTGTATGAGAGCACCCACAGTCATGGTCAGAAACGAAGACTCAATAATACCTAGGAATACGGAGGTAGTAAAGAATACTAAAGTGCAGTGCAACCTCACTTTAGAAGAGCTACTCAAAGTAAGGCCAGAGCTATGGAAACATGTAGCCAAACAAGTACCAGAGATAGCAAAACCTCATTCCCAGGTAGGTTCTCATAGGACAGTGCCACAAATTCCTCCAGATAAGATAGGAGACATGAGTGAAGGAGAAGAAGGAAACACATACCTCCCCATCACCCATCAAGGATACACAACCAAGGCAATTCTCGACTCAGGTGCAGGAGTCGCAATTGCTACAACTTCCCTATGGAAGCGTTGGGGCAAGCCAGCACTCAGGCCAACAAGAATGAAATTGCAGATGGCTGATGGTCACATAGAGAGACCCCTAGGTTTACTAGAAGGAATAAGTCTCACTACATGTGGTGTAGAGTTTGAGCACACGTTTGCTTTCTGTGATTTTAGCAAGAACCATGCCTATGAGATGATTTTGGGAAGACCATTTATGCGACAGTTGCAAGTGGTACAAGATTGGGGAACCAATTCCTTGTATTTGCAACACCTAGGTGTCACGACCAAGGTTAATCTCAAAGATTACTCTCATAGAGATGTCCCTCCTATCCAATGGAATCCTAGTCATAGAGCCAAAGATGATATAGAGTTTGTGCACTCCATAGGATCAGGATCCTCATGGATGCATGAAGACACTCACTTATGGATGTGTAAAGTGGCAGTGGAAGAAGAGAAGAGAGAAAAGGCCAGAGAGATAGGTGCAAACGAAACCCATAGATCCATTCAAGACCCAGCCTATGCACCTGTAGTATTTCCTGATGAAGAATTTGAACCCCACGGCTGGGCAGAGATCCTAGCAACCATGGATGTAGCCATCAATAAAGAACAATGGACACCACACTATGATGAGGATGGCTATGACATATCAGTTTTCTCCATAGAGCCAATCATGGGAGATGCAGTTTTAGAAGAGTGCGAACCTAGCCCTGATGCATTTGAGGATGCAAGTGACTCCGAGCTAGAGTCCATCATTATGGACCCACCTTTTGCATCAGATGAAGAATACTTCTATGAAGTAGAATTTCAACCCCAGAGATACGAAGAGCTTACTAATGATGTAAAGTTAGCCACACAAGTGACCCCTAAGGATGAAGGAAAGAAAAGAAAGAAGAGAGAAGTCACACCAGAAGAGGAGGAATCTTTGTTTGAGGTCACTGAAAACTTAAAAAGTATGAGATAGACGATAGAAGAGTCATGGTAAGAATGCCTAAACGTGAGGCACAATTAGGAGAGGCCTATGATAACAAGGAAACCACCAAGAAAATAGTGGTAGCCCTAGAAGAAGGAGAGGAGAGATGCACTTACATAGGACATGACCTAACAGAAGAAGAAGAGCGCGAATTGATAGCCTTGCTAAGAGAATACAGAGATGTATTCTCTTGGAGTTACAAGGATTTGAAAGGTGTAGACCCGGACATATGCTCACACACTATCCCCATGACCTCAGATGCTAAAACTTCTAAGCAAAAGCCATACACATACAATGATAATTATGCTGCCAAGATCAAAGAGGAGATAGATAGACTGGTAGAAGTTGGATTTATTTATGAAATTGAGCACACTGAGTGGGTATCCCCCATTGTAGTGGTGCCCAAGAAGAATGGAAAGCTACGTGTGTGCATTAACTTGAAGAAGGTTAATGCAGCCACTATTCGGGACAACTATCCTCTTCCTATCATTGAGCATCTGCTAGAAAGAGTAGCAGGCAAGGAAGTTTACAGCTTCCTTGATGGATTTTCGGGCTACAATCAGGTAGCCATTGCTCCGGAAGACCAGCATAAGACAGCTTTTGCCACAGAGTGGGGCATATTTGCCTTTAGAGTAATGCCATTTGGGCTTACCAACGCTCCTGCAACTTTCCAAAGATTGATGTGTCACGTGTTTAAAGAGTTCTTGAGGAAGAATTTAGAGGTCTATGTTGATGATCTCTGTGCTCATTCCAACATTAGACAAACCCATATCCCTGAACTCAGACAAATCTTTGACAAATGTCGAGAGTATCAAGTCTGCTTGAACCCAGAAAAGTGTGTTTTCATGGTCAGGCAAGGCAAGATTCTAGGACACATAGTGTCAAAGAATGGCATATCCATCGATGAAGAGAAAGTAAGAGCCATCGCCGAGCTACCTAAGTCAAGGAAGTACAAGCTTTCATGGGGCATTGTGGTTATTACCGACGGTTTATACACATGTATGGCATCATAACAAAGCCTCTGTATGGACTTTTAACCAACTTTGAGTGGACTGATGAATGTGAGAATTCCTTCAATGAGCTTAAACGGTGATTATGTTCAGCACCAATCTTGACCACACCAGATTGGAATAAGCCTTTTCATGTTCATGTAGATGCATCCAATTATGCTATTGGGTGTGTACTCGCACAACCTACGAGCGAAGGTAATATGGACCTTCCAATCGCCTATGCTAGTAGATAGTTGAATGCAGCTGAACGGAACTATACCACCACCGAACGAGAAGGATTAGGCATGGTATATGTAGTTAAAAAGTTTAGACAGTATTTGCTTGCAAATAAGTTTAAATTTTTTACCAATCATCAGGCATTATTGTACTTGGTAAACAAACCATGCAATACAGGCCGATTAGTAAGATGGTTTCTCTTACTAATGGAATATGACTTTGAAGTAGTGGTGAGGAAAGGGAAAACTCACTTGAGAGAAGACCATCTCTCTAGGCTCACATCTGGCGAAGCCCCACAAGGAGTGTCAGATGACCTTCCTGATGCTTACTTGTTTAATTTGGAAGCTGTACCTCAGTGGGCTAAGCCATTAGTGCTAGTATTGACATACGGGCCTAATCACCCAGTCATAAACACTCAAGATAGGGAGATAATAAAAGCCCAAAAATACCAGATCATGGCAGGAAGTATGTACAAGCACACAGATCAAGGGATCCTAGCTTGTTGTGTGGAAGAGGATGAGTACGCTAAATGGTTGCAATTGGCACATGTAGGTGCATTAGAGCAACACTACTCAAAGCAATGAACCCTACAGACTCTAAGGAGACTCGGAGTGCATTGGCCGACTATGGAGGCTGATGTCCATAAGTTGTGCAAGGAATGCCCAATCTGTTGCACTAAACCACCTGTAGAGCATGCCACTCTTTATCAAGTGTCCATAGTGCCAGATTGGAGTGAACCATTAGTAGATTTCCTGAGGACGAGAACATTCCCTCAAGATATGACACTGACCAGACAAAGAAGTCTAGAACAAGAAGCCTTAGATTACTCACTCATTGGTGATAATCTATACGTGGTAAAGATGGTTACCTGAGACTATGTGTCCATGAGAGCGAATATCTCAAGATCTTGGAAGCAGCTCACCAAGGTGTAGCAGGAGGACATTTTGGACCAGATTGGGTGATCAAGGCAATACTATTTGCGGGCGTTTGGTGGCCGACCCTTCACATGGATGCACAGAACTATGTAAAATGGTGTGATGTTTGTCAGAGAACTCAGTACCCTATACGCAAGGATGAGATGCCACTGAAACCCATGATGGGTGGTCGTGCATTCTCTAAGTGGGGAATAGACTTCGTAGGTCCTATTAATCCCCCGGCTAAGGGTTCACATGCTGAATACATCATTGTTGCCACAGACTATCTAACAAAGTGGGTAGAGGTAAAAGCTACGACAAAGAATGATGCTCAGACAACTGCTAAGTTCCTATTTGAGAATGTGATCACAAGATACGGGCTACCTATAGAGCTGGTAAGTGATAGAGGCACTCACTTCTTGAATGAAGTTATTGAAAATCTGCTCCAAGAGTTCTTGGTGGTACACAAGAAGTCTGTCCCCTATCACCCACAAGCTAATGGACAAGCCGAAAGCACAAAAAAGATCCTGTGCAATGTGTTGACCAAACTAGTGAATAATAAACGATCTGTTTGGGACAAACAGCTACACCATGTTGTTTGGGCATACCGAGTTGCCTATAAAACGGTACTCCAAGCCACCCCCTTTCAGATGGTATTTGGCCAAAATGCAGTGCTACCATTGGACTTCTTGATACCTACATTAAAAGTAGCACAAGAGCATGAATGGACGGGTCATGAACTCTCCTCTAGACTCTTTGACCTTGAACGGTTAGGAGAAACAAGACTGAGGGCGGCTGCGGGGATATATGTGAAGAGATGGATAGGTATGTGCTTGAAGATGAAGAGGTGTTGCAAAATCCTTGATCTACACCAGCCAAATGAACTCCAGGAGTATATGGTGGGCCCTTTTAGCTTGTCAATGGATGTATTAGACACCCTATGTACCTTGGAAGATCACTCTCAAAAAGATAGATCAAAACAGATAAGTTGGAGTTAGCTCAGAGGTGAAAACTTGCTATTCTTGGTTCATACACATGTCTAGTGTTTTACATAATTCTCTGAGCACAGCAGCAATTATCTTAATTCCTCTTGGAGAAGTCTAGGTAGCTCAAAGAGCTAACTTTCAAGAGTAATCTCATCAAAAATAATAAACCACACACTGAGAATGAGTTTTAACAAGTGATGACATCATCCTGATTTTCACGGGCTGCTACAGTTTGAGACCAGTGAGTAGAAAAATGAACATAACTCAGAATGTAGGAATCCAATGATTATGAAAACTTGTACGGTTATACTAGACAGTAAGCTGAATCCAACAAGCTTTAAATCATTGAACTTTAGTAAGTAACCATGGAGAAATAGCCCTGACAAGGTGAGTGAAAAAATCGGGTACCTGATTGAGAAGTGAAGATGAACAGACCCTGTTGACTTCAAATGAACATAACTAAAGATTGCAACATCCAAATGACATGAAAATTTGTGAGCATATAGTAGACTTATAGAGCTAACTTTACCAAGTTAAATCACTGAAAATAATGCACCAAGCTCAGAGAAAACATCTCTGCAATTTGACTGAGAAAATTGAGAGTAATGGCAGTGAGTAGTACACTTCACAAGAACATGGACATATGAACTCAAATAATCATGAAAAATGAAAGTATATTGCTTGTACAATACAATGACTTACTGATACATTTCTGTGCCTTGTAATCACGCCTTGATATGGCATAAAGCTCAGCTCTTGGAGGTCTTCACATAGGTCTCTCTAACCACGACTAAAACTGCCATCTATTTATAGTTGAGTTTGGGAGGCTAACTTCCCTCAATCACTCTCCAATCAATGAATGATTGATTTGATTCTCTACCTACCACAAATCACGAATTCGTGTCTCCTCTTTCCATTCTTGATCAAGTTGACTCAACCACTTAAGATTCTTTCACTTTTACATTAAGTAAACTCTTCAAAAGTTACAAGAGGTAGTTCACAAGTGAACTTTACATAGTCTTCATTTTAAAGCTTTTTCTATGACTTTGTGGGACTCAAGCCAATACTTAGGCTTGTCATAGACTTCCTCCAACAGCTCCCCCTCAAGCCAAGTATGCTTGAGGTCTTCAATCTTCCAAGATTACCTGCAAACCAATCATAGCCTTGAATTTGCAAAGCTTTGTACCATCCAATGCTTTGGTTAGAATATATGCACATTGTTGATGAGTGGACACATATGATATTTGAATCTCTTTTCTTAGAACCTTCTCTCGTACATAGTGATAATGAACTTCAATATGTTTAGTCCTTGCATGAAAAATAGGATTAGCAGCCAAGTGAATAGAACTCATATTGTCACAAAAAATAGTTGGAGTTCCAAACTCCAATCCAAGATCTTTGAATAATATCTGCAGCCACATAGCTTCCTAAGTAGCTATGGCAAGACCTCTGTATTCAGCTTCAGTAGAAGAGAGAGCAACTATGGGTTGCTTCTTGGATGACCATGAAATAAGCTTTGAACCTACAAAGGTAAGATAACCCGAAGTGCTCCTTCTATCTTCCTTGGAGCCAGCCCAATCTGCATCAGAAAATAGCTTCAAACCTAAATCAGATACATAAGGATAATAAAGTCCTTCATTTATGGTTCCTTTAAGATACTTGAGAATCCTTTTGGTAGCATCCATATGTGGTTTCCTTGGTGTGTGCATAAATTGACTTAGCACACTCACACTGTAACATATATCTACTCTTGTCAATGTGGCATAGTTGAGACTACCCACTAGACTTTGATATGATGTGATGTCCTCTATGAGTTCACCTTCATGTGAGCTCAATTTGTGATTGACCTCCATTGGAGTACCTGCAATCTTACAATCTTGCATCTTGAATTTTGCCAACATGTCCTTAATGTACTTTCTTTGAGTGAGAAACAAACCATGATCTTTGTAGACAACTTCCAAGCCTAGGAAGTAGGTAAGTGAACCCAAATCACTTACCTTGAACTCTTCTCTCATTTGATCTTTGATCTTCTTCATACCATTTGCATCATTTCCTATCAATATAATATCATCTACATATACACATAGGTAGATGATCTCTGAATTACTCTTTTTAATAAAGAGTGAAGGATCTGCCTTGCTTGGTTGAAAGCCTTTGTCCTGCAAGAATGAAACAAGCCTGAAATTCCAAGCTCTTGGAGCTTGCTTGAGACCATACAATGCTTTGTTAAGTTTACACACATAATCATGATAAACTTGATTCTCAAAACCAGGTGGTTGTGCCATATATACCTCTTCTGTTATCCAACCATTCAAGAATGCATTCTTTACATCTAGTTGAAGTATCTTCCAATTCTTGGAAGAGGCAATACTAAGCAAAACCCTAATAGTAGGAATCTTTGCCACAGGAGAGAAGGTCTCCTCATAATCAATTCCCTGAGGTTGTGCAAAGCCTTTTGCTACAAGCCTTGCCTTATACCTGTTAATGGAACCATCAGAATTCTTCTTGAGTTTATAGACCCATCTTGAGCCTATTACCTTCATGGATGAAGTCTTGGGCACCAAATCCCAAGTGTTGTTTTCCTCAAGTGCTTCAATCTCTTCCTTCATTGCATGCTTCCATTCTGTTTTTGCTTTGGCCTCTTCAAATGATGATGGCTCCTCTTGGTTTATGTCTTGTGCTATGTAGATAGAATGTTTAGTTACTAATGAAGTGTCAAACCCATACCTTTCTAGTTTTTTCTTTTCCCTCATAGATCTTCTTAGGCCATGATGTGATGATTCTGCCTCATGTCCAAGTTCCTACAATTTTGCTTTACCTTTAGACTTCCATGCTTTGATCTTTTCCATCTGAGATTCTTCATCATCTTCCGAGGTTTCTTGTTCTTCAATCTTTGGTTGTTCTCTACCAAGCTTTGGAAAATCTCCTTCAAGATCATATGGTAAATTGACCTTCCTGCATGAATCTTCATACCATGAATTGTTCTCATCAAAAACTACATCTCTGCTTACCAAGAATCCTTTGTTGGTAGGGTTGTATAACCTGTAGCCCTTTTGATTGTTGTCATATCCAATAAATACACACCTTTCTGCCTTTGGATCCATCTTGCCTCTAACCTGTGAAGGAACATGAGCGAAAGCAATACATCCAAAAGTTTTACAATGATCTAAGCTTGGTCTTCTTCCATTCCAAGCCTCATATGGAGTCATCCCATCAAGGGATTTTGAAGGCAACGTGTTAATCAAGTAAGTGGCTGTAGATACAGCCTCAGCCCATAAGTAATTAGGTAAATGCTTTTCATTTAACATAGAACTTGCAGCTTCAACAATTGTCCTATTCCTCCTTTCTGCCACTCCATTTTGCTCAGGAGTGTACCTTGTAGTTACCTCTCTTTTGATTCCTCTTTCTTGAAGAAAAGAATCAAACTCATGGGAGAAGTATTCTCCCCCTCCATTTGACCTTAGCCTTTTTAGTGATTTACCTGTTTGATTCTCCACAAGAGCCAAATATCTTTTGAAACATGAAAAAAATTTCATCTTTGTGTTTCATAAAGAATAGGATAGTCGATCTTTGTGTTTCATAAAGAATAGGATAGTCGATCTGCTACAATCATCAATAAAGGAAACATAATACCTTGATCCAGATATTGAAGCTTCCTTGCTAGGTCCCCATACATCTGTATGAACCAACTCCAAGAGATCTCCATGCATATAACCTTTCTTCATAAATGGTAACCTGTGAGACTTTCCAAATTGACATGCACTACACTTATAAATCATATGCTGTTTTGACAAATTAGGGATTCCAAGTACACTTTGGTCCCTACAAATTTGCTTTAATGACCTTTCATCAATATGTGCTAACCTTTTGTGCCATACTTCCAATGCTGTGAGTGTCTGACTACCATAATTAAAGAGAGCAATGTTTCTAGTGTCCTGTAATTCAAATGTGAACAATCTACCTATCTTTTCACCTTTTGCAATTTTTCTGAATCCTTGACTTGGATCTTCAACAAATGCTCCTGCTTTTGTGAACCTGACTTGCAACCCTTTCTCTACTATCTGCCCAACACTTATCAAATTCTTTGTAATGGTAGGGACATAGAGTACCTTACTGAGTAGGTTGATGTTTCCATCAGGTGCTTTGACATTGCCTATTTTCTCCACAGGATGTTTTGTATCATCTCCTGTTTGTACCTCATGCTTATTCCTTGGATCTTCTAAATCTGATAGGAGTGCCACATTTCCTGCCACATAATTTGAACAACCTGAATCTATGTAGAAAACATGCTCATCAGATTTACCTTGTGGCATAGCCATGTTCATGATCAATAATGAATCCTCTTTGTTTGAGTCTTCTGTGTAGTTATTGTATTCTCTCCTTCCTTTGTAGCCTCCTTGATAGTTTGAATGATTGTAGTTGTTGTAGTTGCCATGATAATTGTTGAACCTTCCTCTTGAGTAGCCATAACTTCCTCTATTGTATCCTCTGCCTCTTTGATTCCTGGAATTCCTAAAGCAATTTTCAGTTGTATGATTAGTTAATCCACAAATAGAACATGGGTTGGAGTCTTGGGATCTCCCCCTGCTTTGTCTACCTCCTCTTCCTCTACCTCTGCCATGTCTTCCTCTACCTGCATAGTTAGCTTGATATGTACCTGGTTCATCATCCACTTTCTTTGCCTTTCCTTTGTTATCTTTGGAATTGCTTTTATCAGTGTATAAAGCTGAAGATTGATTACCTTTAGAGCTTTCTCCATTTTTGATAAGCTTTGCCTCTTGAGTAAGTAGTTGTCCAATGAGTTATTGAAATCAGGTACATGCATGTCCATGTACAAATCCATAGCTGTGGTGAATGCTTCCCACTTGTCATCTGCCTTCAAGCCATTGATGACCCGCCTTACAATTTGTTCTTCATCTATTACCTCTCCAATGCTTCCCAACTGATCTGCTATGTCCTTGAGCTTTGTGACAAAATCAATCACATTTTGTTTGGGAGCCTTCTTGAGAGTTGTGAAATCCAGCCATAGTTGATGCTTCCTAGCTTTGGTACTTGAAGAAAAGAAAGCTTCAAGTGCATCCCACACTTCCTGAGATGTCTTACAACTTCTAATGTGAGGCAACAAAAAATCTGAGATAGAGTTGAGGAGATAAGACCTTGCAAGTGCATCCTTGGAGCACCATGTGCTCAATCTTTCTTGCTCTTCTTGTGTTGGTTGACTTTTGTTCCTGAAACTCGGCATAACTTCATCTCCAGCCACATAACCATATAAACTTCTACCTTGGAGATAAGCTTCCATTCTTAGACCAAGCTGAGTAATTACCTCTGTCCAATTTGTCAATTGATGAAGGAAATCCATCTGCCATGTTGTCCAACCTTGCTCTGATACCACTGTGAAGAGATGGATAGGTATGTGCTTGAAGATGAAGAGGTGTTGCAAAATCCTTGGTCTACACCAGCCAAATGAACTCCAGGAGTATATGGTGGGCCCTTTTAGCTTGCCAATGGATGTATTAGACACCCTATGTAACTTGGAAGATCACTCTCAAAAAGATAGATCAAAACAGATAAGTTGGAGTTAGCTCAAAGGTGAAAACTTGCTATTCTTGGTTCATACACCTATCCAGTGTTTTACATAATTCTCTGAGCAGAGCAGCAATTAGCTTAATTCCTCTTGGGGAAGTCTAGGTAGCTTAAAGAGCTAAATTTCAAGAGTAATCTCATCAAAAATAATAAACCACACACTGAGAATGAGTTTTAACAAGTGATGACATCATCCCAATTTTCACGGGTTGCTACAGTTTGAGACCAATGAGCAGAAAAATGAACATCAAAATGTAGGAATCCAATGATTATGAAAATTTGTACGGTTATACTAGACAGTAAGCTGAATTCAACAAGCTTTAAATCACTAAATTTGGATAAGTAACCATGGAGAAATGGCTCTGACAAGGTGAGTGAAAAAATCGGGTACCTGACAAAGAAGTGAAGATGAACAGACCCTGTTGACTTCAAATGAACATAACTGAAGATTGCAACATCCAAATGACATGAAAATTTGTGAGCATATAGTAGACTTATAGAGCTAACTTTAACAAGTTAAATCACTGAAAATGATGCAGGAAGCTCAGAGAAAACATCTCTGCAATCTGACTAAGAAAACTGAGAGTAATGGTAGTGAGTAGTACACTTCACAAGAACATGGACATATGAACTCAAATAATCATGAAAAATGAAAGTATATTGCTTGTACAATACAATGACTTACTGATACATTTGTGTGCCTTGTAATCACACCTTGATATGGCATAAAACTCAGCTCTTGGAGGTCTTCACATAGGTCTCTCTAACCACGACTAAAACTGCCATCTATTTATAGTTGAGTTTGGGAGGCTAACTTCCCTCAATCACTCTCCAATCAATGAATGATTGATTTGATTCTCTACCTACCACAAATCACGAATTCGTGGCTCCTCTTTCCATTCTTGATCAAGTTGACTCAACCACTTAAGATTCTTTCACTTTTACATTAAGTAAACTCTTCAAAAGTTACAAGAGGTAGTTCACAAGTGAACTTTACATAGTCTTCATTTTAAAGCTTTTTCTATGACTTTGTGGGACTCAAGCCAATACTTAGGCTTGTCATAGACTTGCTCCAACAATATATGCAGCTAAGAAGCGACAGAAGGCATACTTTGATGCCCATGTTAAGGATAAAGGCTTGAAGGCCGGAGACTTAGTGTTGGTGTATACCCTAAAACAACATGCAAGAAAGCTCGAAAAGAGAGGTTATGGACCTATGATCATAAATAGGATCTCAACCAGTGGAGCAGTTCAACTCGCTACACTGGAAGGTGATGTTCTCCCTAGCTATATAAGTGGATGCAGAGTCAAGTTATATCAAGAACCCCTGACAGAGGAGATGCTAAATCGACTCAACACTACCAAAAAACGCAAGGAAGAAGAAAAACGAGTTCGAGAAGAGGCACAGGCGGAAGCATTGGAACGCATCTGAAGGATGAGGTTGTGAAGACTGGGTAGAGATCAGGCCAGGGTAGATGACTATGTGGACCGAGGTTATCATATGGCAATGTGTGAAGTCTCAGGAATAAGTTCTCATAGAATAATTGATAGACGACCTTTTGTAACCTTAGAGATAGGACAAGGAAAGGGTGCAAGGACGGTAAGAGCCCTGATTGACTCAGGTGCAGCCACTAGTGCTGTTAAATTTTCTTACTGTGAAAAGTTGAAATTAACTATCAATCCTATAGAAGCATATCTCATAGGATTGGGAGGTGTGGAAACCCCTTGCATGGGCGAGGTGGAACTTCCCCTCTACATTCAAGTCGGAGTAATGACAATTAAAGTTCTAGTGTGTCAAGATGAGGACCTCACGGAGCCTCTTGTCTTGGGTCAAGATTGGATCTATGATCATGCAGTCAACCTAAACCTAAGAAGTGGACTCCTTCAGGTCTGGGTAAATCAGAATCGCGTAACAACTGAGCTAGAAAATGAAGCACTCAAGGAACTAGATGAGGCACACACTCCTGGTCCTTCCAGGGGTACACATGAAGATGACCATGTTATTCTTGTCCAAAACTGTGTGATGCAGAGGAATGATGATTTCAATCAAGAAGTCAGGGGCGTGATGGAACTCCCTTCTTTTCCAGAGACCAGAGGGATGCAGCAGCCAAAGGCAGATCAAATACAGATGGAGCAGAGTAATACCTATGATCAGCCATTGAAACAAGTGTGGGTGCGGAAAGGCGAACACCCTGTTGCGATCAAGCCAACCACACGGGCAAAACTTCTCATTAATAATCAACAACACGACACTAATAAGAAGTCTTTCAGAAATTCTTCTGCGAAAGTAAAGTCTATTTGGGTACCCAAGAAGTCGATGAAGGCCATCCCACAATCACGACAAATTTGGGTGCCTAAGGCTTGCTTGCGGGCTCAAATAGTTACACTGAGGCCACACCCGGTACAACATGGTTCACTCACTCGAACATCTGATACCCTTTCTTATACAACACGCACGGACACACATTGGTCCATGAGCACAAGCAGAATCCCTTGTAAATGGGTCCTTAAAAAGCCTCATTTCCAAGTAGACACTCTTGAAAAGCCCTCCAGAGTCTCCACAAAATCAACACCAACAGCAAATCAGTTTGTTTAAAAGCCCAAAACGTGTACTAAACCCCCCGACCCTCATTTGTAAATTCATATCCACTTGCTCACTACATCACTCATACACCGCATCTTTCCATTTAGCTCTTAGGAATATCCATTCACTAACTACACTCACGATCCCCAAGCACTTATTGACCTACTAACCTCTCACTAAAATCATGTTAATGTTGTAATGGGGACGCATGAACGCTTGGTGTCCATTTGCAATGTTAACATTCATTTGTCTATTCTCATAGAACCGGTGACCAGTCTCTTCACCATGGCCGGGGCAGGAACTAGCTCCCAGGCAGGCACCAGCCCCCAAATCGTGGACATTGAAAGTCTTCCCATTGAAGAGGAATTGAAGGAATGCCCAGTGGCATTGAGGGCATTACATGCCATACCAATTCAGAATCCTCCATAGGGGCACACAATGCCGGTCAGCAAAAACTCACATTGGTTCAGTGATGTAGTCGGATCTCTGGGTGAAGGCACTTACATGTGGGAGGCCGAGATAGAGTTCAACAGGTGATGGGGGAGATATCATTTTTTCACCAGGGAATTTGAGAGGCTTCAAAATGATGAAGGTCTAAAACCCATCTGGAAGAAGGCTGGACTATACGACTACTTCAAGACTCAGTTACCCAAACCAGACTTTCTACGGTGTTCCTACTTAATTGTTGGAACATCAAGCTTACACTATGCTTGAGGTGGATTTGATCTACATCAAAGGCTATTGTTAGCTCCGGAAATGGTTGGTTTTGATGCACTAATGTGGTTCTATTTGGCAGGAAAATACGCTTGATTTCAGGTACTTGAAGCACGAATTTGATAATTGATGGGAAGCATGTGGAGGTATTGATTGCAGGGATGTGGAGAAAAGAGATTGAGCATGGACAAGCCTCCTAAGAGCATAGGAGATACTGACGTGCAGAAGAAATTAGAAGCGGCTTTGTTTCAGGGGGGGTGATTCCTACTCTCCGCCAACGTGCACGAGTGACTGTGCATTGCTCCATGGCTCGCCCGAAGCGTTCCGCAGCCCAGCTTGGTTCACAGAAAGTGAAAGAGCTTCTTGAACCCACCTGGTCGGTATCGACCTGTGGGACCGACGGGTCTGATGATAGCGACTTCTCAATTGCCCTAAGCGTTGCTGAAAGCAGTGATGACGACCATGGTTCAGATATTGATTCCGATGAAACGAGTGTCTCCTGTGAGGAGGAGAGGATACCATATCCTTCCCATAATGCCAAGAGACAACAAACTGTAAATTCAAGTAGTACTAATGAAGAGACTCTTTATCATTCTTCTGAACAAGTTGGAACCTCGATGACTGTCCAGATGGTGAGAGACAAAAAAACAGGAAAACGTGGAAGGGAGTGTAAAGGAAAAAAAACGTAGAGGCCTTGAAAAGGAGAAAAAGAAACTTGAATGGCAGGTTTGGCAGGATAGCGTTATGGGAGACTGGAGTTCTTGGGGGGATGATATTGTTGACGTGGATTTGGATACACAATGCAGAAAATTAATTCCGCAGAAAGCTGATCCTCCCCCAGAACTTCTCATGTCGCTCCTTCCTTTTCAGAAAGAGTGGTTATGGTGGAGTTTGCAACAGGAAGCGTCAGAATTCAAAGGAGGAATTTTAGCTGATGAGATGGGCATGGGCAAGACTATTCAGGCGATTTCCCTTATTCTGGCTGGAAGAACCCTGAACCGAGGTTTAGTCAGCAACCTTTCTGTAGATGACAAATGCAGCCCTGGTATGACCGATCTACCTCCAGTGGAGGAGTTGCCTCAGGTGAACGCCACACTAGTTGTTTGTCCTTTGGTTGCAGTTGTTCAATGCAGGAAATGAGATCCAAGGGGGCAAGTCCGTTTTTTCTCTGACGAGCGTAACAGAAAAGGAGGGTCGCTTTCTGTTACACACGATCAGGAGGGAGTGCAGAGGGCGTCAAGGGGGGTCCTCCTGGAGGGGCCTTGGCTGGCAAATCGTAAAGCAGCGGGTCCAAAGAGGGGGTACAGACTACAGTACGAAAAAACCCATCTGTTCTGTTCAGGCACTGAGGAGCGACCCCTCTGAAAAGGACTCGTGAATCATTCGGTTGGGCGCGTGCTCTTTCTAGTAGGACATTCACCCGCTGCCCGGAGCCCATTTTTTTTTTTTTGCCCACTGCTCGCCCCCGAGCTCTTGGCATTTTTACTCTTCCTTAGTAGCGAAGCAAGCCTGAAGGGGAGGAGTTACAATCCTCGACGGGGGCTCTTCCTGGTGCTCGTGTTCTGTAGACCAAGGGGACTGCATTAGCTGAACGAGAAGGAGCGGAGGAGGTGAATGAAGTCGGACAGAAGAGCTTCTGAGTTCCACGGTTGGCACTACAGGCGTTCATCTGCATCCTCACGCTCGGCTTTCTTGATGCAGGGTTGGTGTCTGTCGTTACAATGTGTTCATAGCATCTCTTTACGCACATGTGACACAAAATCTATCTACTGTCTGGCCACCAGATCACAAATATATGTCTACATAATTGTACAGAAGGTTGTGTGTGTGTGTGTGAGAGAGAGAGAGAGGAATTCGGATTTTTTTGCCGCCATTCTGTTTGGGTGAGGTCCCGAATGAGTGATGTGTCTGAAAGATTGTGCTGGTGGGTAGATTAATTTCATTTCGTCATTAACTTACGAGCGATCGAGGAATACTATGAGATTTGTACGAGCGCTGTCGGTGTATTGAAATAACTTCATGTGAATTTTCTCCTCTGCATCCGGGACAGTGATCTCTTTAGCATTTTTTTCTTATCTTTTATCAGTGTTTCGCCCGAGAATCTAGAGTATGGTGGGTCGTATGCTGAGTATGTGGATTAGCTCAGTAAAGAAACTATGTTTAGTCCATAACTATGAATGGCGTGAACGCACGTAATTATGTGCAGAGCTTGATGGGGATCAAGAGCTAGATTCTTTTACGATGTGATGTGCGTAGGGCGTATGAGAAGTGCTTTTGGGACGTACAATTACATACTTTGTGTCTGAGGGTCTTTTACACCCAATTCTATTGTTTAGGAGCACAACTTTGGCGTGTGTCACAGAGAGAGAGAGAGAGATAGAGAGAGAGAATGATGTGCTCTGACAGTGGAGAGAATCAACATGATATGTAGTGTTCATCGGGTACATTGTGTACTTTTTTCCAACATGATTAGCTGTGACCCTACTTATGACAGTCTTATCTTATGATGACGATCATCTGCAGATATGCTCTGTAGAATCAAGATTCTGTTTCTGATTTGTTCATTCAATTCTTCTTCATACATGTGGATGCCACAAAATATTAAACATATGTTCATGGTCGGCTTCATCTACCGTTTGGTGTAAAAGCACAACTTTCAGTGGAGAATGTACGCTGCTAAAACAAAGTAACATGAATTTCTGTGTATTATGTCTCGAGACAGATTAATGTCTGTTGGAAATCCTGGTGTCCGATTTCCTAGAATTTAAGGGAAGAAGGCATGAAGCTCATTGTTCTGTATGCCTGATGGGCGTATGCATTTTCACGATGAAGTGTTGAGGTGTCCAAAAAAACAAGGTTGAAGGGCGAGAGTTGAATTAGCATGAAAACGAGGCTGAATGCCGTGAGCTTTGTTCAACTTGTTATTTAATGCAATTAACTTTTGACGAAATGTGTGTGTGAGAGAGAGAGAGAGAGAGAGCAAAAAGGATAATTGGGTGCAACTGTGTGTGAAGATGAAAGAGAGCGGTTGAGAGAAAAAGAGGAACGAAGGATAGATAGATCACGAAACAAGAAGTGTGAGCAGAAGGAGAGTGCCCTTTATGTCAGGGGAGCACTAGATTGTGCTCTCTGACTACACAAGACAAGATTTCGGAAACACAGTTCTGATTACAAGAATACCCACGAAGGGAAAATGCTACAAGAATATACGATCGATACAAGATGTCCCACAACCCGGGACCAATAGGTATGGAAAACTCGACTAGAGATGATACAGGAGATCCCACAACCCGGGATCGTAGGTAGGAAACAAGATATCTCGATTACAAGAAATCCCCTCAGGGATATGAACTGGATACAAGAAATAACTAGAAAGGATCTCGTACTACGAGATTACAATAGGACAAGAAAGGATGTCCACAATACAAGACTAGACAAGACTAGAGCTAGAAACAAGACTAGAACTTGAACTGGAACTTGAATGTACTTACTTGGAGGTCACGACTCCTTGAGCTCCCAAGACTGGCATTGGCAAGACTGATTATGAATGTGGCCAACCCCTCCTTATATAGGTTTTCAAGGGCGGTTCCCAAGGCGGTTGCGAACTGATGATGTCATCATGATGTCATCGATTTGTAACAAGACCTCCCAATGTCAGAATTCAGCGAATAGACAGTTGATCTTGGGGTTTTGGCACATTCCGGACGCAATGGAAGCATTGGTTTCTCCTAATTCTGAACCAATCATGAGATACAGGGTTCACATGGAATCTTAGGTTCAGGATGGTTTCCTTCGTCCATGACATCACCTCCCCCTCAAGCGACGAGTTCCACGAGGAGCGGTCATGTTATCTGGTCTCGGCTTCGTTGGATTTTTCTTATGGAATTCTCGAACCTTGATTGGTGCTCTCTGAAGGTTTTCTGCAGGTTCCCAAGTACGATCACTGATGTCATACCCTTTCCAATGAATAAGGTATTCCAATCTTCCCCGGGATATTCTGGAATCTAGGACATGCTCGACTTCAAATTCTTCATGATCATCAATCTCAATAGGTGGTGAAGGACTAGGTCTCTCCCCCCTCAATGGTGAAATCTGATATGGTTCCAACATGGATACATGGAAAACTGGATGTATTCTCATGGTACTCGGTAACTGGAGTTTGAAGGTGACTGGATTAATCTTGGCCAAGATGGTAAATGGTCCAAACTTTTGATGATCTAACTTTGCACAAGGCCTTGAAGTTTGTAAATTGTTTCGGAGTAACCATACTTTATCCCCAATTTGATACGATGGATTCTGGACACGATGTTGATCTGCATAGTACTTATATTGTTGTTGAGCTTTATGGATCTCTTCCTTCAGTTCTTTGTGAATGTCCATCAGGTACTGGGCCTTGTCTCTGGCAGCTGGGTTCTTGACATGATTTGAGAGTTGTATATCCATCCTTGGATGTTGTCCATAGTTTGCAAAGAAGGGAGTTTGCTTAGTAGATGCATGAACACTATTGTTATAGGCAAACTCTGCAAAGGGTAACAACTCAAACCAGTCATTTTGGTGATAGTTGCTAGTGCAACGGAGATATTGCTCCAGGACTTGATTCACTCGTTCTGTTTGTCCATCAGTCTGTGGATGATTTGCTGTAGATAGTTTAACTTGAACACCAAGGAGCTTGCAAAGACTGTTCCAAAAGCTGGATATGAACTGTGGACCTCGATCACTGACAATGTCATCAGGCAATCCATGAAGCCTAAATATGTACCTAAGAAAAAGTCTGGCAGTGGCTGCACCTGTGATTGCCTTGGTAGTTGGAATGAAGTGTGCCATCTTTGTAAATCTATCCACAATAACAAGAATGGCATCATACTTATCTGACTTTGGTAGATCTGTGATGAAATCCATCGACAATGAAGCCCATGGCCTTTCTGGAATAGGTAGAGGTTGCAAGAGGCCATGAGGTTTATGTCGGGGTACCTTAGATCTATTGCAAGTATCACAGGTTCGAATGTATTCTTTGACTTCCTTCCACATCTGAGGCCACCAAAAGTCCCTTGATATGAGTTCTATTGTTTTATTTACTCCAAAATGTCCTGCTGCAAGGTTGTCATGGCGTTGTTGAAGTACTTGGATCCTGGGCTTTCCTGGAGGGACATACAATAGGTTCTTATAGAGTAGTAAACCATCCTTTTCCTGAAATTCGTTTACTTCTTGGAATTTTCCTTCTTGAGCTTTCTGCTTAACGTTACAAAACAATTCATCCTGTGGTAGATTCTCACGGATCAACTGATTCAAGGCTGAATCTTCATGATGGCTTGAAGAGATAGCTGCTAACTGGAGATGCTCGGGCTTGAGTAATACACTCTCTTGTTGATCAAAGGCCTCTTCACCCTTCTTTGGTGCAAGGTAAGATCTTCTGGATAGGGCATCTGACTGACATTGATGACGTCCTGGACGGTATGTGATGACAAAGTCGAATCTGGATAAAAAGTTACTCCATCGAGATTGCCTTCTATTGAGGATCCGGGTGGTCATAAAATACTCTAGGTTCTTGTGATCTGAATATACAATGACTTTATGAGCTGCTCCTTCTAGATGGTGACGCCAGGTATCAAACGCGTCTACTATGGCAAGGAGTTCTTTATCATGAATTTCATAATTAATTTCTGGAGGGGAAAACTTCCTTGAATGATATGCAACTGGATGTAGTTGTCCATCATCTCCATATTGGGAAAGAATGGCCCCTAGAGCAAAGTCCGATGCATCTGTCTCAAGGAAGAAGGGCTTACTAGAATCAGGATGAACTAGGATTGGAGCAGTAGTGAATGCTGATTTCAAGGTCTGAAAGGCCTTCTCTGCTTCTTCGGTCCATGAGAATTTGGAGTTCCCTGTAAGCTTGGTAAGAGGTGTCACTATCTTGGAGTAATCTCTGATGAATATCCTATAGAAATTGGCAAACCCCAAAAAACATTGTACATCTCGAACACATGAAGGTGGTTGCCAATCAAGGATTGTCTCAATCTTCTTAGGGTCCATAAAAATTCCTTTATCTGATACTATGTACCCTAAAAATTCCACTTCTGTCTTATGAAAAGAACACTTCTCCAATTTCGCATACAATCCTTTTTCTCTTAGTTTCTCTAGGACTATCTTTACATGATCTTCATGATCCTCTAGATTTTTTGAAAATATCAAGATATCATCAAGGTATATTACAACAAAATCATCTAAATATTCTCGAAAAATATCATTCATCATATGTTGGAAGACAGCTGGAGCATTTGTAAGACCGAAGGGCATAACTACATATTCAAAATGCCCATACCTTGTTCGAAATGCTGTCTTCCATTCGTCTCCTTCTCTGATCCTGACAAGGTTGTAAGCTCCTCGAAGATCAATTTTCGTGAAGAATTTTGCTTTTCCAAGGCGTTCCAAGAGCTCTGATATGAGTGGTAGAGGGTATCTGTTTTTTATAGTGACTTTGTTCAATCCACGATAATCTACACACATCCGGAGAGTCCCATCCTTCTTCTTTACAAATAGAATAGGAGCTCCTGCTGGAGACTTCGAGTGTTTGATAAACCCCTTTGCTAGATTCTCATCAATGTTCTTGCGTAGTTCTGTAAGTTCCTCTGGAGATAGTCTGTAGATTGGTCCAAAGGGTGGTTGTGTTCCCTCTTGAAGATCTATGGGACAATCATAAGGTCTATGCTCTGGAAGGATATCTGCATTCTTCTTTTCAAAAACATCTTCAAAGCCGTTGTACTGATTGGGTAGCTGTACTGGATCATCTTTCTTGGATTCTTGAGCTGGTATGGCATAGATCATATATGTAGGTTCCTTCCTTACTGCATGTATGAAGGCTTTAGCTCCAACATATGTTGGGTTCTTCTGGATATCTCGACGGGTGATTTTATTCTTTTCCCAATTAATTTCTGGATTATGTTTCTTTAACCACGGCATTCCGATGATAACCATATTTGCTGGACTCGATATTACATTGAAACATATGTGTGAATCATGGTCACCAAGGTGTACTCTTAGTGGTATGGTTTCCATGGTTATATTCCCCGATGCTAGAGGCCGTCCATCTACTACTTCGGCTACTACTGGTCTGTTCTTTCGAAGTACTGGAATTCCATGTTTCTTAACGAGTCCTTCATCAATGAAACATGAGGACGCTCCTGAATCTACTAGAGCTATGAGGGAAAGGGTCTTCTTAGACAGGATTAACTTGACAGGGGCAAGACATGTTTCTACGGGTGTGGATGGAATTATGAGACCCTTTCGTATATCATGGTCCGGCTGTATGGTCTCTTTTACAACTGGACTTCCTCGTTTCCCTGCTCTACAAGGGTGGCTGCGACTTTGGAGTTTGTTCTCTTGTTGGGACAATTAACTGCAATGTGGCCAGGGTTTCCACAATATAGACATAATTTGTTATCCCTCCTTCTTTGTTTCTCTTGTGGTGTTAGAGGCTGGAACCTAGTTACATCTATCTGCATAGGTTCGGGCATAGTGTCATCTCTAGGAGTAGGCTGGAAAGGTTTCCATTGGCGAGGTCTTCCTTCTACTTGTTTTTCTTGTTTCCTTTCAAAAAGACGGTTATCACATTGAATGGCTTGGTTGATGTATTCATTCAATGTCTTCACCTCTGGCATCGTGAGTAGAAGGTCCTTCACGTCATCCCTTAAGCCCCATCTAAATTGGCTAATGAAATAATCTTCATGCCAAGTGAGGTCACATATCAATTGCCTAAATTCTGATGCATAGGTAGAGGCAGGGCGGTTACCTTGACGTAGCTTTCGAAGTTTTGTTTCTGCCACTCGACTCGTGTCTGCATCTCCAAATGTGGCGACAAGCTCTCCAAGAAATGCCTCATAATTATGAAGTACGGCCATATCCTTCTCCAAGATTGGGGCGAACCATGATAAAGCTTGACCATAGAGCAAGGTTCCAATAAAACCGACCTTGGATGCATCATCAGGGTATCTATCAGGCTGCATGCGAATGTACAATTTGACTTGTTGCAAGAATCCTCGAAACTTTGTACGATCACCATTGAACTTTTCTGGCATGCAAATCTTGGGTTCCTTCACAAATGATGTACTGGGCCGTTGGTTCACTTGAATACTCCCTTGATTCGCTTGAAGACTCCCGATTCGTTCTTGTAATTCTTGAAGGAGTGTACCTACATGCACTGGATGTCCCATCTCGACTTGTGTCTGTCGACGACTTAGGTCTTCGACTTGTTGTTGGAGACTCTGAAGTGATGCTACGATCTGTTCATAAGCGTTCTCCATGATGTCTGGTCTTGGATAGAAGATAGTCTTGCCAAAATGTCAGGGGAGCACTAGATTGTGCTCTCTGACTACACAAGACAAGATTTCGGAAACACAGTTCTGATTACAAGAATACCCACGAAGGGAAAATGCTACAAGAATATACGATCGATACAAGATGTCCCACAACCCGGGACCAATAGGTATGGAAAACTCGACTAGAGATGATACAGGAGATCCCACAACCCGGGATCGTAGGTAGGAAACAAGATATCTCGATTACAAGAAATCCCCTCAGGGATATGAACTGGATACAAGAAATAACTAGAAAGGATCTCGTACTACGAGATTACAATAGGACAAGAAAGGATGTCCACAATACAAGACTAGACAAGACTAGAGCTAGAAACAAGACTAGAACTTGAACTGGAACTTGAATGTACTTACTTGGAGGTCACGACTCCTTGAGCTCCCAAGACTGGCATTGGCAAGACTGATTATGAATGTGGCCAACCCCTCCTTATATAGGTTTTCAAGGGCGGTTCCCAAGGCGGTTGCGAACTGATGATGTCATCATGATGTCATCGATTTGTAACAAGACCTCCCAATGTCAGAATTCAGCGAATAGACAGTTGATCTTGGGGTTTTGGCACATTCCGGACGCAATGGAAGCATTGGTTTCTCCTAATTCTGAACCAATCATGAGATACAGGGTTCACATGGAATCTTAGGTTCAGGATGGTTTCCTTCGTCCATGACACTTTACGCCTTATTGAGGACTTAGAAGAGGGCCGATAGGTCGATTTCAAGTAATTTGGCAAAGCAATAGCCTCCGTGCACATCTTTCCCTTGGATTGAGAGTGCTAACATTTTGGTGGGTTTGCCGGGAACATATGAGCTAGTGCATCGACATAAGAAGAATTCCATTTTGGGAATTTATGAGCTCCAGGTAATCCAATTGGACCGATTCCGAGGGATTTAAACCAAATAAAGTCTCATACAATCACTTTTTCCGTGGGCTTTAGGAGGCTTTCATTTGGTGCGTTTGCCGGGAACATATGAGCTAGTGCATCGACATAAGAAGAATTCCATTTCGGGAATTTATGAGCTCCAGGTAATCCAATTGGACCGATTCCGAGGGATTTAAACCAAATAAAGTCTCATACAATCACTTTTTCCGTGGGCTTTAGGAGGCTTTCATTTGGTGCGTCTGTCGGGAATTAGCTTGGTACGTCTCTATAAGAGAGTGCCATAGGTTCGCCTAGCGCCACATGTTGGCCGAGCTTGCGGACCCCGCGATATAGTACATGAGCGAGGGGAGCTCATCGTCAGGAGCAACACAAACTCAAAGAGAGGAACGCGCTCAGAGAAGAGCCCTTGAAAGAGAAAGAAGAAGGTGGGAACCGCCAGGTGAGTGGACTTCGATTGCCTCGAAGAAATCAGTCAAAAACGTGTACTCCCGTAGAAGGGTCGCGAATCAAGTACGACAATTTGAAGGAGGGATCCTGAAGCCACGTGTGCTAAATTTTTGGGATCGAAGTGATATTGATATCACACCTCTGTTCGAAATGGCTCAGCGGATTTCAGTTCACTTAGGGGACTTCACCAAGTTTTCGGGTACTTGGAACGAAGATCCGGATAGCTTTATCCAGTTGTTTGAGGTCACCTGTGAGGCCAATGATGTAGTTGACCAGGATCAAAGGTTGAGAATTTTTCCGGCTATTCTCCGTGATGAGGCAGCCAATTGGTATGGAAATTTGACACCACAAGAGCGTGGAACTTATCAAATGCTCAAGGAAGCCTTCTTGGCAAAGTTTCGACGACAAGGCTTCCAAGATAGATTGGCCCAACAAATGGATTATTTGCGACAAGGAGTCAATGAGAGCATCGACAACTATATTCAGAGAATGGAGACTTTGGTAAGAAAAATGGGCGTGAATGCCCCGAATGATGAGACATTGAAACGTAGATTCATTTCAGGATTGCGAGATCCTACGGCACAGCAGCACATCAGCCTGACAAGACCTGCGACCTTAATGGATGCTAAGGAGCAAGCAAGGCTTTGGGAGGAAGTCCAATTATGCCAACAAAGGAAGATGGAACTCTTATATGAGCCTATGGGAGGCCCAGGAAACATACCAATGAAAGATCATGGCCAAGGAAGTCCCGCATTGACGACCCCAGCTTTTGTAGCTGCCACTAGCACGCCAGGCGAGGTAAAGCCTGCGCTAACCGAAGAACGAATATTGGAATTGGTCACGCAAGCTATTAAAGCTGCCACGATAACTCAAGAGACGTACACAGTAAAACCAGAGGTCACAACAAACCCGAATCAAGTGTTTCGATCAAATACATGGTGTGGAAAGTGCCATGGTTACGGCCATTTGGCTTCAGAATGCCCTACAGTCTCGAGAATATTCACAGATAGGTCGCCACCTAGGATGCGTTGTACTTTTTGTGGAAGGACAAATCACACAGAGGACCGATGTTACAACAAGAGAGCCTATGAAGAAAGGACTCTGAAATCAGGAGATACAAGAGAAAGACCTTACACGGGATTGCCCGCTCAAAGTGTACCACCTACATCTCGTTGGGAAAACAGACCGACTTATGGATATGGTGCTCAGGGCCAAGGAGGAGACTATCCAAGAGGAGCCGTACGTGATCAAAGAAGAGATGGTCCAATCCAGTGCTGGAGATGTCATGGCTTTGGCCATACCCAATCTAGATGTCCAAACGAAAAGAAGCCAATTGACTATACCCCACTATGTAGGTACTGTAGTGGGGAGGGCCACTTTGACGAAGATTGTCCAAAACGAAGAGCTGCCGCCGGCAAGGAAAAAGGACCAGTAGGGTCCTCGAACTATGTTGATACTCAGATGCATCCCACATCGAGAGCTCAAGAGCATGTTCCTACGATCGGAGTAGTGTTCAAGACACCGAACCCTCAAGAAGGCTCTAGCTCGTCAATGCACTTTGTGGATGCTTACGAGGCCAAGAACCCACACAAAGATCCAACTGTGGCAGTAGTCACAAGGACTCAAGAGTACTCGAAGAAGAATCCAGGAGGCGAAGGTGAAGAAGGGAGTCAAGGGAGGATAGCTGAACACGAAGAGGTAGAAAACCAAGTTGGAGGATTTGTTGAGCGGCAAGAGTTTGAGGATGGGGAAGAGATTGAGATCCTTTCACCAGTAACCAAGGAGTTTGTGCCGGGCATAGCACCATTCCCTGAAAGATTGAAAGCTCCTAAGATTAGAAAGGAAAGACAAAGTTCGGAAGAAGTAGATATTGTGAAGTTGCTCACTGACACTGAAGTCACGCTGGACATTGGCACATTGCTAAAATGTTCGCCTGTTTATAGGAAACAATTCTATAACGAATATATTAAGAAACCGAGGAAAGCTCGAGATAAAAAGAGACAAGACAAGGATGTCCAAGGGATCATTCAAAGTATTACGATGCAAATTGATTCAAATGCTCCAGCTGTGACGGTCGAGATTAAAGGGTATGCAGTCCCTGGTGCTCAATTAGATAGTGGAGCCGCAGTCAACCTGATGACGGAGTTCATGATGAAAGCTTTAGGCCTCAACCACATGGAAGAGACACCGATGTCTTTGAGGATGGCAGATCAAACACAAGTGAAGCCTGCGGGCCTTTTGAAGAATGTAAGTACAGTTGTGGGTGGTCTAGAGTTTAAAGTTGATTATCTGATAGTAAGACCAAGGACCTCGGAGGCTACCTTCTCGATTCTACTTGGACGGCCATGGTTGGTGCAAGCCGAATGTGTGCATGACTGGCGCACAGGTTTTATTTCGATAGGGCCAAAGTCTGATCGGATTCAAATACAAGTGTCCCCTCCCTCGAGCAACAAGAAGAAGACAATAATAGTCGATGAGATGGAAAAAGAAAAGGAGAAAGCAAGGCACGAGAGTGCACGAGCTAGGTTTTCTTTGAACACGGACACCTACAAGAATCTGCTTCAAGACGGGTTCAACTTACAGCTCTTTAAGAATCAAGACACGAAGATGGGAGAGTATCAAAATCCATTGCTCTATAACGACGATTCCGATCAGGAACTCCTAAGATGGTTGGCAAGTACAGGCGAGGCTGAGTGCTATACAATGCACATCGACCCGGTGGAGAAGGAGAAGAAAATGAGCGAGGTGGTGGATCCTCATGCAAGGAGGGAATACTCTTCGAAAAGTAGAAAATGCTCTTTTAGAACTCGTGATCGAGGATATCATCAAAAGTTGACAAGGAACCAAGAAAGTCAGCTATCGTCTAGCACCAGGAGAGTACATAATGCCATGAGCAAGGGTACATGCAAGGGTGAGCACGAAGGCAAGGGTAGATCCGGGAGAGAAAAGTGGTGTGTGGATCACGACAGTTCTAGCAAGGAATTAGTTGATCGAAAGGAGAACCTCTTGAAAGCAAGAAATAAGGAGAACCAAGGTGTTGGTAAAGAGAGGATTTTCATACATGAAGGATTGGAGAAAAAACATGCATTAGGAATTGCACCAGAAAAGAGTACAGAAAGTAAAGTGCTTCATGCAAAGAATACGTGCAGGACTGGCGATGACCTAAAGGAGTTAAGATTGGCCCATGCCGAGCATGCCAGAGTTATCCGAAGGAGGTTTGATTGGATTAGATGTCAGGATAGCGAGCCGAATGTACAAGGATCGATAGGTGAATGTGCATGGATAGGACTTCGAGTGAGCCGTTGGATGATGGCACTTTTTTGTGTGATTTGGGTGTTCTCACGCGAGATGTGTGGTTGGATACGAGAACGAAACGAGAAGGCCTTTCTCTATTTGTTCATTCAATTTACCTTTTGTTTGTTGGAATTGCAGAAACTGGTAAACCAAGTGTGCTACTATGTAGGATCACTGAGGACTAGGCAACTAATGGCTGATCAAGTATACCAGAGCGCTCTGTTCGACCTTGTCGTATATTTTTCAGATCAAGCATTAGAAAGCACGGAGATATCGGTTGAGAGCTTGCAAAGAAACTATGACGTGGAGGAGGCACACTGGCTTGTACGCTTTTGGAATCAAGGTATGGACATTAACTTTCCATTTCCCAAATTCGAAGCATATCTACTTAGTTGGGCCGGATATGCCAAGGATCGGTACTTCTACTACGACAGCACGATGGAATTGACTAATGAGGTAAATGATATCATATGGGCTTGGGCAGATGTGCTAACGCTAGGAAGTGATGACGGAGCTCCTGAAGTTGAGCCTGACTCGCCTTAGAGAAGTTGTCGGGATTCGAGTACGATGTGAGACTGCATGAGACATTCCGGGGACTCACATTCTAGGACACCTAGGGATAGGTATGCGAGGGACTAAGGCATAGCCGGCTGTAGCTACCAAGTGAAAAGTTGAATCGATGAATACATATGTAGTGTCTGTAGTTGAGAGAATGAAGTGAAGAGGTGGTTGATCTGTCAAAGGCTAGAGTGTATCTGTTTTGCATGTATGTGTGGGAACGGTGGGTAAAGTCCCTTTCTTCCTCTCCCTAATTCTCAGGACCTGGGTGAACTAATTAACTATGAAAAGAAAAACGAAAAAAGAAAGAAAAGAAAAAGAAAATGTGTTGTGTGATCATACCAATGCGCTATGGTGGGCTAGTAGGTGGGTGGATTTATCCTCGCCGGGTGGTTAGGACCACGAGCCGCAGCTAGTTTAGCCATAGGCTTGGGGATGTATATGTCTGTGTCTTAGCTACGTGCCATAACGGGTTGGTACGTAGGTGGAGCCATCGTGGCTGGGCAGTCACGACCACGAGCCGTATCCAGTTTCGTTATGGGCTAGCTGATATGTGTTATGGGTTATCATTGTGTGTTGGTGTGTTGTGCGCTGCATTGCGTTGGTAGATGGGTGGAATCAACCTGATCGGGTGGTCAGGTCCACGAATCGCATCCAGTGTCAATGTAGGCCAACGTGTGATTATAAGAAAATTTTCATATGAAGTCATTCCCCACTCCTGAGGGGGAGAGAAAGAGAGGAGAGGGCGATGATCGCCTGGAAGGGAATGTTATTTGCTTGTGTGATTGGTATGTGTTGGCTTGCGACAGATCAGCTCACTTTGAATCAACATTCTTGAAGGCACGGAGACTGTATATGTACTTATGGATGAGGCTCTAGCGAGGTAATGCAACGGTAGTGCTTTATAACTTGTGTGCTCTATCTGAGGGTTTTTCTAGTGTTTGGGACACTCTAGGGTTCTGATGTATGTCTTGACTTGCACTCGAGTTTCGATGATTTTTGTAGGACGACGATGGCGATTCTTCGGAAGTGTCTAGTCATGGAATGGTTGTACATAGCGAATAGTAGGTCAATAAAAAGGGTTATGCATTTTGGGTATCCTTGCATCTCCGATTTGAATTATTTTAGTTGTTGTTGTTTATTTTGGTATTTTCTTTCTGTTTTCGCAATGCTAGTTTCATGTGTAAGATATGGAAAGGTATGTATGTGTTGTTTTGGTTGAGACCATTTTTCGTAATGGAAGGTATGAGCAAAGTAATGCATGGCTGAAATGGAATTGCGTATATGTGCATGTTCTTGGATCATTTTGGAAGTGACTGATTTGAATGTATTTACGAGTGATTTTTGAGCACTAATAGCTTCGATGAGTGCAGGTTCAGTGGAAATGGCGGCTCGATGAAAGGTATGTGAACTAATTGAACATTGACAAGTTCATGGCTGTTTTGATTAGATTGCAGCCAAAGTGGCTCGTCGAGGACGACTTCGCAAATAAGAAGAGGGAAGTATGTTAGCTCCGGAAATGGTTGGTTTTGATGCACTAATGTGGTTCTATTTGGCAGGAAAATACGCTTGATTTCAGGTACTTGAAGCACGAATTTGATAATTGATGGGAAGCATGTGGAGGTATTGATTGCAGGGATGTGGAGAAAAGGGATTGAGCATGGACAAGCCTCCTAAGAGCATAGGAGATATTGACGTGCAGAAGAAATTAGAAGCGGCTTTGTTTTAGGGGGGGTGATTCCTACTCTCCGCCAACGTGCACGAGTGACTGTGCATTGCTCCATGGCTCGCCTGAAGCGTTCCGCAGCCCAGCTTGGTTCACAGAAAGTGAAAGAGCTTCTTGAACCCACCTAGTCGGTATCGACCTGTGGGACCGACGGGTCTGATGATAGCGACTTCTCAATTGCCCTAAGCGTTGCTGAAAGCAGTGATGACGACCATGGTTCAGATATTGATTCCGATAAAACGAGTGTCTCCTGTGAGGAGGAGAGGATACCAAATCCTTCCCATAATGCCAAGAGACAACAAACTGTAAATTCAAGTAGTACTAATGAAGAGACTCTTTATCATTCTTCTGAACAAGTTGGAACCTCGATGACTGTCCAGATGGTGAGAGAAAAAAAAACAGGAAAACGTGGAAGGGAGTGTAAAGGAAAAAAAACGTAGAGGCCCTGAAAAGGAGAAAAAGAAACTTGAATGGCAGGTTTGGCAGGATAGCGTTATGGGAGACTGGAGTTCTTGGAGGGATGATATTGTTGACGTGGATTTGGATACACAATGCAGAAAATTAATTCCGCAGAAAGCTGATCCTCCCCCAGAACTTCTCATGTCGCTCCTTCCTTTTCAAAAAGAGTGGTTATGGTGGCGTTTGCAACAGGAAGCGTCAGAATTCAAAGGAGGAATTTTAGCTGATGAGATGGGCATGGGCAAGACTATTCAGGCGATTTCCCTTATTCTGGCTGGAAGAACCCTGAACCGAGGTTTAGTCAGCAACCTTTCTGTAGATGACAAATGCAGCCCTGGTATGACCGATCTACCTCCAGTGGAGGAGTTGCCTCAGGTGAACGCCACACTAGTTGTTTGTCCTTTGGTTGCAGTTGTTCAATGGAGGAAATGAGATCCAAGGGGGCAAGTCTGTTTTTTCTCTGACGAGCGTAACAGAAAAGGAGGGTCGCTTTCTGTTACACACGATCAGGAGGGAGTGCAGAGGGCGTCAGGGGGGGTCCTCCTGGAGGGGCCTTGGCTGGCAAATCGTAAAGCAGCGGGTCCAAAGAGGGGGTACAGACTACAGTACGAAAAAACCCATCTGTTCTGTTCAGGCACTGAGGAGCGACCCCTCTCAAAAGGACTCGTGAATCATTCGGTTGGGCGCGTGCTCTTTCTAGTAGGACATTCACCCGCTGCCCGGAGCCCATTTTTTTTTTTTTTGCCCACTGCTCGCCCCCGAGCTCTTGGCATTTTTACTCTTCCTTAGTAGCGCAGCAAGCCTGAAGGGGAGGAGCAGCAAGCCTGAAGGGGAGGAGTTACAATCCTCAACGGGGGCTCTTCCTGGTGCTCGTGTTCTGTAGACCAAGGGGACTGCATTAGCTGAACGAGAAGGAGCGGAGGAGGTGAATGAAGTCGGACAGAAGAGCTTCTGAGTTCCACGGTTGGCACTACAGGCGTTCATCTGCATCCTCACGCTCGGCTTTCTTGATGCAGGGTTGGTGTCTGTCGTTACAATGTGTTCATAGCATCTCTTTACGCATATGTGACACAAAATCTATCTACTGTGTGGCCACCAGATCACGAATATATGTCTACATAATTGTAAAGAAGGTTGTGTGTGTGTGTGTGTGAAAGAGAGAGAGGAATTCGGATTTTTTTGCCGCCGTTCTGTTTGGGTGAGGTCCCGAATGAGTGATGTGTCTGGAAGATTGTGCTGGTGGGTAGATTAATTTCATTTCGTCATTAACTTACGAGCAATCGAGGAATACTATGAGATTTGTACGAGCGCTGTCGGTGTATTGAAATAACTTCAT
Organism: Ceratopteris richardii; assembly: GCA_020310875.1. Lineage (NCBI taxonomy): Eukaryota > Viridiplantae > Streptophyta > Polypodiopsida > Polypodiales > Pteridaceae > Ceratopteris > Ceratopteris richardii. Next base: position 170,828,932 of record CM035427.1, read on the forward strand.
GTGAATTTTCTCCTCTGCATCTGGGACAGTGATCTCTTTAGCATTTTTTGTTCTTATCTTTTATCAGTGTTTCGCCCGAGAATCTAGAGTATGGTGGGTCGTATGCTGAGTATGTGGATTAGCTCAGTAAAGAAACTATGTTTAGTCCATAACTATGAATGGCGTGAACGCACGTAATTATGTGCAGAGCTTGATGGGGATCAAGAGCTAGATTCTTTTACGATGTGATGTGCGTAGGGCGTATGAGAAGTGCTTTTGGGACGTACAATTACATACTTTGTGTCTGAGGGTCTTTTACACCCAATTCTATTGTTTAGGAGCACAACTTTGGCGTGTGTCAGAGAGAGAGAGAGATAGAGAGAGAGAATGATGTGCTCTGACAGTGGAGAGAATCAACATGATATGTAGTGTTCATCGGGTACGTTGTGTACTTTTTTCCAACATGATTAGCTTTGACCCTACTTATGACAGTCTTATCTTATGATGACGATCATCTGCAGATATGCTCTATAGAATCAAGATTCTGTTTCTGATTTGTTCATTCAATTCTTCTTCATACATGTGGATGCCACAAAATATTAAACATATGTTCATGGTCGGCTTCATCTACCGTTTGGTGTAAAAGCACAGCTTTCAGTGGAGAATGTACGCTGCTAAAACAAAGTAACATGAATTTCTGTGTATTATGTCTCGAGACAGATTAATGTCTGTTGGAAATCTTGGTGTCCGATTTCCTAGAATTTAAGGGAAGAAGGCATGAAGCTCATTGTTCTGTATGCCTGATGGGCGTATGCATTTTCACGATGAAGTGTTGAGGTGTCCAGAAAAACAAGGTTGAAGGGCGAGAGTTGAATTAGCATGAAAACGAGGCTGAATGCCGTGAGCTTTGTTCAACTTGTTATTTAATGCAATTAACTTTTGACGAAATGTGTGTGTGTGAGAGAGAGAGAGAGAGAGAGAGCAAAAAGGATAATTGGGTGCAACTGTGTGTGAAGATGAAAGAGAGCGGTTGAGAGAAAAAGAGGAACGAAGGATAGATAGATCACGAAACAAGAAGTGTGAGCAGAAGGAGAGTGCCCTTTACGCCTTATTGAGGACTTAGAAGAGGGCCGATAGGTCGATTTCAAGTAATTTGGCAAAGCAATAGCCTCCGTGCACATCTTTCCCTTGGATTGAGAGTGCTAACATTTTGGTGGGTTTGCCGGGAACATATGAGCTAGTGCATCGACATAAGAAGAATTCCATTTCGGGAATTTATGAGCTCCAGGTAATCCAATTGGACCGATTCCGAGGGATTTAAACCAAATAAAGTCTCATACAATCACTTTTTCCGTGGGCTTTAGGAGGCTTTCATTTGGTGCGTTTGCCGGGAACATATGAGCTAGTGCATCGACATAAGAAGAATTCCATTTCGGGAATTTATGAGCTCCAGGTAATCCAATTGGACCGATTCCGAGGGATTTAAACCAAATAAAGTCTCATACAATCACTTTTTCCGTGGGCTTTAGGAGGCTTTCATTTGGTGCGTCTGCCGGGAATTAGCTTGGTACGTCTCTATAAGAGAGTGCCATAGGTTCGCCTAGCGCCACATGTTGGCCGAGCTTGCGGACCCCGCGATCTAGTACATGAGCGAGGGGAGCTCATCGTCAGGAGCAACACAAACTCAAAGAGAGGAACGCGCTCAGAGAAGAGCCCTTGAAAGAGAAAGAAGAAGGTGGGAACCGCCAGGTGAGTGGACTTCGATTGCCTCGAAGAAATCAGTCAAAAACGTGTACTCCCGTAGAAGGGTCGCGAATCAAGTACGACAATTTGAAGGAGGGATCCTGAAGCCACGTGTGCTAAATTTTTGGGATCGAAGTGATATTGATATCACACCTCTGTTCGAAATGGCTCAGCGGATTTCAGTTCACTTAGGGGACTTCACCAAGTTTTCGGGTACTTGGGACGAAGATCCGGATAGCTTTATCCAGTTGTTTGAGGTCACCTGTGAGGCCAATGATGTAGTTGACCAGGATCAAAGGTTGAGAATTTTTCCGGCTATTCTCCGTGATGAGGCAGCCAATTGGTATGGAAATTTGACACCACAAGAGCGTGGAACTTATCAAATGCTCAAGGAAGCCTTCTTGGCAAAGTTTCGACGACAAGGCTTCCAAGATAGATTGGCCCAACAAATGGATTATTTGCGACAAGGAGTCAATGAGAGCATCGACAACTATATTCAGAGAATGGAGACTTTGGTAAGAAAAATGGGCGTGAATGCCCCGAATGATGAGACATTGAAACGTAGATTCATTTCAGGATTGCGAGATCCTACGGCACAGCAGCACATCAGCCTGACAAGACCTGCGACCTTAATGGATGCTAAGGAGCAAGCAAGGCTTTGGGAGGAAGTCCAATTATGCCAACAAAGGAAGATGGAACTCTTATATGAGCCTATGGGAGGCCCAGGAAACATACCAATGAAAGATCATGGCCAAGGAAGTCCCGCATTGACGACCCCAGCTTTTGTAGCTGCCACTAGCACGCCAGGCGAGGTAAAGCCTGCGCTAACCGAAGAACGAATATTGGAATTGGTCACGCAAGCTATTAAAGCTGCCACGATAACTCAAGAGACGTACACAGTAAAACCAGAGGTCACAACAAACCCGAATCAAGTGTTTCGATCAAATACATGGTGTGGAAAGTGCCATGGTTACGGCCATTTGGCTTCAGAATGCCCTACAGTCTCGAGAATATTCACAGATAGGTCGCCACCTAGGATGCGTTGTACTTTTTGTGGAAGGACAAATCACACAGAGGACCGATGTTACAACAAGAGAGCCTATGAAGAAAGGACTCTGAAATCAGGAGATACAAGAGAAAGACCTTACACGGGATTGCCCGCTCAAAGTGTACCACCTACATCTCGTTGGGAAAACAGACCGACTTATGGATATGGTGCTCAGGGCCAAGGAGGAGACTATCCAAGAGGAGCCGTACGTGATCAAAGAAGAGATGGTCCAATCCAGTGCTGGAGATGTCATGGCTTTGGCCATACCCAATCTAGATGTCCAAACTAAAAGAAGCCAATTGACTATACCCCACTATGTAGGTACTGTAGTGGGGAGGGCCACTTTGACGAAGATTGTCCAAAACGAAGAGCTGCCGCCGGCAAGGAAAAAGGACCAGTAGGGTCCTCGAACTATGTTGATACTCAGATGCATCCCACATCGAGAGCTCAAGAGCATGTTCCTACGATCGGAGTAGTGTTCAAGACACCGAACCCTCAAGAAGGCTCTAGCTCGTCAATGCACTTTGTGGATGCTTACGAGGCCAAGAACCCACACAAAGATCCAACTGTGGCAGTAGTCACAAGGACTCAAGAGTACTCGAAGAAGAATCCAGGAGGCGAAGGTGAAGAAGGGAGTCAAGGGAGGATAGCTGAACACGAAGAGGTAGAAAACCAAGTTGGAGGATTTGTTGAGCGGCAAGAGTTTGAGGATGGGGAAGAGATTGAGATCCTTCCACCAGTAACCAAGGAGTTTGTGCCGGGCATAGCACCATTCCCTGAAAGATTGAAAGCTCCTAAGATTAGAAAGGAAAGACAAAGTTCGGAAGAAGTAGATATTGTGAAGTTGCTCACTGACACTGAAGTCACGCTGGACATTGGCACATTGCTAAAATGTTCGCCTGTTTATAGGAAACAATTCTATAACGAATATATTAAGAAACCGAGGAAAGCTCGAGATAAAAAGAGACAAGACAAGGATGTCCAAGGGATCATTCAAAGTATTACGATGCAAATTGATTCAAATGCTCCAGCTGTGACGGTCGAGATTAAAGGGTATGCAGTCCCTGGTGCTCAATTAGATAGTGGAGCCGCAGTCAACCTGATGACGGAGTTCATGATGAAAGCTTTAGGCCTCAACCACATGGAAGAGACACCGATGTCTTTGAGGATGGCATATCAAACACAAGTGAAGCCTGCGGGCCTTTTGAAGAATGTAAGTACAGTTGTGGGTGGTCTAGAGTTTAAAGTTGATTATCTGATAGTAAGACCAAGGACCTCGGAGGCTACCTTCTCGATTCTACTTGGACGGCCATGGTTGGTGCAAGCCGAATGTGTGCATGACTGGCGCACAGGTTTTATTTCGATAGGGCCAAAGTCTGATCGGATTCAAATACAAGTGTCCCCTCCCTCGAGCAACAAGAAGAAGACAATAATAGTCGATGAGATGGAAAAAGAAAAGGAGAAAGCAAGGCACGAGAGTGCACGAGCTAGGTTTTCTTTGAACACGGACACCTACAAGAATCTGCTTCAAGACGGGTTCAACTTACAGCTCTTTAAGAATCAAGACACGAAGATGGGAGAGTATCAAAATCCATTGCTCTATAACGACGATTCCGATCAGGAACTCCTAAGATGGTTGGCAAGTACAGGCGAGGCTGAGTGCTATACAATGCACATCGACCCGGTGGAGAAGGAGAAGAAAATGAGCGAGGTGGTGGATCCTCATGCAAGGAGGGAATACTCTTCGAAAAGTAGAAAATGCTCTTTTAGAACTCGTGATCGAGGATATCATCAAAAGTTGACAAGGAACCAAGAAAGTCAGCTATCGTCTAGCACCAGGAGAGTACATAATGCCATGAGCAAGGGTACATGCAAGGGTGAGCACGAAGGCAAGGGTAGATCCGGGAGAGAAAAGTGGTGTGTGGATCACGACAGTTCTAGCAAGGAATTAGTTGATCGAAAGGAGAACCTCTTGAAAGCAAGAAATAAGGAGAACCAAGGTGTTGGTAAAGAGAGGATTTTCATACATGAAGGATTGGAGAAAAAACATGCATTAGGAATTGCACCAGAAAAGAGTACAGAAAGTAAAGTGCTTCATGCAAAGAATACGTGCAGGACTGGCGATGACCTAAAGGAGTTAAGATTGGCCCATGCCGAGCATGCCAGAGTTATCCGAAGGAGGTTTGATTGGATTAGATGTCAGGATAGCGAGCCGAATGTACAAGGATCGATAGGTGAATGTGCATGGATAGGACTTCGAGTGAGCCGTTGGATGATGGCACTTTTTTGTGTGATTTGGGTGTTCTCACGCGAGATGTGTGGTTGGATACGAGAACGAAACGAGAAGGCCTTTCTCTATTTGTTCATTCAATTTACCTTTTGTTTGTTGGAATTGCAGAAACTGGTAAACCAAGTGTGCTACTATGTAGGATCACTGAGGACTAGGCAACTAATGGCTGATCAAGTATACCAGAGCGCTCTGTTCGACCTTGTCGTATATTTTTCAGATCAAGCATTAGAAAGCACGGAGATATCGGTTGAGAGCTTGCAAAGAAACTATGACGTGGAGGAGGCACACTGGCTTGTACGCTTTTGGAATCAAGGTATGGACATTAACTTTCCATTTCCCAAATTCGAAGCATATCTACTTAGTTGGGCCGGATATGCCAAGGATCGGTACTTCTACTACGACAACACGATGGAATTGACTAATGAGGTAAATGATATCACATGGGCTTGGGCAGATGTGCTAACGCTAGGAAGTGATGACGGAGCTCCTGAAGTTGAGCCTGACTCGCCTTAGAGAAGTTGTCGGGATTCGAGTACGATGTGAGACTGCATGAGACATTCCGGGGACTCACATTCTAGGACACCTAGGGATAGGTATGCGAGGGACTGAGGCATAGCCGGCTGTAGCTACCAAGTGAAAAGTTGAATCGATGAATACATATGTAGTGTCTGTAGTTGAGAGAATGAAGTGAAGAGGTGGTTGATCTGTCAAAGGCTAGAGTGTATCTGTTTTGCATGTATGTGTGGGAACGGTGGGTAAAGTCCCTTTCTTCCTCTCCCTAATTCTCAGGACCTGGGTGAACTAATTAACTATGAAAAGAAAAACGAAAAAAGAAAGAAAAGAAAAAGAAAATGTGTTGTGTGATCATACCAATGCGCTATGGTGGGCTAGTAGGTGGGTGGATTTATCCTCGCCGGGTGGTTAGGACCACGAGCCGCAGCTAGTTTAGCCATAGGCTTGGGGATGTATATGTCTGTGTCTTAGCTACGCGCCATAACGGGTTGGTAGGTAGGTGGAGCCATCGTGGCTGGGCAGTCACGACCACGAGCCGTATCCAGTTTCGTTATGGGCTAGCTGATATGTGTTATGGGTTATCATTGTGTGTTGGTGTGTTGTGCGCTGCATTGCGTTGGTAGATGGGTGGAATCAACCTGATCGGGTGGTCAGGTCCACGAATCGCATCCAGTGTCAATGTAGGCCAACGTGTGATTATAAGAAAATTTTCATATGAAGTCATTCCCCACTCCTGAGGGGGAGAGAAAGAGAGGAGAGGGCGATGATCGCCTGGAAGGGAATGTTATTTGCTTGTGTGATTGGTATGTGTTGGCTTGCGACAGATCAGCTCACTTTGAATCAACATTCTTGAAGGCACGGAGACTGTATATGTACTTATGGATGAGGCTCTAGCGAGGTAATGCAACGGTAGTGCTTTATAACTTGTGTGCTCTATCTGAGGGTTTTTCTAGTGTTTGGGACACTCTAGGGTTCTGATGTATGTCTTGACTTGCACTCGAGTTTCGATGATTTTTGTAGGACGACGATGGCGATTCTTCGGAAGTGTCTAGTCATGGAATGGTTGTACATAGCGAATAGTAGGTCAATAAAAAGGGTTATGCATTTTGGGTATCCTTGCATCTCCGATTTGAATTATTTTAGTTGTTGTTGTTTATTTTGGTATTTTCTTTCTGTTTTCGCAATGCTAGTTTCATGTGTAAGATATGGAAAGGTATGTATGTGTTGTTTTGGTTGAGACCATTTTTCGTAATGGAAGGTATGAGCAAAGTAATGCATGGCTGAAATGGAATTGCGTATATGTGCATGTTCTTGGATCATTTTGGAAGTGACTGATTTGAATGTATTTACGAGTGATTTTTGAGCACTAATAGCTTCGATGAGTGCAGGTTCAGTGGAAATGGCGGCTCGATGAAAGGTATGTGAACTAATTGAACATTGACAAGTTCATGGCTGTTTTGATTAGATTGCAGCCAAAGTGGCTCGTCGAGGACGACTTCGCAAATAAGAAGAGGGAAGTATGTTAGCTCCGGAAATGGTTGGTTTTGATGCACTAATGTGGTTCTATTTGGCAGGAAAATACGCTTGATTTCAGGTACTTGAAGCACGAATTTGATAATTGATGGGAAGCATGTGGAGGTATTGATTGCAGGGATGTGGAGAAAAGGGATTGAGCATGGACAAGCCTCCTAAGAGCATAGGAGATACTGACATGCAGAAGAAATTAGAAGCGGCTTTGTTTCAGGGGGGGTGATTCCTACTCTCCGCCAACGTGCACGAGTGACTGTGCATTGCTCCATGGCTCGCCCGAAGCGTTCCGCAGCCCAGCTTGGTTCACAGAAAGTGAAAGAGCTTCTTGAACCCACCTAGTCGGTATCGACCTGTGGGACCGACGGGTCTGATGATAGCGACTTCTCAATTGCCCTAAGCGTTGCTGAAAGCAGTGATGACGACCATGGTTCAGATATTGATTCCGATGAAACGAGTGTCTCCTGTGAGGAGGAGAGGATACCAAATCCTTCCCATAATGCCAAGAGACAACAAACTGTAAATTCAAGTAGTACTAATGAAGAGACTCTTTATCATTCTTCTGAACAAGTTGGAACCTCGATGACTGTCCAGATGGTGAGAGAAAAAAAAACAGGAAAACGTGGAAGGGAGTGTAAAGGAAAAAAAACGTAGAGGCCCTGAAAAGGAGAAAAAGAAACTTGAATGGCAGGTTTGGCAGGATAGCGTTATGGGAGACTGGAGTTCTTGGGGGGATGATATTGTTGACGTGGATTTGGATACACAATGCAGAAAATTAATTCCGCAGAAAGCTGATCCTCCCCCAGAACTTCTCATGTCGCTCCTTCCTTTTCAGAAAGAGTGGTTATGGTGGAGTTTGCAACAGGAAGCGTCAGAATTCAAAGGAGGAATTTTAGCTGATGAGATGGGCATGGGCAAGACTATTCAGGCGATTTCCCTTATTCTGGCTGGAAGAACCCTGAACCGAGGTTTAGTCAGCAACCTTTCTGTAGATGACTGTTGCTCTAGCACAATGGTGAGAACCACGTTAAGAAGCTTCACCTCCTTAATGTCAATCCGTGGGAGAGGTAGGAGTGATATGAAGATCGTGAACGTGAGATGATGTGAGAGTGAAGGTGAGAAGCACAAAGATGCACACACACATACACACACACAATGAAGAGACAAGCAAGACACAATGGAAGGTAGGAAATTAGCTCTATTACTCAAGAACACTCTTACAAGCTCAAAATAACTCTAATCTCAAACAAGCTAACCTCAAAAATGAGCTCTCTAGCTCTTTTTATAGTTTCTAGACTAGTTTTGACCAGTTTCACATCTAGTGACCGGCCTAGTTAAAAAATAGGTCCTAGAGGCTATTTGGAAGGGTAAACGAAGTCTATAAATAACGAAAATTGGTACGAGCATTCTACCTAAGCTCCTCAAGCTCGAGGACTCCTCGGCTTGCACAAAATGGAGCTATGGATTACAAAATAGGGTTTTCTATGATACATATGTTACAATTAGTGATAATAATCACTGTTGAATTTTTGAAGAATTAATAAGAAACATATTCGGTTGGAAAATTGATCCGACTGGCTCCCTGCTTCGTCTTCACATGCTTCCGTGGCGTTTGTGCCTGTGGCTGCTTCCAACAATGACAAATGCAGCCCTGGGATGATCGATCTACCTCCAGTGGAGGAGTTGCCTCAGGTGAACGCCACACTAGTTGTTTGTCCTTTGGTTGCAGTTGTTCAATGGAGGAAATGAGATCCAAGGGGGCAAGTCCGTTTTTTCTCTGACGAGCGTAACAGAAAAGGAGGGTCGCTTTCTGTTACACACGATCAGGAGGGAGTGTAGAGGGCGTCAGGGGGGGTCCTCCTGGAGGGGCCTTGGCTGGCAAATCGTAAAGCAGCGGGTCCAAAGAGGGGGTACAGACTACAGTACGAAAAAACCCATCTGTTCTGTTCAGGCACTGAGGAGCGACCCCTCTGAAAAGGACTCGTGAATCATTCGGTTGGGCGCGTGCTCTTTCTAGTAGGACATTCACCCGCTGCCCGGAGCCCATTTTTTTTTTTTTGCCCACTGCTCGCCCCCGAGCTCTTGGCATTTTTACTCTTCCTTAGTAGCGCAGCAAGCCTGAAGGGGAGGAGCAGCAAGCCTGAAGGGGAGGAGTTACAATCCTCAACGGGGGCTCTTCCTGGTGCTCGTGTTCTGTAGACCAAGGGGACTGCATTAGCTGAACGAGAAGGAGCGGAGGAGGTGAATGAAGTCGGACAGAAGAGCTTCTGAGTTCCACGGTTGGCACTACAGGTGTTCATCTGCATCCTCACGCTCGGCTTTCTTGATGCAGGGTTGGTGTCTGTCGTTACAATGTGTTCATAGCATCTCTTTACGCACATGTGACACAAAATCTATCTACTGTGTGGCCACCAGATCACGAATATATGTCTACATAATTGTACAGAAGGTTGTGTGTGTGTGTGTGTGAGAGAGAGAGAGGAATTCGGATTTTTTTGCCGCCGTTCTGTTTGGGTGAGGTCCCGAATGAGTGATGTGTCTGAAAGATTGTGCTGGTGGGTAGATTAATTTCATTTCGTCATTAACTTACGAGCGATCGAGGAATACTATGAGATTTGTACGAGCGCTGTCGGTGTATTGAAATAACTTCATGTGAATTTTCTCCTCTGCATCCGGGACAGTGATCTCTTTAGCATTTTTTGTTCTTATCTTTTATCAGTGTTTCGCCCGAGAATCTAGAGTATGGTGGGTCGTATGCTGAGTATGTGGATTAGCTCAGTAAAGAAACTATGTTTAGTCCATAACTATGAATGGCGTGAACGCACGTAATTATGTGCAGAGCTTGATGGGGATCAAGAGCTAGATTCTTTTACGATGTGATGTGCGTAGGGCGTATGAGAAGTGCTTTTGGGACGTACAATTACATACTTTGTGTCTGAGGGTCTTTTACACCCAATTCTATTGTTTAGGAGCACAACTTTGGCGTGTGTCACAGAGAGAGAGAGAGATAGAGAGAGAGAATGATGTGCTCTGACAGTGGAGAGAATCAACATGATATGTAGTGTTCATCGGGTACGTTGTGTACTTTTTTCCAACATGATTAGCTGTGACCCTACTTATGACAGTCTTATCTTATGATGACGATCATCTGCAGATATGCTCTGTAGAATCAAGATTCTGTTTCTCATTTGTTCATTCAATTCTTCTTCATACATGTGGATGCCACAAAATATTAAACATATGTTCATGGTCGGCTTCATCTACCGTTTGGTGTAAAAGCACAGCTTTCAGTGGAGAATGTACGCTGCTAAAACAAAGTAACATGAATTTCTGTGTATTATGTCTCGAGACAGATTAATGTCTGTTGGAAATCCTGGTGTCCGATTTCCTAGAATTTAAGGGAAGAAGGCATGAAGCTCATTGTTCTGTATGCCTGATGGGCGTATGCATTTTCACGATGAAGTGTTGAGGTGTCCAGAAAAACAAGGTTGAAGGGCGAGAGTTGAATTAGCATGAAAACGAGGCTGAATGCCGTGAGCTTTGTTCAACTTGTTATTTAATGCAATTAACTTTTGACGAAATGTGTGTGTGTGTGAGAGAGAGAGAGAGAGCAAAAAGGATAATTGGGTGCAACTGTGTGTGAAGATGAAAGAGAGCGGTTGAGAGAAAAAGAGGAACGAAGGATAGATAGATCACGAAACAAGAAGTGTGAGCAGAAGGAGAGTGCCCTTTACGCCTTATTGAGGACTTAGAAGAGGGCCGATAGGTCGATTTCAAGTAATTTGGCAAAGCAATAGCCTCTGTGCACATCTTTCCCTTGGATTGAGAGTGCTAACATTTTGGTGGGTTTGCCGGGAACATATGAGCTAGTGCATCGACATAAGAAGAATTCCATTTCGGGAATTTATGAGCTCCAGGTAATCCAATTGGACCGATTCCGAGGGATTTAAACCAAATAAAGTCTCTGTTGGAAGCAGCCAGAGGCACAGACGCCACGGAAGCATGTGAAGACGAAGCAGGGAGCCAATCGGATCAATTTTCCAAACGAATATGTTTCTTATTAATTCTTCAAACATTCAACAGTGATTATTATCACTAATTGTAACATATGTATCATAGAAAACCCTATTTTGTAATCCATAGCTCCATTTTGTGCAAGCCGAGGAGTCCTCGAGCTTGAGGAGCTTAGGTAGAATGCTCGTACCAATTTTCGTTATTTTTAGACTTCGTTTACCCTTCCAAATAGCCTCTAGGACCTATTTTTTAACTAGGCCGGTCACTAGATGTGAAACCGGTCAAAACTAGTCTAGAAACTATAAAAAGAGCTAGAGAGCTCATTTTTGAGGTTAGCTTGTTTGAGATTAGAGTTATTTTGAGCTTGTAAGAGTGTTCTTGAGTAATAGAGCTAATTTCCTACCTTCCATTGTGTCTTGCTTGTCTCTTCATTGTGTGTGTGTATGTGTGTGTGCATCTTTGTGCTTCTCACCTTCACTCTCACATCATCTCACGTTCACGATCTTCATATCACTCCTACCTCTCCCACGGATTGACATTAAGGAGGTGAAGCTTCTTAACGTGGTTCTCACCATTGTGCTAGAGCAACACCAAATTTGGCGCCGTTGCCGGGGATCGAGTCTAGGACGAATGTGTGATGGTAAGAGTATAGCAAGAAGTGGCGTTGGAAGGTAAAAATTTCAGTTTTTGTTGTTGATTTTACTTAGTTTTTAGTGTTTTTCACCTTCCCCATACTCCATCTTCATCATCGCATCATCATTTCCAGTTCCAAAAAAATCAGAAAATTCACCATATCCACCCATTCATCTCATTTCCCCTCATTTGTGCATGCGAGAGAGTGAGAGAGAGCATTTGTGCTTGTGTGTGCTTGTGTTTTCTTGAGTTTTCTTGCAGGTACAGAGCTTCAGAGCATCAGGAGAGCTTCCAAAAGGTAAAACATGTACTTTCTGTCAGAAATTTCCGAGTAGGGCGGACCATCGCGATGGTCTGCAACTTTCGGATTTTGAAGTAGGCGACCACACCACGAGGTAGGCGATCCTTGCGCACACACGGCACCATAGTTGCATTTCAAAAATTCGTTGTTTGGTGGACCATCGCGATTGGCTCAGACCATCGCGATTGTGTCGCACCATCGCGATAGGCTCACGCCATCGCGACGGCTCGGCCGGACCATCGCGACGGTTCGCTTTTTCGGACCATCGCGACGGTTCACTTGAGCCATCGCGATGGTCCACTTGGACCATCGCGATTGTTCAGTTGACCCCGGACCATCGCGATTGGCTTATGCCATCGCCACGACAGTGCCACGTGTCACGATAGACCATCGTGACAGTTCGTTTTTCGGACCATCGCGACAGCCCAAAATCGGACCATCGCGATTGGCTCAAGCCATCGCATCGCAGACCATCGCGACGGTTCACTTCGGACCATCGCGATTGTCCACCATTGACCTTTGACCGCGCCATCGCGATTGTCCGCTTGGTCACGCCATCGCGACGGTTCACTTTTTCGGACCATCGCGACAGTCCATTTCCACGCCATCACGATCGTTCACTTCGGGCCATCGCGACGGTTCGACCTCACGCCATCGCGATCATTCATTTCGGGCCATCGCGACGGTTCACTTCGGACCATCGCGATTGTCCATCTTTGACCGTTGACCCGCGCCATCGCGATTGTTCGCCTTTTCGGACCATCGCGATTGTCCAAATCCCACGCCATCGCGACGGTTCGCCTTTTCGCGCCATCGCGATTGTCCAAACTCCACGCCATCGCGACGGTTCGCTCGGACCATCGCGACGGTCCCAGACCATCGCGATTGCCCACCCCCATCGCAAATTTTGGGCTCCAATTTTTGACCAATTTTGAGGGTTTTTTTGAGAAATTTTTGGACCATTAGACTCATAGGAGACCCCTTAGCTCATATTTAAAGGAAAACTTTATTGTCAGTTTTTACCCCCCCAGGGCCTGAACGCGTATAACTTTCTCATCCGAAGTCCGTTTTTTGAGCTTAATAGCTCGTTAGAAAGCTCGTGACGAGTACTACGTGACCTCAACTATTTTTTTCATAAAGAATACATCAATTTTTAGATAAGCTATTTGGAGATTCACCTAGTTTGGGACTAGGAAGTCAGGGGGCACACATTGAAAATTTGGGCAAAAGGGAAGGGACTTCAACAGGTGTATATACTCAAGTGTTTGATCATCTTGTGAATTGGTCTAACATTGGAATTTTCCAGGTCTAGCAAAGGCAATCAAAGGCAAGCAAGCAAGGCAGTGAAGACAGCAGAGCTTGGGAAGCGCGGCTTCTTGGCCAACAGGGCATCAGAGCAACAGAAAAGCCGACTCGAGGTTGGAAGATTACTCAACCCCCTCAGTCAATTCTTAGCTTAGGCTAAACGTTAGTTGTGGATTAACGACGATAGGAACGCCTCAAGTTCAAGATACTTAATTCTTTCAAGTTTAAGACTACATGTGAAGGTGTGTGTGACGCGAAAACCTAAAGGAAAGAACCTAAGTCTGACGGAACGAGAGCTCAAAATTATAACGGAAAGTCGAATTCCTGACGTTTAATTTAAGACAAGAATCCAAAGGAAATTAAAAAGAATCAAGAATTAATAACAAAGAACCATTGATGATCTAAGTGTGTAATTGAGTGTGCAAGGAAGAAAATTAATGAACCTTAGATCAGGCAAACATATAGGTAAGTCGGACCGAAGAAGCCTTAGATCATCAGAGGCTAGTGTAAGAACTACCGCTCGATCTTGGGCTCAGCAATTGAATAGCAATTACTCCTACGAGAGCTCAGATACTAGCGAATCAGAAATGGCATTTAGCACAGACAGACCAGGAGGGTCTAATGTAGCATACCTAGAAAAGCCAGAAGGACCCTATAGAACGCAATTAGAGTTTCTCCGAACCAACCGACTAGGTGCTCGCATCTATGAGGATGGTTTGCAGAGGCAAGTGGTGCAACTGCACAACCCTGATCAACCCATTGGATTGGAAAGACCAGTGGTGAAATTTGAGAGAGACGCTTACATAGACAAAGAAGGAACCATGTACGTTCTAAGTACGCAACCAAACGATACTAATGAGTTTGGCACAATCCAATTAGAGACGGAAACGAAATTTCCAGGAAAAGAACCGATAGAAGAACCTAGAACACCTAGAGGGAAATCCGTATTAACAAGAGTACTCATCCCAGAATGGATCCCTCAAGATAACAGGAGCACCGAGTTGTTCGTAAATAAAGAGACAGAGGAAGCCTTTTGGAGGTACAGAAAGGAACACCCTGGTGAGATAGGCATCATTACAATTTATGAATTCAAGGACCCAGATACACCTGGAAAGGTTGTATACCTGGATGAGACTTCAGAAAGAGTCTTTGTGGTGCCTGAACGCGCTAAAAACACATACACATGGAGAGGTGAATTGATATTCCCTCCATCCAGAATGAAAATAAATACAAGTCAACAAGGGGCAGGAACCTCCTCAGCCCATGGACATCAAAGAGAAGGAAATAAAGAGAGACCGGAAGTAAGCTTTAATCACCCCATAGGGAGAGATAGAACAACCTCGAACACTAATAGAGCGGATAGACAAAGAGATCATGGAATACTAGGTGGTAGAGATGATTTTCCTCTACCTAGACCACGCGAATGAGACCCACTCAATTAATGAAATTAATGAAGAATTACTTTGATGGGACAGGAGATCCCTATGATCACGTTGCAGAATTCAAGCAAGTACTAAGAGCAGAACAAGTTGAAGACATGTTCACGCAGTACAACGCATTTGGATTAACGTTAAAGAATACCGCTTTAACTTGGTTCCAACCACTGCAACAAAGGCAATTTAGAGACATCCATCACTTTTTAGAGTCATTCATCACTGAATTCTCTAAAAGTGGGATTAGACATGACACGTCTTCGTTGATTCATAGCTTTAAACAAACCCCTCAGGAAACAGTTAGACTGGCAGGTCGTAGGTTCAGACAATATGTCGAACGATGTCCAATGCAAGAGCTATCCTCACAAGCCAAACAAGTATCACTGTTCCTAGATGGCTTGTTGAGTGCTAAACTACGCTCCTATGTGTACCTAAAAGAACCCAGAACGCTAGAGGAGTGTGTAAGAATATGTATAGACATTGAGGACAACCTAGGAGATGAATTAGAACTCTCAAAGGTCTATAAGGACTCGGATTGTTCTTCTCTAGCATCAACAAAATTGTCTAATTCGATAGAGGACCTAGCAGAAAAAGTGGCCCAGAAACTAGGAGTTTCTAGTAAACAGGTGCCCAAGCTACCAACTAATGTACGTTGTTACACTTGTGGTGGAAATCATTTGGCAAACGTGTGTCCCAATGCACCTCAACCTCAAGCCAACCCTAGTGGCCAATATTGCACAATTGAGAGAAGATACACGAATCATACGGCTCAGGACTGCCCATACAACAAACAAACCGTGAGACAGAACTACCCGCAAACATACCAGCAGCCAGGTAGGTATCAAGGCCAATACAATGCTCAGCCTTATTACTATAGGCCTCCTCAGAACTACCCATACCAGTCTCAACAGAGACCTCAACCTGTCTTAGCTCAGCAGCCACCCCCACCCGCGAATGTCATCTCAGTCAAATACGCTGCTGCAGAAGAGAACCTAAGTAGGGCCTTAGTGCCTTCTTCACCCTTGATCACAGAAAGTGACCCGAACTCAAACAGTTTTGACTCTACTCATGTAACTAGTCCACCCGCTTATTACACGGAGTCACCAGAACATGTGGAGACATATCATTATGATAGTCCACCAATGGAACCTAGTTGGGAGCCAGACTATGCTAATGTGATGTACACAAACCCAAACCCACGGCCCCAATTGAGACAACAGAGACCACAGGGCCCTAGAGGACCATGCTTTAGGTGCCAAGGAGATCACTTCATAAAGGATTGTCCACATCCCCCAATAGCAAGGCAATCACAGTACTATAACATACAAGGCTTTTGTGCCGACTGTGGCAAAGAGCACATAATCAAAGATTGTCCTAAGAACCCAGTTAACACTTCGAATGTGACACCGATCAACGTGATAGGTATTGTAAATAACGCAGATGGATCCAACCCTACATACGTGCCTATCCAAGCTATAACCAGAGCCCAGACACTCTTACAAAACCAACAACTTAATCAAGAGAAAGTAGCCGGAACTAGTGAAGTTGCAGAATCTAGCAGTAAAAAGACAAAATCTTGGAAAGATTCTAGGGAAAGAATCAAGAGAAAGTGGAGTAAAAAGATAAGTGAGTTGGAAGGAAGTTTAAAGGAATCTAGAGCCAAAATACAAGAATTGACTTCACAAGAATTAAACCAAGAAAATCTAGCTCAAAAATCAGGATCAGTTTTAGCGGAACCCATACCCGAAGATCTAGACATGATGTTTCGTGCATATCAGGCTAGAATAAAAGAGGGACCTCAAGTAACGGAAATGGGTAAAAACTACCCTCGAGCTGATCTAGAAATTGAGAGAACTAAACTTTGCATGAAAATGGTAGAATTAGCACAAGCTTTGTTTGAAGCCTCTAGATATCTTAATTGGAATAACATGGCAAAATCGGAACTACACTTTCAAGGATTAATGGAGAGGCTAGAACACTTGATAGAAAGCAAAGAGAAAAAGGATCAGTCTAGGAACCCTATTATCCCAGAGACACAGGAGAGGAATGCACCATCCCTGTCTCAAGTGCCCAATACAGAAAGTCAAGATAACCTATCCTCCATACATAGGTACTCACATGAATTTTTGAGAGAAATACAAGAAGAGAAATGGAGAAAAGAACAAGGAACTCATCCTCCTATTCAAGAAATAGACGACTTGCAGGAACAATTTCCCCAAGACATTCCCTCTATATATGATGAGGTAGAGGTGGAACAACTGAGTGAACCCACAGGATTTGAATCTAATTCTTTACAAGAATTACCTCAGTTCACAGGACCTTGGGAAGCAAAGTCTATTAGTATGAGAGCACCCACGATAATAGTGAGGAATGAAGAATCAGTGATCCCTAGAAATACGGAAGTGATCAAGAATACCAAAGTACAATGTAATCTCACTCTGGAGGAATTGTTAAAGGTAAAACCAGAATTGTGGAAGCACGTAGCAAATCAATTCCCTGAGCTAGCTACCACACCCTCTCAGATAGGATCACATAAGAAGGTACCAGAGATACCCGTGGAAAAGATTGGAGACGTAAGCGAAGGAGAGGAAGGTAACACATATCTTCCAATAACCCATCAGGGCTACACCACAAAAGCCATCTTAGATTCAGGAGCCGGAGTAGCCATAGCTACCACCGCTTTGTGGAAACGTTGGGGTAAGCCAGCCCTCAGACCCACCAGGATGAAGCTGCAAATGGCTGATGGACACATAGAAAAACCATTAGGCTTACTAGAAGGCATATCTCTCACCACTTGTGGTGTGGAGTTTGAGCATACCTTTGCCATTTGTGACTTTGCGAAAAATCGCGCTTATGAGATGATATTGGGACGACCATTCATGCGTCAGTTGCAAATAGTACAAGATTGGGGAACTAATTCGTTGTACTTGCAACATTTAGGAGTGACTACTAAAGTCAATCTTAAAGACTATTCACATAGAGATGTACCCCCAATACAATGGAATACCATCCATAAGACACCAGTAGAGACGGAATCCGTGCACTCATTAGAATCAGATCCTTCTTGGTTGCATGAGGATACCCACTTATGGATGTGTAAAGTAGCCAAACAAGAGGAAGAACGATTAGAAGCAAGGACCTTAGGTGCAGAACAACATCCACGAACCCTTCAAGATCCAGCATATGCACCTGTAGTATTCCCAGACGAGGAGTTTGAACCCCATGGTTGGGCGGAAATCCTAGCAACCATGGACGTCGCCATCAATGAAGAACAATGGACACCCCACTATGACGAGGATGGCTATGACATTTCAGTTTTCATGATAAAGCCAATCATGTGCGATGCAATTTTAGAAGAGTGTGAACCGAACACTGATGCATTTGAGGACGCAAGCGATTTTGATCTAGAATCAATTCTCATGGACCCACCCTTTGCATCAGAGGAAGAATATTTCTACGAAGTAGAGACTCACACTCAGAGACACGAGGAAATTACGAATGAAGTAAGATTAGCCACAGAAGTAACGAATAAGAGTGAAGGCAAGAAAAGAAAGAAGAAAGACACCATGACAGAAAAAGAAGTCTTTGTTTGAAGTACCCGAGAATTTCAAGAAATATGAAATCGAAGATAGAAGGATTATGGTACGGATGCCCAATAGAAAGGCGAATGACGGACAAGTATATGATAACCGAGAGAAAACCAAGAAAGTAATAGTTGCCATAGAAGGAGAAGAAGAAAAGTGCACATACATAGGGCATGATTTGACGACTGAAGAAGAAGAAGAGTTAGTTGCCCTATTGCGCGAATATAGAGATGTGTTTGCTTGGAGTTATAAAGATTTGAAAGGAGTGGATCCAGATATATGTTCTCATAGAATCCCTATGACTCCAGATGCAAAACCGACAAAACAGAAACCTTACACGTACAATGATAACTACGCTACGAAGATTAAAGAGGAGATAGATCGCTTGATAGAAGCAGGATTCATTTACGAAATTGAGCATACCGAATGGGTATCCCCCATTGTGGTTGTGCCCAAGAAGAATGGAAAATTGCGTGTGTGTATTAACCTTAAAAAAGTTAATGCCGCCACGATTAGAGATAGTTATCCCCTTCCTATCACAGAACACCTATTGGAGAGAGTTGCGGGCAAGGAAGTTTACAGCTTTCTTGATGGATTTTCAGGCTATAACCAAGTAGCCATTGCTCCAGAAGACCAACACAAGACGGCTTTTGCCACAGAATGGGGCATATTTGCATTTCCTGTGATGCCATTTGGCTTAACAAATGCACCCGCTACTTTCTAGCGACTCATGTGTCATGTTTTTAAGGAATTCTTACGCAAGAGCTTGGAAGTTTATGTCGATGACTTATGTGCTCATTCAAATGTAAGGCAGACACATATCCCAGAGTTAAGACAAATATTTGACAAATGTCGAGAATATCAGGTTTGTTTGAACCCAGAAAAATGCGTTTTCATGGTCAGACAAGGCAAAATTCTAGGACACATTGTGTCAAAAAATGGAATCTCTACGGATGAAGAAAAGGTGAAGGTAATTGCAGAATTACCTAGACCAACTAATGTGAAAGAGGTACAGGCATTTATGGGCCATTGCGGTTATTATAGGAGATTCATACACATGTATGCAATCATAGCCAAGCCTCTGTACTCTCTTTTAACCAATTTTGAGTGGACAGAGGAATGTGAAAATTCATTCAATGAACTTAAACGACGCTTGTGCTCAGCACCTATATTGACTACTCAAGATTGGAGTAAGCCATTTCATGTACATGTGGATGCATCCAATTACGCCATAGGATGTGTGTTAGCACAACCCACGAATGAAGGTAACATAGATCTCCCCATAGCTTACGCTAGCAGACAATTGAACGCAGCAGAAAGAAATTACACCACGACGGAACGAGAAGGATTAGGGATGATCTACGCAGTAAAGAAGTTTAGGCACTACTTGTTGGCCAACAAATTCAAGTTCTTTACAGATCATCAAGCCCTATTATATTTAGTCAACAAGCCATGTAACACAGGACGACTAATACGTTGGTTTCTATTACTCATGGAGTATGATTTTGAAGTAGTAGTCAGGAAAGGAAAGACACATCTTAGAGCTGACCACCTTTCAAGATTAACCTCAGGAGAAGCTCCTCAAGGAGTAGCGGATGAATTACCAGATGCATACTTGTTTAACCTTGAGATAGCACCAGAATGGGCTAAGCCTATAGTCCCTATTTTGACATACGGACCCAAGAATCCTAGGATAAAGATCAAAGAAGGAGAGATTACCAAGTCTCAGAGATACCAAATAATGGCAGGAAGCATATATAAACAGGATAATCAAAAGATTCTTGCTTGTTGTGTAGATGAATCAGAACATGCGAATTGGTTGCAATTAGCACACGTAGGTGCACTAAAGCAACATCATTCAAAACATCGAACATTACAGACTCTGCAGAGATTAGGAGTATATTGGCCTACGATGGAAGCAGATGTCTACAAGTTGTGTAAGGAATGCCATGTTTGTTGTGAAAGACCACCAGTAGAGCATGCTACATTATATCATGTGTCTCTCACACCAGACTGGAGTGAACCTTTAGTGACATACTTGAGGACGAACACATTCCCTCAAGGCATGACCTTAGCTCGACAACGCAGTCTAGAGCAGGAAGCTCAAGACTATTCACTTATTGGTGATAATTTATACAAAAGAGGACGAGATGGATATCTAAGACAATGTGTTCATGAAAGCGATTATCTGAGCATACTAGAGACTGCACACCAAGGTGTTGTAGGAGGTCATTTTGGACCAGATAGGATAATCAAAGCCATTCTCTTTGCAGGATTATGGTGGCCCACTCTTCACATGGATGCTCATACCTATGTAAAGAGATGTGATGTGTGCCAAAGAACTCAGTTTCCTACTCGCAGAGATGAAATGCCATTGAAACCCATGATGGGCGGACGTGCGTTTTCAAAGTGGGGTATAGACTTTGTAGGACCCATTAACCCCCCTGCAAAAGGTACACATGCGGAATACATTATTGTTGCCACAGATTATTTAACCAAATGGGTAGAGGCAAAAGCCACAAAAAAGAATGATGCTCACACGACTGCAAAATTCTTATTTGAAAATGTCTTTACAAGATATGGATTGCCTATAGAGTTAGTGAGCGATCGAGGCACTCACTTTCTAAACCAAGTCATTGAATATTTGTTACAGGATTTTATGGTGATTCACAAGAAATCTGCACCATATCATCCTCAGGCCAATGGTCAGGCTGAAAGCACTAACAAGATACTTTGTAACGTACTGACGAAACTCGTGAACAATAAACGTTCAGATTGGGACAAACAGCTACACCACGCTGTTTGGGCATATCGAGTGGCCTATAAGACCGTACTCAATGCAACTCCCTTTCAGATGGTTTTTGGTCAGAATGTTGTGCTTCCTTTGGACTTCCTGATACCGACACTGAAGGTTGCATAAGAACATCAGTGGACCGGCCATGAATTATCAGCGAGAATAATGGACTTGGAACGATTAGGAGAAACCAGGCTAAAGGCAGCAGCAGGAATATACGCAGCGAAGAAGCGACAGAAAGCATATTTTGATGCACATGTGAAAGATAAAGGCCTAAAAGAAGGAGATTTAGTTCTAGTGTATACGCTGAAACAGCACGCACGGAAGTTAGAAAAGCGAGGTTATGGACCTATGATGATTAACCGACTTTCGACTAGTGGAGCAGTACAGTTAGCCACCTTAGAAGGAGACCTAATGTCTAATTACATTAGTGGCTGTAGAGTCAAGCTATATCAGGAACCTCTTACTGAGGATATGCTTAGATGACTCACGTTGGCCAAGAAGCGTAAGGAGGAAGAAAATAGAATACGAGCGGAAGCTCAGGCAGAAGCCATAGAACGCATTAAGCGCATGAAGCTAAGAAGACAAGGACTAGGGAGAGAACATTATAACCATCAGGAAACATCACCCAGATATCCCATGGCCATGTGTCAAGTAAAGTCAACCACTCATCCTAGCATAGTGGACAGGAGACCATTCATTACAGTTAGGCTAGCGCACGGCAACCCTTGCCAAAAACTCAGGGCTTTAATTGACTCAGGTGCTGCGACTAGTGCGATTAGATGGTCCCACTATAAGGATTCAGGAATAGAAATGCGGCCAATTGAGGCATACCTCATAGGCCTAGGAGGCATGGAAACCCCTTGCATGGGTGAGGTGGACCTTCCTATCCTCATTAAGGATGTGACCATGACAGCGAAGCTACTAGTGTGCCATGATGACGACCTGATAGAACCCCTAATCCTTGGCCAAGATTGGCTATACGATCACTCAGTGGACCTAAATCTTAGACAAGGCTCCTTACAGATTGGAACCTTAGAGCAGAAGCGAGTGATACCGCTTGACTTCCCTAATGGCATTCCGCCTGACGGTTGTGACCCTAGACCCTATGAAACGCATGCGACGGAAGACCGGAAGATCCTTGATCAGCTCAGTCACGTTACGTCCACACCAACCCACTCGGGCTTGGCTATGGACAAATGTCAATCAGAAGGACGACAGGAGATCTTCCCTGGGACTTCCTGCAAACTAGAAGAGACAGTTACCCAACCACAAGGGCAGATGGACACAATCAGCGGTCAGGTGGGTTGCATCAGCGGCCAAATGAGCACGACACCCTGCGGTGCTCATCCTTCCAAACTTGTTGCGGACTGGCCTAGATTAAAGTTAAATAAGGCATCACTTCCTAATGGGCAGGTCACGCAAGTGTTGGATCTCCCTTCTTTTCCAAAGCAGAGTGTCCATCCGACCTCTCAACCCCAGCAACAACAGAGTCAACCACGACAAAGGAACCCAGACCGACTGCAGTATCGGAGGAAACAACAAGGAAAGCAGTTTAGGCCACCGAAAGGAAGCGGCACCAGACAAATATGGGTGCCAAAAGGACAAAAAGCACCGAAGAACTCCAACCAGGCAGAGATCGGCAAGAAAAAGGCAAGGCAGAAACAGAATCAGTATCCACCATCCCCTCGACCTCCTTCTACAGGTCCGAGCATTCGACAAATGTGGATCGCCAAGAAATACCTTACCCATAGACCCACACCCACGCAGATTTGGGTACCCAAACCATGTATCATAGCCCAACCCTTAAGCCATGTGATATATACCCCTCACAAATCCTTCCATCCCTCAACACCACCACACCCGATACTACCTTTTGCCCCTCAGCAGAAACCCACCACCCACTCAAAGACTCTTAGGAAATGGATACCGAAGCGTGTCCAACCGTCTTCCCCTAACCCATTGTCTAACTACCCCCCGACTAACATACAACCTTGTACTAAATTACTAACCGTTAAACCTTGTAATAATTCACCCACCATCATCGCACATCACTCATAATCTCGTCTCATCAAGAAATGTATGCATGATCTGAAACATGTAGGTGTCTAGAGACCTGCACTAGTGCTGCAAGAAATATTGCATCCATCACATCACAGCACTTGGCTACACGGGTTACGCATCAGTTATGGAAAGGGATTGCGGTCTCACTTTAATGGGATCATAATTAATTTCCATGCTAATGTGTTAATCTTTTGTAGCAGATCTTTCTTATTAGCGCATCAGCCACCATGCAAACCAACGAAGGAACATCAGGAGCAGGCCCCAGTGTTGCGGCTGTGCCCCTCAATGTGCTACGAGCAGAATCCCACCCGACTGCTCCACCACCGGAATTCCAAGGATTTCCAGGGCCCATGCCTATCGACAACCCACCCATGGGCTACACCGAAAAAATACACAGGAACTCTCATTGGTTTCAGGGACTTGCAGGACCCTTAGCGGACGCGGACTTTATATTTGAATCCTCTCTGACATTTGATGACCGCACGTGGGGAAAATACCAGTTTTTCTCTAGAGAGTTCGAAGCCCTACAGAGCACCCAGGATTTAACTCACGTTTGGGCCAGAGCAGGCTTCACAGAGTATTTCAGTGATCCTCTACCCAAACCGGATTTTTACAGGTGCTATTACTTAATCACCACCTTGCTGGCCTCAGAGAATAAGGACATCCCAGGAACTTTTATTTTGCCCTCTTTAGTGGATGATCCACCCTACAAAAGGTTTTACCTCTCCAAGGATTTGATCAGAGCGGCCATCAAAATTCATGGCACCCACACACCCACAGATCGAGAGAGATTAATTCCAGAACCGATGAAACGTGGGGATGTCACGAAGTGGGAGGAGATCTCCGCAATTACACCTGAGCTATCAAAGCCACTACGGATATGCATGCAACACTTCGCATTCCCCGCTCAGGACAGATTTACCATGCCACACAAAAGAATATGGTTTGGTTTGTACTTGGCATGCACGGGACCTCAAACTGTTGATCTGGTAAGCTGGATCATAGATCAAATGTATCTGGCACAACACAGATGGGAACGCAAAAAGGTGCTTAATGGATGTTGTGCACTCACTAGAATTGTGTATATGTGTTTGGCTTATGACTTGCCCATCGAGCGTGCATTAACGGGAGAAGAACTGAAGGCATTCAAAGGAACGACGAAGAAAGCCAGGAAGCCCAGTAGAACACGGGCAGGTAAGCGCATGAGAGGCACCATTCCTTGCCTTCAAGTGCCAGAGTCGCCATCACCACAACCCTCTCCAGAGCGACCACAGACAGAAGCGGCTCCCACAGTACAACCTATTCGCATAAGGTTGTCCAGACCAGTGGTTACGGAGGCCACCACTAGTACCGCTGCACCTCAGGCAGCTGCCACCACAGAACCCACCACCACAACAGCAGAAGCTCCCACCACTATTGGTGCGGAAGCGTTTTCTTTCCCGATACCACATATGGAGGCAGACCCTATAAACACAACATTTGATTTTGAGATGCCTGATGCATTCTCAAACGAATTCCAGTATTCAGAGGCACAGTTGTTCTCCCAGGAATATGAACGCCCCAGTTACCCTACCACGCCACGAGATCTGCCACAGGGACAAGCTGTGTCGAGCTCTGAAGAAGAAAGAACCGAAACAGACGACGAGGAAGGCGACGATGAAGCCAGCCAGGGCTCACATGACGGACAGACAGATGGCCAAGGCCAACAGACTGACGCACACGGCGACACCAGCACATATGAAGATGAGACTTTCGAAGCCGCAGCGTACACGCTGGCCATAAAGAAACTATATCGTACGATGGAAAAAGTCTGGGCACGGAAAACGTTAACTGAAGAGGAGAGCCAGGCATTAATTGAACAGGAACTCATCTCCGGAGGATTCGAAGACGCATACATCAGAGGGTTCAGAGAGTTAGTCCAATCAGTAGGTTCCCATGAAGCACTCAGGTATATACAAAGAAAGCAACTACCACAGTTTGACCCCCGCCGAGTGCGACTACTTTCAAAACCCGGAGAGTATATTCGCGTACCAAGAGGAGCTCAGTCTTCAGCACAAGCCAGGGAGGCACGCCTCGTCTCCGAAAGTTCATTAACCGCAGAACCCATCCTTGTAGATTCCCCACCACGTACCACCGTTGTACATACCACCACTATCCTCGAAATAACATCCACACCTTCTACCCCTCTCTCACCTCATCTTTCGCCAACCCATCCTGTATCCCCCGCACACCCACCTACTCCCCCCACATCCACACCAGTACAAGGCAACATAGCCACACCCTTTGCCCTGCCCATTCATACCACCATGCCCACACCCAACCCTCCGCAACTGCATGTTAACCCCTTCACCCCTTCATCCTTCCCCTCCTTTCCCCCACCTTTAAGACACCCTTTCCCTTTTCTAACCCCACTCACCTTCTCACCCGTTTCACCTCCCCAACCCACCATAACCCCTATATCCCCTTTCCACCAAGCTACTCCAGCCATCCCCCCTGTAAATTACTCTACATTTGTAAATCCTGTATTCACACCTACACAACCACCCACAATCACACCACTTTTCACAGTCACAACACTAAACACGTCCAGTGACATGAACATCTCACCACCCACGGCACCACCACTCACTTCACTCCCGGCACAAACATTTTTAGACAAATCACAATTTTCCACGATCACCACTGCATCCACCGTCCCAACCCCATTTCCCATTCCCGCTGCATCTACTTCCACTGCATCCTCATTTAGCACTTCATTACTACTGTCGCCCACCATAGACACTGCATTTCAACACATGTTCACATGCATGACACAAGTCCGCGATGAGTTTGCATCACTTGGCACCAACTATCAACAGCTGCAGAGAACGACGAATGAACTACAAACGCAGCTTAATTCGTTATCAATTGAGAATGCCTCACTGAACAGCCGATACCAAGATTTACGAGAGGCCTATCACAAATTAGAACTAGAAAGTGAGGAGAAAACAAAAGAGGCCACCGCGGATTTGGATAACCTACTTCGAGCCCAGACCGTTCGCAATGCAACGCTCACTAGAAATATGGGCTTACTAAGAAGACACTTAGCCGCAGCAAAAGAGGAGAACCAGAGACTCCAAGAGCAGAATAGAGAGAACTTGGAAGCGGCGTTGGACCATCCAGAACAACCCTTAAGTCCGAGCAGATTCAAGGCAATCCCATCTGAATCGATGCGGATGTTGCTAGATGATTATGTGCGATTGCTCGAGGACTATGATCGTATGAACGAAGAACATCAAAAGTTAAAGGAAGATCATAAGTTACTACAACTGAGGGAACCGGCAACACAACAAGTACAAGTAGCAGCAGAATTACCAGCACCTGCGGACCCTGCCCCTGAAATTTTAGAGGAACTCAACGCACTCCGGGCCCAGGTAACAAGTCTTGAATCTAGAATTGCAGTCTATGAAGCACCACCAAGGCCAGACTCCCCACCTGAGCTACCAGCTGAGGAAGAAACCGTCACTATTCCAGTGGAGGAGACATTTGAAGAGGCATATGAACCGATACCCATCCCAGGCGGACGTGTCACGGCCGAAGGCCAGATGACCTATGAATTACCTACCCCCGCGTGGATGAAGAGAGTTGAAGAACTCGGAACGACACACTCGGCCAGAGTAGAGGCACAGCTACATGCCATGGCCATGATTGAGGAGAGAATTTTACAGTCACCATTCTTTGTCGAATTGGCCCCGCGACGATACATATCTAGGCATGAGCTTCAATATAAACCGTACTTCATGTTAATGGCCGAATACCAGTTAGCCATAGAGAAAGAAACAGGTCTGAAACCAACGCATGCCACTCAATTCGAGCCAGAGGACTTGCCACCAAGGGCACAGAGAGGTGAAATCCTTCAACCAGACTGGCGCAGAGATTTATTGCAAAACTATTCAGAGATGATGAGCACATGGGTGAAAGCGCCGCTGCACTTAAAATTTAACCCGTGCTGGGGACCAGTACCACGACGCCGCTCTTGGACTGCATTCGCTATTAAAGTGCAAAACAATAAGCAGTGCCAAGACTGGTTGAACTATCCCTATTTCAAGCCACCAATCGAGTTACCCACAGTAGGCTACATGATGGCGACGATCCGCCACTGGCTCCCTAGGTTAAAACATATGGATGATATTGCCGCGCACATGACTGTCAAAATCTTTGACATGATGCAGACGATCTTTAAAGTCTTCCGACGCGTCAAGGCCCCCCATGTAAACACCCCGGGCTTTGAGCATGGCAACTTTGATCTAGTCTATGATATGAGCACAACGCCATCGCTCCGGGTGTGTTATGCCTGGCACTGCAGGATCAAATACCTACCGGCATGCTATAAGCAGACATTCGAAGAAATGTTCACCACCGGCTTTTGGGAGTACCATTCAGAGGTATTTATAAGCAGGCCCACACACTTATTGCAATTATTCGCCTGTGAACGAATGGTGTACTCCACACATTATCAGCTCCCACCACCAGACGAACCGCAACCTATTGACTGGGAGAAACTCGAGGCTGATCTAGCCCGAGGCATTCGTATCTCAGAGCACACCCTCGCTCAGGACCTCTTACAGAACTACATCCGGCAGACCTCACAACAAGGTTCTGTCAGGGACGACAGAAGCGAGAGGGAGGGGGGTGTTGGAAGCAGCCAGAGGCACAGACGCCACGGAAGCATGTGAAGACGAAGCAGGGAGCCAGTCGGATCAATTTTCCAAACGAATATGTTTCTTATTAATTCTTCAAACATTCAACAGTGATTATTATCACTAATTGTAACATATGTATCATAGAAAACCCTATTTTGTAATCCATAGCTCCATTTTGTGCAAGCCGAGGAGTCCTCGAGCTTGAGGAGCTTAGGTAGAATGCTCGTACCAATTTTCGTTATTTTTAGACTTCGTTTACCCTTCCAAATAGCCTCTAGGACCTATTTTTTAACTAGGCCGGTCACTAGATGTGAAACCGGTCAAAACTAGTCTAGAAACTATAAAAAGAGCTAGAGAGCTCATTTTTGAGGTTAGCTTGTTTGAGATTAGAGTTATTTTGAGCTTGTAAGAGTGTTCTTGAGTAATAGAGCTAATTTCCTACCTTCCATTGTGTCTTGCTTGTCTCTTCATTGTGTGTGTGTATGTGTGTGTGCATCTTTGTGCTTCTCACCTTCACTCTCACATCATCTCACGTTCACGATCTTCATATCACTCCTACCTCTCCCACGGATTGACATTAAGGAGGTGAAGCTTCTTAACGTGGTTCTCACCATTGTGCTAGAGCAACAGTCTCATACAATCACTTTTTCCGTGGGCTTTAGGAGGCTTTCATTTGGTGCGTTTGCCGGGAACATATGAGCTAGTGCATCGACATAAGAAGAATTCCATTTCGGGAATTTATGAGCTCCAGGTAATCCAATTGGACCGATTCCGAGGGATTTAAACCAAATAAAGTCTCATACAATCACTTTTTCCGTGGGCTTTAGGAGGCTTTCAGCTATCGCGTCGAAAGAATATCCGTTGGAGAGTTCTTTTTCATATGCTCATTTATTGTATTTTTTGAGAATATTTTGATGGCTCATTTACCGTTGTAAAAGCCTTGAGCTGTACACATGTAAAGGTACAAATATAGGGCCAAAATCCCACGAAATTTTGGTGGTTGAAGTTGCATTCAATCAAGCAATCAATCACCTAAAAGTAGATCAATCAAGATCTTCACTTTTCCTAGATTGTAGGGAAGTGAATTGATTCCCTCCAACAACCATTCCCACCTTCATTTGAGTTCAAATTCAAGTTGTAAAAGTCGTGGAACACTCCTAGAGGCTATATAAGGAGTTGAAATCACTTGTACATTACATGGAAGCAATATACATACACTTGTGACCATCATTGTCTTGCTCCTTCAATTTTCTGCATCATCTTCTTCGCCAACAGTAATCTTGCAGAGGCTGCTGCTCTCTCCTCAGAGCTCCAAATTGAGTGCAAGAGGACTCATTGGAGAGGTATCAGTGTCTAGTTTATGCCTGTAAATTTTCAAGGAATTTGGTTTAGCAGATGTGGAGAAATCTCAGTTTTTCTGCCTCAGGGTCAATCTCTGCGTATTCCTGAAAAATAGGAAGTACCACCGGTGAATGTCGCATTCATTCCTATAGCATATTTTGCTTATTCCTTATAATTTTGTGCATTTCATACACTCAACCCTATGTGTATCACTCCCATAAAAGGATTTTTTCTAATTGTAATCACCCTGGTCGCTATGGGCATTTGAAGTTCATTGTCTCTTCCATAGATAGTAAGTTTTTTGAGCTAGTCGACCCGCGAACCTATCTGTTTTGTATCGACTCATTCTCCTTGATGCTCCAAGGTACATAGTGTGTTTCTTTGCACTTATAGCATGCCTATAAGGTCTATTTGAGTCTCCAAAAGCTCAAGGGCTGGTCTTGTGCCGGTTGGCTTGACCAAACTTCATCGCTTCGAAACGCACTTTTCTACCTTCGACAAGCTTCTCCAAGTTCTTTCAGTGGTATCAGAGCTAGTTCAAGATGGGTGATGGCTTTCCCTCAATGATCAAGAAGCTTGATCGACACAACTACGCGGCTTGGCAAATCAGAATGGAGGCCTACTTGCAAGGTAGAAATCTTTATGGAATTGTAGCAGGTGATGAAGCTATGCCTATTCCAAGATCCAAAGGAGGACCTACACAAGAGGAGACAGATAAGCTCACACTTTGGTGCGCAAGGGATGCTCAAGCAAGGTCGTACATACTAAACTCTATCTCAGACTTTCTATTACCACATATTAGAGGATGCAAGACATCTCAAGAGACTTGGGATGCCCTGGAGACTTTCTTTTCTGCTAGTACAAAAGCAAGAAAGAATCATCTTTGGAAGGAGTTCAACCAAATGAAGAAGACACCTAAACAAACCATCACAGAGTTTGTTACCAAGGCATTCGAAGTGATAAGCAATGGCAATCCTTCACGACGGCTTACGATCTCATCATGGATGTGCAAACTCCAGACTTCAACATCTTTCTTGGACAACTCTTCAATCAAGAAGCCAATAATAGCATAAAGGAAGGTAACTCTTATCATGGTAGTTCAACTAGTGCTCTATATGCAGATAAGAAGGATAAGAAGCAGAAAGGCAAGAAGAAGGAAGAAGACGAAGAAGAGACTTCCCAAGCCAACTTCGCAAGCAAGAGCAAGTGGAAAGGGAAGAAGAAAGGACGTAAGCAATACAAAGCCAAAGGTCAGAATGTTCAACCTTGTGCCATATGCGATAAGACCAACCACACCACTTAGAATTGCTGGTTCAATGGGAAGACCCAGAAAGGAAGTGGAAGAGGTGGATATGGCGGAAATAGAGGCAGAGGTGGACACAACTTCAACAACAACAATAGAAGCTATAATCGAAGGGACTACAACAATTATTCAAAAGATCAACCACATGAAGACTCATTACTTCTTATGAACCTAAGCCACAAAGAAGGTAAAGAAGATGATCATTTGTTCTACATAGATTCAGGATGCTCGAATCATGTTGCAGGCAACATTGCTCTTCTATCTGACTTGGAAAGTCCAAAGCATAGACATGAAGTGCAAACAGGGGATGACACGAAGCACAATGTGGAGAAGATTGGTAATTTCAAAGCTTCCAATGGCAGGACAAACATTTTGAGTAAGGTTCTCTATGTACCCACTATCACTAAAAACCTAATCAGTGTAGGCCAAATAGTTGAAAAAGGCTTGCAAGTTAGGTTCACCCAACATGGAGCTTTTGTGGAAGATCCATGTCAAGGCTTCAAGAAGATAGCCCGAGGTGAGAAGCATGGTAGGCTCTTTACTTTTGAAGTAGGAGATACCAGGAACATAGCTCTATTCAACTTTGGGTCTCAAACCCTAAGTGAGCTTGAAGTGTGGCATAAGAGACTTGCTCATGTCAATGAAAGAACCTTGAAGGATATATGCAGGGATCAAAGTGTTCTAGGACTGCCGAACATATCAAAGCAACACATGATCAACAGGTGTGATGCATGTCAGATTGGGAAGGCACAAAGACAACCATTCAACCACAAAGGCTACATCCACAACAATTTATTGGACTTAGTACATACAGATGTATGGGGACCAAGTGGCAGGATCAAGGTATTATGTCTCATTTATTGACGACCATAGTAGATGGACTGTTCTATACTTTATCAAGAGTAAGAATGAAGTGTTTGATTGCTTCAAGAAGTATCTTGCGCATGTGGAGAATCATACAGGTAGATCACTAAAGAAGCTCAGATCTGATGGAGGGGGAGAATACTTCTCCAAAGATTTTGATGAGTTCTTGCAGGATAAAGGTATCAAAAGGGAAGTGACTACCAAGTACTCTCCTCAACTAAATGGAATTGCAGAGAGGAGAAACAAGACATTGGTTGGATCAGCCCGAACAATGCTTGAAGAGAAGAAGTTGCCACATTATCTATGGGTAGAAGCTATTTCAACTGCAGTGTACCTTGTCAATCGACTACCATCCAAATCACTTCAAGGTATGACTCCTTATGAAGCATGGCATGGAAGAAAACCTAGTCTTGGACATTGCAAGGTTTTTGGTTGTTTAGCTTATGTTCATGTACCATCACAAATAAGAGGTAAGCTAGATGAAAGGGCAACAAAGGCAGTGTTTATTGGATATGATTCAACTCAGATGGGTTACAGGTTCTTCAATCCTTCAACCAAGCAATTCACTACAAGTAGAGATGTTGTGTTTGAAGAACATAGGTCTTGGTATGATGAAGACAAACAAAAGGTAACACTACCATATGATCTTGATTATGACTCTCATCAATTAGGAAGCAAGCATGATACACAGGTCCAGGATCCAAGAAGTGATACAGAAGATGACCAAGATGAAAGAGAAAGGGATTACAAGCTATGGAAGTCAAGAGGCAAAGCAAAGATGCAAGAGGTTGGAGAATGCTCCAAACAAGCACCTAGAAGATCAGCAAGAGAGAAGAAACAACTAGAAAGGTATGGATATGATTCCACATTTGTTACAAAGCATTCAATCTACTTGGCAAAAGACTCTATTTCAGAGGAACCCTCAACCTATGAAGAGGCAAAGGGAAACCCTAATTGGGAAAAGGCCATGAACGAAGAGATAGATGCATTGAAGGAAATGGACACTTGGGATTTGGTTACAATGTCACCGAATCAAAAGGTAATTGGTTGCCGATGGGTATATAAAGTTAAAAGAAATTCAGATGGATCAGTTTGCAGGTACAAGGCAAGATTAGTTGCCAAAGGATGCTCACAAACTCATGGTATAGACTATGAGGAAACATTCTCACCAGTTGCAAAGATGACTACAATCAGGACATTGATAAGTGTAGCTGCTGCAAGGAATTGGAGACTCCTCCAACTTGATGTGAAAAATGCATTCCTAAATGGTTGGATAAGTGAAGAGGTATACATGTCACAACCACCAGGTTTTGAAAACCCTAATCATCCATCTTATGTTTGCAAACTTAAGAAAGCATTGTATGGATTGAAACAAGCTCCAAGAGCTTGGAATTACAGGTTGGTTACATATCTTCAAGACCAAGGGTTCAAAGCTAGCAGCTCCGATCCTTCTCTATTCATCAAAAGGGATCACAATGAGGTTATCTATCTATGTGTATATGTAGATGATATTATTGTGACAGGTGATGATCTAAATGGCATTCAAAGGATCAAGAGACACATGCAAGAGGAGTTCAAAATCAGTGACCTAAGTGAGCTCACATATTTCCTAGGTATGCAGGTGATATATACAGATGAAGGAATGTATTTGACTCAAAGAAGATACATACAGGATCTTCTTCTCAAGTTCAAAATGGAGAACACTAAACGTGCAGGTACACCTTTGGAGATGAATCATAAACTTAGTGTTTAT
Organism: Ceratopteris richardii; assembly: GCA_020310875.1. NCBI lineage: Eukaryota > Viridiplantae > Streptophyta > Polypodiopsida > Polypodiales > Pteridaceae > Ceratopteris > Ceratopteris richardii. Next base: position 170,862,103 of record CM035427.1, read on the forward strand.
GAAGGTGAGAAAATTGAAGACATTAAAGAGTATCAAAGCTTGGTAGGTAGCTTGATATATGCTACTCACACAAGGGCAGACATCTCATATAGTGTGGGAGTGCTTAGTCAGTTCATGCACTCACCGAGAAGACCACACATGGATGCGGCTAAGAGAGTACTTAAGTATCTCAAAGGTACAATCAACGAAGGTATATTCTATCCTTACTGTTCCGATTTGGATATCAAAATCTACTCAGATGCAGATTGGGCAGGAGCTAAGGATGATAGAAAAAGTACATCTGGTTACTTAGCATTTGTAGGTTCGAAGCTAGTGTCATGGAGTTCCAAGAAGCAACCAACAGTTGCTTTATCCTCAATTGAAGCAGAGTACAGATGGTTAAAAGCATTGTATACAGATTTGGGACTTGTGAGTTCCAAACCTCACATATTTGGAGATAATGTAAGTTCCATGCATCTAGTGGCAAATCCTATTTTTCATGCGAGAACCAAGCATATAGAAGTCCATTATCACTTCATCAGGGAGAAGCTCATGGCAAAGGAGATTGACATTTCTTTTGTTCCGACTGAAGCAAGTAGCAGATATGATGACAAAGGCACTTGATGGAATAAAGCTTTGTAGATTCAAAGCTATGGCAGGTATTCAACCTATTAGAGAATGAAGACTCAAGCATACTTTAGCTTGAGGGGGAGCTGTTGGAACATCAAGCTTACACTATGCTTGAGGTGGATTTGATCTACATCAAAGGCTATCGCGTCGAAAGAATATCCGTTGGAGAGTTCTTTTTCATATGCTCATTTATTGTATTTTTTGAGAATATTTTGATGGCTCATTTACCGTTGTAAAAGCCTTGAGTTGTACACATGTAAAGGTACAAATATAGGGCCAAAATCCCACGAAATTTTGGTGGTTGAAGTTGCATTCAATCAAGCAATCAATCACCTAAAAGTAGATCAATCAAGATCTTCACTTTTCCTAGATTGTAGGGAAGTGAATTGATTCCCTCCAACAACCATTCCCACCTTCATTTGAATTCAAATTCAAGTTGTAAAAGTCGTGGAACACTCCTAGAGGCTATATAAGGAGTTGAAATCACTTGTACATTACATGGAAGCAATATACATACACTTGTGACCATCATTGTCTTGCTCCTTCAATTTTCTGCATCATCTTCTTCGCCAACAGTAATCTTGCAGAGGCTGCTGCTCTCTCCTCAGAGCTCCAAATTGAGTGCAAGATCAGTGTTTAGTTTATGCCTGTAAATTTTCCAAGCATTTAGTTCAGCAGATTTGGAGAAATCTCAGTTTTTCTGCCTCGGGGTCAATCTCTGCGTATTCCTGAAAAATAGGAAGTACCACCGGTGAATGTCGCATTCATTCCTATAGCATATTTTGCTTATTCCTTATACTTTTGTGCATTTCATACACTCAACCCTATGTGTATCACTCCCATAAAAGGATTTTTTCTAATTGTAATCACGCTGGTCGCTATGGGCATTTGAAGTTCATTGCCTCTTCCATAGATAGTAAGTTTTTTGAGCTAGTCGACCCGCGAACCTATCTGTTTTGTATCGACTCATTCTCCTTGATGCTCCAAGGTACATAGTGTGTTTCTTTGCACTTATAGCATGCCTATAAGGTCTATTTGAGTCTCCAAAAGCTCAAGGGCTGGTCTTGTGCCGGTTGGCTTGACCAAACTTCATCGCTTCGAAACGCACTTTTCTACCTTCGACAAGCTTCTCCAAGTTCTTTCATTAATTAGCACTCTGACCCCTAGTAAAGAGAAAAAGGGATATAGTACCTTCGTTACCATCACTTACCAGAGGTAATGAATTAAAGCGTTTCAAACTGACGAACAATTTGGTGAGGGAAGCGCTTGACATGAAAGGCATGCATATCCCCACCGAAAAAGAGACGATGGTCCCGGATAACATGAAGAACAGGAACCTGACTAAGCTCAAAGACATGGTGGCAATGACACCCACAATCGCCATTCACTTACGAATGGTCATGCAACATTTCGCGTTCCCAGCGCAAGAGCAGTTCACAATGCCACCCAAGAAAATATGGTTCAGTCTATATTTAGCAGATGCCTTTAATTTGACAATCAACATGCCGCATTGGATTATCGACCAAATCCACTTGGCACATCAACGATGGTATAAAAAGCAAAAGTCGGTACTGTATGGATGCTGTGCCCTCACCAAGATTGTGTATAGATGTTTGGCTTATGATGTGCCAGTTCAAAGGGCATTAATTTGGACCAGGGTACAGGAATTTCAACGTAGACTATCAACCGCAGGGCCGCCATCAAAGAAAATGAGAGGCACAGTTCATATGCCCTGTGCACAAGCCCACGGTGCAACATTGACACCAGAGACAACTCCACGACTTCCGAGGCATGTACAACCCTTCACTATCAGATTACCAAGACATAGCACTAATGGACCGAATCTGGTGTTTCCACCTGTACCAACCGACCTAGAGTTTCCTCACGGCTTCACATTAGAAGACCTAACTGATGAGGAGGTAGCCAGAATAATCGAGGCTGTTAATGTAGAAGTCGAGGCAGAGCAAGCTAGTGGGCAACAAACTGCTACAGACCAACCCCATCCTAGACAACCAAGAGTAGTTGAAGTGGAGGATGAAGAGGAAGAAGAGCAGGAGGAGGAACGAGGTGGACAAATAGAGGAAGAAGAGTAGGAATATGAACAAGAAGTTCTACAGGAACTTGAGGGTGCCCCGGCTTATACGAAGGAATTGAAAAAGCTGTATGATACCATCAACAGAGTTCAAGAACAGCACAAACTATCCGTGGCAGCAAGAAAAGCCCTCATCAACCAAATCCTTGAAGAGGAAGGTGTGGACGAGCAATACAGACAACCCTTGATATGATTTTTGATGCGTTGGGGGTACCTGAGACGATGCATACAGCTCTTGCACACTCGAGAAGATCGGAGCGACGATACGGTAGACACCCCCCTCGATCAGGAAAACAAATGAATATATTAGTATCAGAACCACAGGGCACCACATCCACAACCACGGGCACAGCTCATATCATTCAGGGAACTGAGGAAGCCCATACATCCAGTGCACCCCCATCACCCCCTTTACCACCCCTACCTCCAACTCCACCAACTTCACCTCCCACTACCAGTGTAACCACTACTATCACTGCCTTAGAGTCCACTTCCCATACCGAAGCACAGACTGTCAGTCAATCCACACAACCCACACACCCTATCACCACCTCACTTGTATACACTACCACTGACACTTTAATTCTAACTACAGCCACGGAAAACCCCGTTCCCCCGATCACACTTCCTGGAGGTTCATATTCACAACTACACACACCACTTTACACTTTCACCACCATCACCGCACCCACAATTCCCATGTTCACAATCACTCCCATGACTGCATCCACTTTTGACCTCATGGACATATCACCCACCTCCGCACCTCTCCCTCCTCCCAGACGTCCACAATCTCCCATCCCCCCACCACCAACTTCACCCTTTTCGAGCACAGCATACACGCTCCCATTCCCCTTTCCCTTCCCCTCTGCATTCAACACCTTTCCCGCATCCACTCCCATTAATAATGTATTTAATAACATGTACCAGTGTATGCCTCAGCTGCAACAGCATTATCAGCACCTAGATGCTCAGCATACAAGTCTGTTCCGAAGCCATGAAACATTACAAGGACGATTCATTGACTTAGAGAAGGAAAAGCGGCTACTACAACAACACTATGTCACTTTACTGGAACAACATGAACAGTTAGTGGCCAATCCACCCCAGTCGGATGCAGAAGAAAAACAACAACTTGATGATCTGCTACACTCCCAGATAACAGAGAACCTCAAGCTTCGACGCAACCTGGCCCTATTACGGAAACACATGTCTACAACACTCGAGGAAAATAAGTGACTACAGAGACAGAACGAAGAAAACTTGGAAGCAACAATGGAGGGTTCACCACAGGAAATGGACCTAGAGAAATTCAAGGCTATCCCATCTAAAAATATGCAAATCGTCTTGGAAACCCATGCCGACCTCCTGGAAGCCCACACAGCATTAGAAAGAGAAAGAGATGACTTATTAAAGCAACTGGCAACCCAGCAGGAGTCACCAAGCAAAGTCACAACTGAAGCTGACACATCTGAAGAAGTCACAAAACTCAGAGTAGAATTAGAAGAACTACGAAAAAGAGTTCTACAATACGAGCGTCAACCCTCTCCCCTGGTGGAACCAAAACCTGAAGACTTAGTGCCAATTCAAGTGGAGGAGATCTTTGAAGACCCATACATTCCCATGCCAACACCTGAAGGTAAGCAAACAGAAGAAGGAATGGACACGATTGAGATCGAAGCGCCTGAATGGATGCAAAGGTTGGAAAAGGTTGCTACAACCCATGATGAGAGAGTTGCAGTTCAGATAGCGTCTATGTCACGATTGGAAGAAGTCGTCATAAAATCGGATTACTTTAGAAACCTCTCCCATCATAGGTGGATTGGCACGTCTGATGATCTATATGCTCCATTCTGTGTATTAATGGCAGATTACAATGCTGAAATCAAGCAACACACAACAAAAGAACCAACCTCGGCGACACAGTTTGCACTGGATGATATACTTGCAAGTGCCAAGCAAGGGAATATACATCAACCTACTTGGAGGATCCGCCTGCTTGAAACCTACCCTGAGATGGTACGCACGTGGAATAACATGCCTCTATATATCAAGTATAATCCCTGCTACTGCCCTGTCTTTCGAAGAAGGTCTTGGCCGGAGTACACAAAAATAGTTTTGACGGTTAAAGGATGTGAAAAGTGGTTAAATTATGTGTACCTAGCACCTCCTAATGGCCAACCCACAATCAACTACATGATTTCAACCATCCGACACTGGGCATTCCGGTTCAAGAATGTCCCAGATGTCATGGCACAGATGTGCCTAAAAATTTTTGAGCTCATGCTGATTACTGTTGGTGCAGATCAATCACCAATTGAAGATTTGGAGTAAAGAAAATGGATACATTCACAAGAGTGAAGGACATGTACACATATGTACATTAGTTATGACATAGGATACATATACTTATGTTTTGATAAGAGTTTGTATATAGATGCCTATAAATACTTTTGGAAAATGTCGGGGTATAGAGAGAAGACAAAGAGAGACTATGTATGAGCATAGGAATAGAGAAATTAGTGATTGAAAATGTCAATAGACAGATGAGAAAGTAGTTGAACTCTCTCTCAATTTTTAGTTGTAGTCTTCTCCTGAAATGAAGAAAATGTTGCGCCCGATGTTTCTGCGTCTACTCCGTCTGTGGTAGATCAGTTGTGAAATCCTTTTGAGGATATCTAAGTTGTTAGTTAATGAGTTTGTGGTTTGAATTTTAGAGTCTAATTGTAAACAGGTGAAGAGAATTGCTGATAGGAACATTCACATATGTTGAGTGTTCACAGCTCTCTGAAACAGGCGCACATTTCGAGTCCAAAGAAATGAGTAGTGCTCAGTGCACAGTGTAAAGTTTTACACATATGATAGCTCAAAATCTAAGTTGAGAGATAAGCTATCTTCAGTCAAAAGGATTTGGTAAAACGGGTTCGACATTGTGACAACCAAAGTTAAGAAGTTAGGGGTGTCAAATCGACTTCTCAGAAGTACAGATTTGGACATAGATAACTTGTGAAGTTGATTTCTCAAGTTATACTAAACCTTTTTGAGAACTTTAACTTGGAGAAGGTGCGCAATCTCTAGGCGACACTCCATACAAAATTTCATAGAAAACTTTACATGTTTGATAGGTCAATGTGAAGAAATTCTGCAGCAGACTTTTCTGTGTTTCATCTTCTTCACAGATTTTCTCAATTTTGATAATTTGGAGATTGGACCTCTAATTTAGTGAAGGTTTTGACTTACTCTTGATATAGAGGTGTTCTAAATTCAAGAGTAGGTTGTTCTTTTGGAGATTAACACTCTCCATCAGTGGTATCAGAGCAGGAGACATCAAAATCAAGGAAAAGAAGGTCCCGACTGCTGCAGATTCAAGAAATTCAACACTTGAAGAACTAAGAAGTGAAAGCTTGGAGTCAAAAGCCTGAGGAGAAGTCTACTCGACATCAAGAAAGACAAAAGGAGTCTAATTTGAAGTAAAGGTACATACATTGCTTGTAAAGCTTGAAGTTTTCAATACACAGGTGGACACAAGATGGGAGATGCTCTACAGATAGAGAAATTGGATAGGGAAAACTATCCTGCATGGTCAATGAGGATGGAAGCTCATCTTATGAGCAAAGATTTAATTGGTTACATCACAGGAGAAGAAGAGAAGCCAGAGTTCAGAGATCCTAGTGTTCCAACTAGGGAAGAGTTAGCAGATCTGAAAAATTGGATGAAGAAAGATGCTCAAGCTAGGAGCATTATCTATATGGGAGTCAATGATTACTTGTTACCTCATATTAGAGGTCTTGAAAGTGCAACTGACATATGGAATGCTTTGGAGGAGCATTTCCAGAACACTACAAAGTCAAGGAAGGCATCCTTATGGGCAGAGTTTACTACCTTCAAGAAGAAGGCCTCTCAATCTATTTCAGACTATGTGACAAGGATGAAAGATATTGCAGATGCATTAGGAGCTGTTGATGAAGACATTGAGGAGGATAAATTGGTAAGGCAAATCCTTACAGGTTTGAGAGGTGATGACAAATGGAAGCCATTCATTTTGTCTACAGAATTATCACTTGACCATTTCACTCCTGATTTAAATCAATTGCTAGGTCATATGCTAACATTTGAGCAGGATGTTAAAGGAGATGGTGATAAGAGTACAGGTCATGCAATGTACTCAAAGGACAAGAAGAAGAATAGCAAAGGAAAACAACAAGCAGGTGAAGATGAAGGAACAACTACTCAAGCCAACTTCCTAAGAGGAAGAGGAGGTGGCAAAGGTAGAGGAAGAGGCAGGAACAACAAAGATGGAGGCAAAGCTTGCTGGATTTGTGGTAAGACAAATCACTTAGCTAATGATTGTTGGCATAATAATCAGAATAATGGTGGATACAATCAGAATTATAATACAAGAGGAAGAGGTGGCAGAAATCAAAGAGGTAATTACAGAGGTAGAGGTGGAAGGAATTACTTTGGAAGAAATGCAGGTAGAGGATTCCAAAGTCAACAATATAACAACACCTACTACAATTATGCCTCAGATCAAAAGGAAGATTCAACATTGATAATGAATGCAACTTGTGAAAGGCAGAGTGAAGATCAAAGAGTCTTCTACATTGACTCAGGGTGTAGCAATCACCTGAGTGGTAATATATCTTTGATGACTGATTTGGAAAGTAAAGTTTTTAATCATGTTGTTCAAACAGGTGACAACACAAAGCATAATGTGAAGTCAATTGGATCAGTGAAGGCCAAGGATGGAAGCACATTATTGAGTAAGGTCTTGTATGTTCCTACAATCCCTAAGAATTTGATAAGTGTAGGTCAAATTGTTGAAAAGGGATATGAAGTAAGGTTCACTAATGATGGAGTATATGTGGAAGACCCTAGCCAAGGGTATAAACAGATTGTTTCAGGAAAAAAAGAAGGAAGATTATTTACATTGAAGATTCAAGGCAATATTGGTCATGCTATGTTCACATATGGAGGACATAAGATCTCTGAGTTAGATCTTTGGCACAAGAGGCTTGGACATTTCAATGAAAGAGGTATTAAAGATATGGTTAACAATGGTTCAGTGCTTGGATTGCCTAATGTTGCAGGTCAACATATGACATACAAATGTGAGGCATGTCAATTAGGTAAGGCTCATAAACATTCCTATTCCAAGCATGGTTTTATGTACTCAGAGAAGCTTGAGTTGGTACACACAGATGTGTGGGGACCATCAAAAGATTTCAGTATAAATGGATCGAGGTATTATGTGATTTATGTTGATGATGCTACTAGATGGATCACTATCTATGTGATCAAAGATAAGTCAGAAGTGTTTAATACATTTAAGCACTATCATGCATATGCAGAAAGAATTACAGGTCATAAGTTGAAAAGACTAAGGTCAGATGGAGGGGGAGAGTATTTCTCAAATGAGTTCAGTGATTACTTATGGAATGTAGGTATAAAAAGGGAAGTTACTTGCAGGTACTCTCCTCAACAAAATGGTGTTGCAGAAAGGAGAAATAGAACTCTTGTTGAGTTTGCAAGATCCATGATGAAGGAGAAAAATTGCCCTAATTATTTGTGGGCTGAGGCTGTAAATACAGCCACTTATTTGGTCAATAGGTTACCATGTAAAGCCTTGCATGGTATGACACCATATGAGGCTTGGTGGGGTAAGAGACCTACCTTAGATCATTGCAGAGTTTTTGGGTGTGTGGCATATGCATATGTGCCATCACAATTAAGACACAAATTGGAACCTAAAGCTGAAAAATATGTTTTCATTGGTTATGATGATAAGCAGATGGGCTATAGATTGTGGAGTCCATCAACAAAGCAATTTTCAACATCAATACAGATGATGAAGAAGAAGTGAGTCAAAGAAAAGGTAAATCAAAAGTTCAGATATTTGATGAGCAAGAAAATAATGAAGTGCAGGTTGAAGTGGAAGAGACACCAAGATTTGATCCTGAATGTGAAGAGCCAGAAACCTCTAGGAGTGGAGAACTCAGAAGGTCAACAAGAAATAGGTGGCAACCTACAAGGTATAGTTATGATACTTCATTTCTAGCCACAAAAGATTATGCTTATATGGTGAATACAGATGAAGACCCTTCTACATATGAAGAGGCAAAAGGTAAGGAAAAATGGGAGAAAGCTATGCAGGAAGAATATGATGCACTATTGGAGAATCAAACATGGGATTTGGTTCCTAAACCAAATAGTCAGAAAATCATTGGATGCAAGTGGGTCTACAAGACAAAAAGGTTTGCAGATGGAAGTGTGTCTAGATACAAAGCTAGACTTGTTGTAAAAGGCTTTGCTCAAACATATGGTATTGATTATGATGAGACCTATAGTCCTGTGGCAAAGATGACAACCATAAGGACACTTATTGCTATTGCTGCATGTAAAAGCTATGTCAACTTGATGTGAAGAATGCTTTTTTGAATGGTTATATTTCAGATGATGTATTCATGGAGCAACCTCAAGGGTTTAGAGATAAAAAGTATCCAGATCATGTGTGCAAGCTCAAGAGAGCTTTGTATGGCTTGAAGCAGGCCCCAAGGGCATGGAACTATAGACTTGTGAAGTTCCTAAAAGAACTTGGTTTTCAGGTGTCTAAAGCAGATAGTAGTTTGCTTGTCAAGGCAAGTGATAATGGGTTTATATACATGTGCATATATGTTGATGATATAATTCTTACAGGTACAGATGAAGAAGGAATACAAAAGCTTAAGAGGCAAATGGAAAAGGAGTTCAAGATAAGTGACTTGGGAGACTTGTCATACTTCTTGGGCATGGAGATTACATATACTCAACATGGAGTATTTGTGACCCAAGAAAGGTATTTGAAGAACTTGTTAATCAAGTTTAAAATGGATGATTGCAGGGTAGCACCTACACCAATGGAGGTGAATCACAAATTGAGTAAGTTTGGAGGTGAAGAACTCAAAGACATGAGACAATATCAGAGTTTGGTTGGTAGCCTTATCTATGCTACTCTAACTAGACCTGATTTATCATATGCAGTAGGGGTTTTGTCTCAATTTATGCATTGCCCAAGGAAAGAACATTGGATTGCAGGACAAAGGGTGTTGAGGTACATTAAGGGTACACTCAATGAAGGTTTGTATTATGGGTTTACCTCAGATACAAATATCAAAATTTATAGTGATGCAGATTGGGCAGGTAATCCAGATGATAGAAGGTCTACATTTGGATACATGTGTTATGTGGGAGATAAACTTATCTCATGGTGTTCCAAGAAGCAACATACAGTTGCTTTATCTTCTACAGAAGCAGAGTATAAAGGCATGGTTGAAGCTGCAAAGGAAGTAATTTGGGTCAAGACATTGATGAAGAGTTTTGACATTGTGCATGGGATACCAATTATATATGGAGATAACATGAGTTCATTGTATTTAGCTGCTAATCCTGTTTTTCATGCCAGGACCAAACATATTGAGATACAGTATCACTTTCTAAGGGAGAAAGTGATGGATAAGGAGATTGAAGTCATACATACTTCAACAAAGGATCAGATAGCTGATATGCTTACAAAGAGCTTGGATGGACCAAAGCTACAGAAGTTTAAAGACATGGCAGGTATAAAGAAGAAAGGAGAAACCTCAATTGATGATTGAGGGGGAGCTGTTGGTGCAGATCAATCACCAATTGAAGATTTGGAGTAAAGAAAATGGATACATTCACAAGAGTGAAGGACATGTACACATATGTACATTAGTTATGACATAGGATACATATACTTATGTTTTGATAAGAGTTTGTATATAGATGCCTATAAATACTTTTGGAAAATGTCGGGGTATAGAGAGAAGACAAAGAGAGACTATGTATGAGCATAGGAATAGAGAAATTAGTGATTGAAAATGTCAATAGACAGATGAGAAAGTAGTTGAACTCTCTCTCAATTTTTAGTTGTAGTCTTCTCCTGAAATGAAGAAAATGTTGCGCCCGATGTTTCTGCGTCTACTCCGTCTGTGGTAGATCAGTTGTGAAATCCTTTTGAGGATATCTAAGTTGTTAGTTAATGAGTTTGTGGTTTGAATTTTAGAGTCTAATTGTAAACAGGTGAAGAGAATTGCTGATAGGAACATTCACATATGTTGAGTGTTCACAGCTCTCTGAAACAGGCGCACATTTCGAGTCCAAAGAAATGAGTAGTGCTCAGTGCACAGTGTAAAGTTTTACACATATGATAGCTCAAAATCTAAGTTGAGAGATAAGCTATCTTCAGTCAAAAGGATTTGGTAAAACGGGTTCGACATTGTGAGAACCAAAGTTAAGAAGTTAGGGGTGTCAAATCGACTTCTCAGAAGTACAGATTTGGACATAGATAACTTGTGAAGTTGATTTCTCAAGTTATACTAAACCTTTTTGAGAACTTTAACTTGGAGAAGGTGCGCAATCTCTAGGCGACACTCCATACAAAATTTCATAGAAAACTTTACATGTTTGATAGGTCAATGTGAAGAAATTCTGCAGCAGACTTTTCTGTGTTTCATCTTCTTCACAGATTTTCTCAATTTTGATAATTTGGAGATTGGACCTCTAATTTAGTGAAGGTTTTGACTTACTCTTGATATAGAGGTGTTCTAAATTCAAGAGTAGGTTGTTCTTTTGGAGATTAACACTCTCCATCAATTACATTCAGGACATTTAAGAACATCAAAGAACCTCATCTTTCGGCTATTGGATTTAATGAAGGGAATCAGGACCTTGTCTATGACATGAGCACTACGCCCTCCATTAACGTCGTCTATGCCTGGCATGCCCGTATAAAGTATCTACCTGCTTGCTTCAAACAGACGTTTGAAGAAATGTTTATCACGGGGTTTTGGGAATATCATTCAGAGATATTCATTCCCAGACCATCTCATCTATTACAGTTATTTGTCGTGGAACAAAGTCTCCATTAAGAAAAGCTACGTATACCACATCCAGAGGATCCCGGGCCTATAGATTGGGATGCTCTACTCACTGACTTGGCCAAAGGGTTGAGAATTGCAAAACATCATTTAGCAAAAGACGTTGTGGAGTACTACATCCAACAACCCACCCAACAAGGTTCTGTCAAGGACGACAGACGCAAGAGAGGGGGGGTGTTAGCAGTAGTCAAGGAACTGAAGGACTAACAAGACAAGGAATCCAACGAAGGGAGTCGGAGCGAAGAGAAGGTACAAGCAGACAGAGTAGTCAAAGAAGATCGGGCAAGTAGGCCATTATTTTTTTCAGGAAGCTAAAGCATATCAAAGAGGTGGACACATAAGGAGAAGGAGCAAGTAGGAAGCTCGAAGATGTGTATGTCAAATCGTTAGAGGAAATCCCTACAAAAATAGTGATTTTCATCACTAAAAGCCATTGTAAATACCATTTCATATTTTTGTAGCTCCATTTTGTGCAAGCCAAGGAGTCCTTGAGCTTGAGGAGCATTAGAAGTAGCTACCTACCAATTTTCATAGTTTTTAGACTCCATTTGAGCCTTCAAATGGGGCCTAGAACCTAATTTTTAACTAGGCCGGACACTAGGTCTGGACACGGCCAAAACCTAGTAAAGAACTATAAATAGAGCTAGAGAGCTCATTTTTGGGGTTAGCTTGTAATAGAGTTGAACTTGTATGAGCATTTTGAAAGTAATCTAAAAGAACTCCATTGCTTCTCTCTCTTTGTCTTACCTTGTGTGCGCGTGTGTGTGTATGTGTGTGCATGTTCGTGTGCTTCTCACTCACGCACTTGTGCCTTCACTTGCTCGAGGTCATCATACCATCCTCACGTCTTCTCGGATTGACATTAAAGGAGGTGCTACTCATCACTGAGCTACAATGGTCATCTCTCTGTGTTGGTTCCCCATATCCTTCCCCTTAAGAAGTCTCAAAGGACATTATCTCAAAGGTGGGAAACTGTCTGAGTGGTGCCTACTATCTCCCATGTACTCTTCACTTCCAAACTATCACTCCCATGACAAGTGACATCATCAAAATGACCTAAGTCCATAGGATGTATCCTCTATGAAGTAATTATATAAAAGGAAAGTGTAAGGTGGGAAGCTTATAGGCTTGACCATATAACAATGGAGAAATAAAACATTGAGTCCTTTAAAATATAGATCAAAGTTCCATAGCACGTGACTCCAAACCCATCTAAGATTAAATGATAGCTTTCCCTCATACCACTCTAGGTCCTCCTAACCTTGAGTGTACTCACAAGTATTAGTTTAATCTAAACTATCTTGTGATCTATATAAATCCATCATCTACCTCATATATAAGAATTTCTTGGTAGTAAAATGTAATGTATACATTTCATCGACCAAGAAGTCTGTGGTTTCTCATCCTTTATCATTGGACTAAGTTCTATTGGAAGAGCATTTATTGGCACTAGTGCAAAATAAAAAATATTCTCTTCTCTTTAGTTTTCCCTATGAATGCAAAAACATTCCCTTTGAGATTTAGATAATCCCTAAGTACCCATCCTCCTAACTCATGTTTACACATCATGCTCATGATGCAACACCAACTAAGATTTTGGTACCTCAATAGGTTAGATATATCCCTATCTCCTAGAAACTCTAAAGAGAGGTATGATCAATCTACTCCCAGTCTAACTAATGTCAATAACTAGATTATCTCATCTAGTCAAGGACCATCACTGAAAGTAGTATCACTCCTTCTCTCTAGAGTCTATAGGTGAGACTCAATCTAACCCTCATGATTAAATGACCTCCCTCTTGTCTTTGATAGAAGAGTTCCACTTCTATCTAGACAATCTAAAAGTTAGAAAGAGAAACTCCCTTTCTCTCTCTAATCTCTTCCAAGGAAAAGAGCATTCACAATGGAACCTATTCCACTTTCCCTTCCTGTTTGAAAGAGATTTTATTGAATCCAATTACTCTACTCATCCATAATTGAGAACCTACACATAAGTTCTCCATGTTCTTCCTTCCAAAATAGTGGAGAATCAAACTCCCATATGAAGGAAAATTACACTGAAAATTAGAATAAAAAAATGAATTCCTTCTAGAATGTAGACTAAGAGATGGTTTCTAAACACCCCTTCTCTTTGAAGGGAAAACATACTCTATTTTTCTCATATGAAGAAATCATGTTTTCCTTTCCTTTTTTCTCTATCAAAGAACATGAGCTAAAGTGAGACCTCTGAGCTACAATGAGATCTTTTCTCGATCTCTGAGCTGATTCCCACTTTCTCATTTCCTTAAAATAGAAACTTGTGAATTCATTTAGTCCTCACTTCCATAGCGCTAATGTATAATCCTTCATTACATACATTCCTATGAAGATGGAGAATAAATCTCCCCTAACTAATGAAGGTGTATGTAGTGAAGAGTGGAGAAAATAAATTCCTTATAAGAGTCAAAGCCCTGTGATAAAATGATGAGCAGTGATATGACATGATACCATAAACACATGTGTATCCATACTAGAGAGATATCTCTGCCAACCACTCTTTGTGTATGGATCTATACGATCCAATCAAACTAATGGAATTATCCTTCTTGAAAAACTCAAAATGAGTATGTGATACCAATGGTGATAAAATCACCTATCACATTCTCTACTGGAAGAATGAATCTTCCATAAACTATGAAGGATAACTCTCAATCCTAAGGAGATGTCTACTAAGAGCTCTCCTCTGATCTAGTGAGACATGATGCTATGAATGATGAGTCTGTTATCGGGATCTTGCTCACACATACACAGAGGTTATGAATGCAGAAAACACACATAAAAATAGAGACGCCAAGAGAGGAGTCTGAATGCAGTATTGGGTGCAATCTCCCCCCATGCACTCTATTTCGGCAGTCCACAGAGTGCATGCATTTATAGGAATTTTTTATTATGTCGAAAAGAGCGGTTACATGAGAGCGGCTTCGAAAAGCATGCATTGAAAGTAAAAGTTGGTGACTTTTGTAGAAAGCCTTTGCTTTTAATATCAGAAATTGCGATCTACAATGACTTTTATTCTAACCACTATTTTTCTAACTATTTCTAAAAATAGAACCTTCTACGTGGATTTATTTACAAATTAAGTTATAAATTGGATTTATTAATGTCCACCCTAAAGTTAAATAAATGATGTCCGCCTTTTCATTCCATCCATGTAAATTTAGCCCACAATTGTCAAACATGTAAGTTGAATTGTAAGGGTAGAAAAGAATCCTTAAACTTTTCTTGAAAAGCCTTCCATGTGCTCTGCACTATGCCAAAGATCATTCCACCAAAGCTGAGCTTTTTCAACTAAATAGGTAGTGGAACATTTGACTTTTTCACTTTCAGCATATGTTTCATCAGTATAAAAATCATCAAACTGTGACGACCATGAAAGGACAAAAGGGTCATCCTTATGGCCATCAAATCATAAAAATTGGTAATTCTTAACAACAATCTTGGAATGTGTGCCATCTGACTGGGCAAAGACAATAGCTTTGACCACCCTCGTAAGGTTGTCTTCATCAGTTTACATCTTGTCAAGTATTTCATCGCATTGTCGGATCTCGTTTTGAGCGCCTCGTAGTTCGTGCCACAGGAGCTCAAGTTGTTACTCGAGTGTTACCTCCAGTAGAGGTGATTCACCGAAATCCTCCATGTTGTTCATAGGGTCCATGAGGATGTAGAGAACAAAACCCTCTTGCTAGATATGTAAAACAATTTTTGAGATATTTTGAGTTAAAATGTAAAAGGAAGGGTTGTTCTTGGGAATTGAAAAAGTAAGAAAGAGATGAAAGTTGTGTTAAATATAAGAAAAGAGAAGTAGAGTGATAACACAAAGAGATAGTGTAGTGGTAAAACACTTCCCTTGTGTGGGTGAGGTTGTGGGTTCAAATCCTCCCACCTTGGTGAATATAAAACTCCTTATTGCCACTCATAAATTAAAATTTGTTCGTGCATTAGCCAATGGCTGCCAATGATCGCCAAGGGAGCCTTGGGTGCCAAAGATGCCAAAGTAATGCCTTAGTTATGCCTTAAGTTATGCCTAAGTTCTATGCCTTAGTTCTATGCCTTAGTCGACACTTAAATGTAGGTTTTGGTTCTGGAACTGGAACATAAACAGAAACCAAAAAATGAAACTGAAACCGGCAACACAAACAGCAATGGCAACAGAAATGGAAACAAAAACAGGAATCGGAATTGGAATCAAAATCAGAATTGGAATTGGAATCGGAATCGGATTGCGAAATAGAGATCAATTTGCCAGAAACAGATTCCCTCTGTAGTGATGGGTGCAAGGCTCTGATACCACTGTTATCGAGATCTTACTCACACACACAGAGGTTACGAATGCAGAAAACACACAGAAAAATAGAGACGCCAAGAGACGAGACCGAACATAGTGTTGGGTGCAATCTCCCCCCATGCACTCTCTTTCGACAGTCCACAGAGTGCATGTAATTATAGGAATTTTTTATTACGTCGAAAAGAGCGGTTACATGAGAGTGGCTTTGAAAAGCATGCATGAAGTAAAAGTTGGTGACTTTTGTAGAAAGCCTTTGCTTTTAATATAAGAAATTGCGGTCTACAATGACCCTTATTCTAACCACTATTTTTCTAACTATTTCTAACAGTAGAACCTTCTATGCCAATTTATTTACAAACTAGATTATAAATCGGATTTATTGATGTTTTCCCTAAAGTCAGATTATTGATGTCCGCCCTTTCATGCTTTCACATCCTCACGAGCCTTCAACTACTATATCAAAAACACCAAAACACATTAATACATTAATAAATTAACACTCCAATAATTCCTTATTCAACATATTCCATAACTAATAATAGAGTCCTTTTCTCCCTGGCCAGAAGTCGTTTCCACCGTCCCATACCAGTGGAACCTTCTTCCAATTCATGGTGTCATACCTACACTAAACCGAATATATATATTTCACATATATATAATGGAATATGTAAGTGGACTCTAATGAATCCCATATCCTCAACTCATATTTGTGGCCTCAAATGAGTCCCATGTCCTCCAACTCGTTAGTTTGGTTCTAGTCAATATGTTACAATGGATATCCCTTTTTGTTCGAAACTAACTTGTTCCTAGGTACCAAGACTAAGTCTCAGTACCTGTCTCTAGATCCCAATATACATATATGTATTGGGTACCCCAACTATTCTTATCTAAGTGATCTATTCTCTAATTCATAGAGCTAATGCCATGCATGTGGCCTTCCTAATCATCACTCGAATCACATAAGCATCCATCAATTCTGTCTCATGAAACCCATCTGTGTGATCCCATCTAGTTGGTTTCCTTAGTAGTGTAATAGAAATGCTTCACTACTTAGTCAAGTGATGTGCATGAGTGAAACTAGTCACTCTTTGGATATTCTTCATAATACCCCATAGTGTCCTAATCATACTGTGAGACTCTTGTGAATATAAGTAAATCTTCACTACCTCATAAATGTATTTCCCATGGCTGTATGAAACTTCCTATAACCTATAGGATTGCGTGTGCACATTCTTAATGGTGAAGGTCTAGCTCCTTCCCCTTAGCAATCCTATGGTCTAAATCCATAAGGATTATGTGTGGGGATCCTATTACTACTGAAGTTTCCTTATGTATACTACTATGATGGTCTTAAGTCCATGAACTACATGCTTACAAGCATGCTAACACGTTACTTATGTGTACTGAAATATTCTTACCTAAAGGTAAGTGCGTATATAATGCCATGAGGTGGGAAAAATTTTGATAGCATTTCCCCAAGGAAATGGAATCCCAAAAAATTTTAACCATAAACTCAATGGCACACAGGCCATCCAACAACATAGGGCTTAACAAGCCCATGGCATGCACGCCATAAACTCATACATGGACTCCATAACATGCAAAAACATAAAAACAAATGCTAGCAATAATTCTCTTTGTTGCATGACCATGTAGTTCTTGCAATCATCTTTCTTGCAGACAATCAAAAAGCTTACTTCTCGCATGTTGATCCATACTTTTATAATTTAAATAATGATCAACATTTGATGTATGCAATCCAGTCTGTGCATGTACATACACAACATGTCATAACATAAAGTAAAATGCCTAAAGTATAAAACATACATCCTTGAATGGTTTGGTATTGGAATTGCATGAATCCAATCCTTCTCGATGAGCTTCAAGACCCCTACACCTTTCTCCTCAGTTCCTAATATAAACTTTGAAGTGTCCAAAAACATCGGATCAATTCCCAAAACATAAAATGTGGTCATATGATTACCAAAATAATGCAAATTTGCCCAAAAAAATGCATTTGTAATCCCTCTTTAGACCTACAAAAACCTTTTTAGGACCTACAAATAATCATAAAAATTAAATATATATCACTTGCAAGTGGCTCGAAGTGAAATTACTTTAGTCACCTTCTCGGTTTGTAAGATATGGCTCCCAGAAGGTAGTTACAAAAAAGTATTTAGACTTTGTAGACCTGTACATACCTGAAAAAGTAAATAATTTCCAAACTTTCATTCCTAAACTGCAAATACGCTTTGTGCACTTTGAAAGAAGCCATCGCACGTCCAATTTGGAGTTTCCTAGCCCAAGATATGGTCTTTCCAAGCGGGACATGCCAAACTAGTGGACTATTGGAGGGGCTGGAAAAAGCATGAAAATGTGATATTTGGAGTGCCCAAAAGCATTCTACCATCAACCAAATCCTATATTTCTCTCCATATCCTCAAAGAGTAATATATGAAGATGTTTATGCCTATTTTCACCTTTCCAAATCCTCCCTTGTTGCATGTTAATTTTCTCCCCAAAAGAGGCCTAATGCAAGATTTTTACTTTTATGTAAAAACTTAAATGGGAGCTTTTAGAAAGCTTCTAATTCACTCTAAATGTGGATTTATCTTGGATTTTCTTATTTTCCATGGTAATACATACACCATACTTCATGTATGTATAGAGTAATCCATGCAAATCCCCTCAAATAATCTTTATTGTTACTGCCAAAGAGCCTTGGCTAGGAGTGTAAGACAATAGTTACGCAATATAACACAGGAGCAGTAGAAGAGAAGATAACAGATATAGGAGAATCGCAACAATGTTCTACTAACAACAAGTACAAAGATGATGGCGTTGTCCACCCATGCGCTCTCAAGGTAGAGCTTAAATGGTGATCTAGACAACTCTAGATAGGGAGATACAAGATAGAGGTATGCTGGCTCAACTCTATATGTCAGGTAGTGCAGAATTCATGTATATATAGGATCATGGGTGGCCTTCCGTGGACGGCTATACATGGGCGGTAGAGCATGGGTGGCCACTGCCCCCATAATTGCCATACACGGCTTAGACGAGTTGAACTGACCTAACAAATATAAATGATTTTTGACTCGGAGAGGGAATATTCCATGGAATATTCCCTTTACCATCGTGCCGGGGGCACTGCCCCCGGACCCCCACCAGGGGACCCTAGTAACTCCCTTTCCTTACAATACCTTACATGGTCCAATATGACCTTCATCCAACATGCAAGTTGGGATTCCCATCAAATGGGTAATGCACGCTTGGCTTCTCCTCATAATGGGGGCCTTACAAAATGTGCATACAATCATGAGAGGTATACATTGATCATATACTAACACCCCCCCTTAATGTTTACCGATGATAAATCAAGTAGGTCTTGGTCCTATGCCCATCTATTGAAGATGTATGTTGAGCTTCTCTCTTCCAAGTGCTTTAGTGAATATGTCAGCACAATTTGCCTCTGTTGGGCAATATTCTAGCTCCACAATTTCATCTTCAATTAGCTCACGAATGTAATGGTACTGTACTTCTATGTGCTTGGTGCGAGCATGAAATACTGGGTTCTTTGCAATAGCCATACAACTTTGATTGTCACACTTGAGTACAGTCGCCATATTTGATGGAAAGCCTAGATCTGCAAGAATTCTCCTTAAACAGACAGCCTCACAAGAAGCAAAACAAGCTGCTTTGTACTCTGCTTCAGTGGAGGAGAGTGCGAGAGTTAGTTGCTTCCTACTTACCCAACAAAATATTCCTGAACCAAGTGAGAAACAATATTCAGAAACTGATTTTCTAGAATCACAATCTCCAACACAATCTGAATCACAATATCCTTGAAGTGTATCACTTGTGGTATGCAAAATACCAAAATCCAAGGCTCCTGCAATGTACCTTAGAATTTGCATTCCAACATTCCAGTGACTCTCCTTAGGTTTGTTGGAAAACCTGCTTAATACTCCAACAACATAGCAAATGTCTGGTCTAGTGTTGCACAGAAAAATAATACTTCCAACGAGCTTCCTATACTTCTTAGCATCTACATCAGGCATGTTATCATCCATAGATAGCTTATGATTTACCTCCATAGGTGTGCTAGTTGGTTTGCAGTCCATCATTCCAAATGCCTTGAGAATTTCTTTGGCATATTTTTGTTGTGAGATGAAAATGCCATCCTTCCTTTGCCATACTTCAATTCCAAAACAAAAATTGAGAAGTCCTAAGTTTGTCATTTCAAACTCAGTTCCCAAGCTCATCCGAGTTTGATTGATGAGTTCCTGATGATCTCCTGTAATGATCAAATCATCTACGTATACAATGACAACAACTAGCCTGCTATCCCTTTTCGTTACATACAAGTTAGCATCAGAAGTACTTCTTTCAAAACCCATTTTTTTGAAAAAATTATCTATTCGTTGGTACCAAGCCCGTGGAGCTTGCTTAAGTCCATACAAAGTTTTCTTCAACCTGCAAACTTTATTTTTTGAATTGGGCACCTCTAAACCTGGTGGTTGAGATACATATACCTCCTCCTTGAGGTGACCATTCAAAAATGCAGATTTGACATCCATTTGGAAAATAGGCCAGGCCTTTTGTGCAGCTACTGCAAGTACCGTCCGAATAGTTGTCATGCGTGTTGTTGGTGCAAAAGTTTCTTGAACATCAAATCCTTCAATCTGTGAAAAAACCTGTGCATCTAATCTTGCCTTATACTTCTCTAATGTTCCATCTGCTTTATACTTAGCTTTCCAAATCCATTTAGTACCTATTACCTTGTTCTTTGGTCGCAAGTCGACTAGATCCCATGTATCATTTTTGAGTATACTATCATACTCCGACTGCATTGCCGCTCTCCAACCTGGATCATCAAGGGCTTGTTCAATGGTGGTAGGTTCCTTTATGGAGCCCATGATATCTACCATTAGAGCCATGTTAACAATGTGTTCTGAGGCTCTTCTTTGCTCCTCTATTCTCTTTGATCTTCGTAATCCATCAGATGATGATTCTGGTACATCTACATGTGGATTGTGATCATCAAAGAGCTGTTGTGCCCACTTCGGTAGTGGCTTACGCTCTGCAGCTACAACTGGTTGGCTTTTTATTGAGGAAATTTCTCCATCAAATGTTTCCTCCTCTTCAACTTTAACCTTTCTTTTGATAGCACAAGGTGAGATATTTCTCCATTTGATGAGATAGTAGATTTACCTTTATCTTCTACTAAGTGTGGTCGTTCATCAAACACCGCATCTCGGCTGACAAAAATCTTCCTTGCCTCAGGATCCCACAACCCGTATGCTTTAGACTCTTCACTATATCGTAGGAAGACACACTTTTTTATTTTTGAATACAACTTTGATCTTGTTGAATCAGGAATATGTGCATAACAGAAACAACCAAAAATTTTGAAATGCAAAACTGAAGGCTTTTTACCAGAATATGCTTCTTGAGGAGTCATCCCCTTCAGTGCTTTTGTGTAGCTTTGATTGAGGATGTAGACTGTTGTATTGACTGCTTTTGCCTAGAATGAATCAGTCATGTCTTGAGCCTTTAACATACAACGAGCCATTTCAACTACTGTCTTGTTCCTACGCTCAACAACGCCATTTTGTTGAGGTGTATGAGTTGTGGTAAGTTGCCTTTTCACACCATGCTCCTTACAGTAATTGTTGAATTATGTTGACAAGAATTCACCTCCTCTATCTGTTCTAAATTTCTTCAGTTTCCTTCCTGATTCATTTTCTACATACTTATGCCACATTTTAAATTTTTCAAAAGCATCAGCCTTCTCTCGAATGAAATAAACCCACATCTTTCTACTATAATCGTCAACTAACAGCAAAAAGTAGAAAGATCCTCCTAAAGCAGGTGTAGACATTTTACCGGAGAGATCAGCATGGACCAACTCTAGAGGAGCTTGAGATCAATTGCTGGTCTCTCTTGGAAATGGCTTTTGTTGTTGCTTGCCCATCATACAAGCTTCACAAGGTTCCTGCAACTCTAAAAATGAAGGCAAATGAGCAACCATCCCTGTTCTTTGCATCTCCTTCAAAACTGCAAATCCGAGATGCCCAAATCGTTGATGCCATAACTTGCTTACATCTTTATCTTCTGTAGCAGTTAGAGCACTTAACTCATACAAGTTATCCTGTCGTATGCCTTTACCTACAACATTACCTGATGAATCCATGATTTCTGCACCACTCTTATTGAAGTGAACTTCGAGTTCACGATCTGTTATTGCAGAAACTGACAACATATTTCTTTTGAGTGTAGGTACACAGAGAACATCGAATAACTTTTTCTCAACACCTGGAGAAGTGATAAAAGAGATGGTTCCAGTTCCTTCGGCCGGACACTGGGAGTCATTTCCCACCACTATGGCGAGAAGCTCCACTATCTAAAATCCATGGTTCATCAACACGAGCTTGAGCAGATGAACATACCTCTTCAATAGCTACCTGTTAGCTCACAAAATGGTTGGTTTTATGCACTAATGTGGTTCTATTTGGCAGGAAAATACGTTTGATTTCACGTGCTTGAAGAATGAATGTGATGATTGATGAGAAGCATGTGGAGATATTGATTGCAGGGATGTGGAGAAAAGGGATTGAGCATGGAGGAGCCTCCTAAGAACATAGGGAATATTGATGTGCAAAGGAAATTAGAAACGGCTTTGTTTCAGGGGGGATGTTTTCTTATCAAACATCAAATACAATCGCTTGACCGATTTCTGGAAATTGATCTTCGACACATCGTTGGAAAAAATTCAGAGATGTGGAGAAATGTGATCAGGGCTGCATGCCAAACTGCACTTAACACATTTTGAGTGTGTGGGGATAAGGGCCTTATCAAAAAGGAGAGGAGCAAAGTCATCTCACGCTCTCTCCCTCTCGTTTTTTTTGGCCACGAATAGAAGAGGGGGGGGGCACAGATTGTAAGGAAGCTGCGCAGAGAGAGGGTATTGAAAGGAGTTTCTGTACCGGTTCGTACTATTCTGGAGAGGGTGATGGGCGGCATCTGGAAGCGCAGATCAATAATTTTCTGAAGATGAACTTCCGTGGGTCAATTAGTGCAAAGGACACACATATTTGAAGAGGAAAAGGGGAGGCCATCTTCTGGGCATCAGAAATGTTTTTTCTCAGGTATCGTTCTATTCGTATGTCTCTCTCGGACTACGTGTGCTGCTGATCAGAGATGTGTGGAAGGGAAAAACGAGCGATGATGATGCTGACGGAAGTACAGAAATTTGTATGCATATTCTAATTGCTACAAATAATAAAGATGTTACCCACTTTGCGAACTCTGATGACGCACAGCTGTATAACAAGCATGATATACGTTCTGGAATTTGATTGATGATGACGCTAGGAGGAATATATTTGACAAAGGAGCTGTTCGATTATGAAAAAGACATCGTTGAATGCTGAAGTCATAAGTTCGAACAACATTCTGCTATTCACGTTAGATAAGTGTAAAGAAATTTGAAAGCTGTTGTTGCTTATCATTTTGTTTTGTTCTGGCATCCGTACTTATTTGCATTCTCAAGGCAACTTAATTAATCTTGCACGCAAAACTTTAGATGGAATATCGCTTCATTGCGCATATTCAATTGCTCAGTGATTATCAGTCAAATAAGTGATACGTGAATTTTGCATTTACTGTTAGTTGAATTGAGAACGAAGGTCTGTGCACAAACTTCAAAACAAGATATTGCATTTTACACAGGTTGTAATGTATGGGATTATAATCAGTTGAATACCAGGAGTTCCATTTTTTATTATAGGAAAGATGTTGTGAATGCATGCACTTTTCTGTGGTGAGCCTTGTTCTTCCGAAAGTGAGTCTGGGTGATTGTTGGCATCTCGAGTAGTTGGATTCATTATATTGTTCCATACGGTGAATTCATGTTCTTTCAGAAGTTACTCCTGTCGATTGTAACCATCTTGGTAAGTTGGATCACCTGTCGAGAAACTAAAGAAGACAACACTGTAATCTGTAAATGAAGTTCAAGAAAGACAGATAATGAGCAGATAGAAAATTCATGTGATGTCCGACTGTCTGTATAACATACAAATTTTCTAGGAGCTCTGAAAACGGGAGTTGACAAACTGAAGAACCTCATTACCTTAGATCTTTTGGAAACGTGAAATCTCTGCTTACTGTGCGTATATTATGATCACTTACTTGCATCTTAAAGTTAGGAAACATAGACGTTTCCTCCGCAATCTAAGCAGAACTATATCCATGTCTGATTTTTTTGCCCATATTTCTGTTAAATGTTTTGAAAACAAATACGTGTAAATGAACAAATTGCTATTAAAAGCTTTGAGTTGTTTTAATTATCATTCAAAGATTGACATATAAGAAAGTAAACATCCGAAGTTTTTGCTTTTGAAGAAAGACATTGGTGAGACAAAGGTGTTTGAAAGTCAAAGCGTAGGTAAATATTTCTTAGTCCTCAAGGCTTATGATTGAGAAAAAATACCTTGAAGTTTAAGTTGGTGAACAATATTGGATATTTAGTAGTTGATGATGAATTGCCTAAATTGAGCTCTTTCAAGCAAGTTCAACGAAATCCGGACATTTCTAGCCTCACTCGAAGCGAATAAACTGAATTCTAATTGATTTGGTATGACTTACAATTGATTTACTGAGCGGCTTCTTTGAGTTCTCATATTACCTAAGCCGTCTTAAACACCCTACGTGTGCCGTATTATCAGCGGTTGGCTTGATCCACCGACCGTTGTTTTCGCTCCGACACCGCCATATCTCAGTTCCTACGCTTGCGTGCATGGTGTTTGGTGGAGTGCTTCCAGAATGGAAAATGCCGAAGCTTCACACAGTCATCCGATTTGATCTCAAGATAAGGTCGCGTAAGATAGGCTTGGAGTCGACACACCAAAACAAGTTTTGGCAAGAAGGCTCGCTATCGAAAGATTTGGCATCAGTATATGTGCTGCAGGTATATAATCTTGATTTGTAAGGATATCCATTATCATCAAGTGTTGTAGATGGACGTTCTGTCATGCATTTAGTTGCAACCTGCACGGTAGTCCATGATTCTCTATAGCAGTGTGGTCGATGAAGAGAATTGATCTTGATTATTCAGCTGCGCCAAAGAAGCCCAAATCTGCACAGAGAAGTTTAATGCGATGAAAGGAAAAATTCAATAAACACTTTTAACCTCTGAAGTGCGAAATTATGAAATTCCTTAAATATATCGTGAAAATTGTTTTTGTTCGCATTGTATAACAGTTTCTCCTGATATGCATTCAAACATTGTTTCATGGCAAATCTTTTTCGTTGAAAAAAATATATGTGTAATTCAACCTACATCAAACTTGAACACGTAAACTTAGATACATGAAGAAAGCCACCACGAATACAAATTACTAATCCATAATTATTCCTATTTGTGAGTTTCCTCATGCAATGTATATCAGTCTTTTACTTTTGTGTTAACTTCATGCGATTAGACACTGCCCTCCTCCTTGAGTGGTAAGACCTTCCCAACATCCTAGAAATCAAGGTTTTTGTATCGGGAGGAGAAGGGCAGCAGAAGACAAGGGAGAAGTGAGTGGAAGTATAAGGATGCGTAATGGAGTAAGGGTGATAGAGAACGAGTGGAAAAAGAAGGGAAATAATGGGTGTGCGTGTGTGTTGGGAGTCCGGGTGTGTGCGTGTATAAAGAGTATGTCTGTGGTGCTACTGGGATGTGGGGGTGTCTAGGTGTGTATGAAGGAGAGAGAGCGGACAAGGAAAAGAGAGTGTGCGAAGGTGGGGAAAGACAGGAAGTGTAAGTGAAGAGGCGTGAGAGAGGGGGGGTGCAAGCGAGATCTTATCAATTAACGATACAATTGTAGCTTCCAAGCAATACCAGTTGAACAAATCCAAGAGGTTTTGGCAAAACATAAGTACATATCGACTCATTTTCCTTTGGGTGAAAGGAGAAACATTTTGGTGCGTCTGTCGGGAACATATGAGCTAGTGCATAGACATAAGAAGAATCCATTGCGAGATAATTGTGGGCTCTAGGTAATCCAATTGGACCGATTCCGAGGGGTTAAGCAAAATAAAGGCTTCCACAATCATCTTTTCCTTGGGCTTAGAAGCCAAACACTACCCAAAGTTCCAGCTCTGTGTTGTTTGCAGACTCTTTGTTCTTCCACCATGATTTTACAGTCCCATTCCGTTCATCAGCTTGCTTCTTTCTGCAATCCTTATGGCATGGCCTTTCTTTTCACAATAGAAGAAACTTCCTGTGAACTTTTTCTTCTTTGGCTTCTTCTTTGATACATCAGAAGAGCCTTTACCTTTTGCATTTGCTGAAAATGCAGCATCACTTGTACTTTGTCGATTCCTCAACCGCATCTCTTCTTCTAAAAGCATAGCACAAAACTCTTCAAATGTGAGGGGAGTTGGTCTTACCTGAGTGTTAAGGGTTGTTACTAATCCATCATACTTTGCTGGAAGAACATGTACACATCTTCGAGCCAGATCTTCTGGTGTTATAACAACACCAACTGCAGCCAATTGGTCTTGAAGATGTTTTATCCGTTTGATAAAATCTTAAGCCTTTTCAGAATCAGAATGCTTTTCATTTGCCAAGTGATTTTGTAAAATCTGTATCCCAGTGTGGTTCTTGGTCTCATATTGTCGAGCCAATATGCCCCAAGCCTCATGTGCTTTAGTAGTATGTTGAACTAAAGTAAGCACAGAATCACTTACACTAGTGACGATTGCACATAATGCATCAACATTCCACTTCTTCCAAGCGCGTAGAAGATCTGGATCTGGTTGAACCATCAATCTTGAATTAGCTGGATCTTCAACTGGTATAGGCTTTGGATCCAATCCCATCAGTCCCAGGAAAGTGTCAAGTAATTCATAGGAGTCCAAAATTGCAAAAATTTTGAACTTCCAGAGTGTATAGTTGGATCCATCCAGCTTCCCTTCAGTGAACGCAGGTGGACGAATTCGAATAGGTGCAGCATTAACATTAGCGAAAGCACCAAGACCAGTGTTTGACGATGAAGCCATCATGTAATCACTCGAATAATCTACTGATATTCTAGTCTGCTAGTAGGCTAAAATAGTGATACTTCTCAAGCTATTCGAACCTTATGGCTCTGATACCATGTAAGACAATAGTTACGCAATATAACACAGGAGCAGTAGCAGAGAAGATAACAGATATATGAGAATCTCAACAATTTTCTACTAACAGCAAGTACAAAGATGATGGCGTTGTCCACCCATGCGCTCTCAAGGTAGAGCTTAAATGGTGATCTAGACAACTCTAGATAGGGAGATACAAGGTAGAGGTATGCTGGCTCAACTCTATATGTTAGGTAGTGTAGAAGTCATGTATATATAGGATCATGGGTGGCCTTCCATGGACGGCTATACATGGGTGGTAGAGCTGGGCGGCCTCCACCCCTGTAATTGCCATACATGACTTAGTTAGACCAGTTGAACCGACCTAACAAATATAAATGATTTTTGACTCTGAGAGGGAATATTCCATGGAATATTCCCTTTACTGTCACGCCGTGGGCACTGCCCTCAGACCCCCACCAAGGGACCCTGGTTACTCCCTTTCCTTACAATACCTTACATGGTGCAATATGAACTTCATCCAACATGCAAGTTGGGATTCCCATCAATTAGGTAATGCACGCGTGGCTTCTCCTCATAATGGGGGCCTTACAAAATGTGCATACAATCATGAGAGGTGGACATTGATCATATACTAACAAGGAGGATATGGCAAACATTCCTAAAATCCCTTAATTTCCCATTCACAAACTTTCTTCTTTGCTCACATAACTTCAGATAGAATTCATATTGGTTTCCAAGAACATAATATTGGTTTCCATAACCGAATTACGCAAACGCAATAGTTCGCACAACATGAATGAATAAACTACACCAAATATTGCATCACATACATCAGAGTACACAATACAAAATACCAATAATTGCATAAACCAAATAAATAGAAAACAGCTTCCACATCACCATGTTGTGCTCCTTGTTGGTGTTTTTTCATTAATAAAGAGAAATTATAGTGTTTCATTGTACCCTTTTGGTTCTTACATCATTTCGGCTTTTTAGATTATTAAGTACTTATGCTTTATTGTTCTTTACAAAATGAGGACACTCCAGCTAAGAGATGGCATGCACGGTAGACCCGAACCCAAAAAAGTTATAATTTTAGATGTCATCCTTGTCAATTTCATCTTCATTATTATTAGGATACACCAATGGAAATTCAGCCTTCAAAACTTCCACATGCTCTTTGAAAATACCAAAAATTTTCTTCTACACACCCTTCAATAATACACACACGCCGGGATAATCCATGAGGACTCCAGTTGGATAAGGCTAGGCAACTATATTGACATCATAGAGTGTCACCTTTGCTTGTGCAACAACAAGAAACTCATCAAATGGATAGTTTCCAACTTCTTATGGATTGGCTTCACTTCAATCTTCAGTTCAGTAATTCTAGCAACTACACTAGAGTGATAGGCTATGGCTTACTCCATTTTTTTTTTGATTGATTGTGGTTATGTCATGAGCTTCTTGCAACAACACATTGTTGGCTTGCAATTTTTGAACTTTATCTTTTAATGCTTGAATGGTAGACTCTGATGTGTCTTTTGTTTGGACAATTTAGAGTTTTGTTGCTCCATAGCCTAAGATTCATCACATACAGCATGGTAAGCATGTTCGAGGGCTATCTAATGCTGATTAAATTTCGCAAGGTGGTACTATAGAGTCTCATGTTCATGATCAAGGAATGATATATCAACTTGCACATCAACATGGACACTCTACGATCTAGCATTGTTCTGAACATGATCCTGTAGTTGCATTTAGACATCTCTCAAATTGGCTTGAAGTTCACTGTTTTAAATAGTCAAGCATTCGGCATTAGCTTGGCTATTACAAATGGGATACTATAAGAAAGGGAGCTTGCTGTCAATCTAGGGATGAGCATGTTGTAAAAAATTTTCCATATCAAGCAAAGCATCAAGGTGGAATTTTGATGGACTATACCGATCTCAGAAAATGAGGCATCAGATTGAATATATTCATTGCCATAAAAAGGGTTCCAAAAACAAGTATCAAGCTAAGAAGAGGTAGGCCGACCATCTTTGCCATCATCTCGGATCAATGGAAGAGAATACTCCAAGGATCGATCAACAGATGACTAAGTGGAAGCTACATGATGGAAGAGGAAGCTGCATGGAATGTTAGAGAAAGAGAATGTGGAGATACCAAAATATGGTGGGTGGGAGAGGAATGGGAAGGGATGCCTAATGGGGTTTGGTCCACCAAGGAGGGAATTAATAAGGCCATTTTTTATTGAAGTT